>CAJHQQ010000156.1:0-324323 GCA_905132885.1 Moricandia moricandioides
CAACTAAAATCTATAAATAAATACTATGCAAATTATTAAACACTATACCATAATAAGTTAAATCAGTTTGAGTTATACATATGTTAAATTAACAAAATTGAAAATTCAATAAGAATATTTTTTTCAGTTTTATGTACACATGTAGTCTTAACGATATTAGAAATTTATATTTATATTTATATAAATATACATATATAATAAATATATTAGACTAAATATCTCTAATATCAAATTTATTTTACTTAAAGTTAAAATATCACTAATATTCATCTTTTAATATATACTAGAGTTCGTCCGCGAGTGTTAGTTTTTTTATATATATATAGACTTATGTTTTTATGTGAGTATTATATATTTTAGATGTGTTATCATTTTGTAATGCAATTGTATCGTGGTTATTAATTTTTATTTATTTTCATAAATTTACATTTGTGTTTCATTTTAAGTGTTCTATATTTTATATTTTCACCATATAACATGTAAATATAATCATTTAATAACGTATATATAATTGAAGATGTATTATATATTTCTAATAATTTGTTTATCATATTGAAATGTTTATTGTTTAGTAAATAATAGAAAAATGTATATTATGTAATATAAGATATGATTAACAAAAAGCTCACTAGGGTTAAAACTTTTTTAATATTGTTATTCATATTTTCAAACATACTCATTATTAATATTGTTATTTACGTTTCAAAACAATCTCGATTGGTATCTCAGTATTAATAATATAGATTCTTTTTCGTTTTGATTTGAATTTAATATTCTCAAACAGTTTAAGATGCAATAATTATTTTTATAAATTTACATAAATAATTTTAGCAGCGGGATGTGTAAATCTGTAACTGTTTTGTAAATATATTGTAATATCATCTTCAACATCAACATTCAGGATTGTCGACATCATACATATCGTTTTACATAGTTTAATCTTATAAACATGTAAATTGTATATATCGATCTTTAAATATGTCAATATGTTATTAGCATCTCTTTTACTGGGGTAGAAAATATTATTAATCATGATTCAAATTTGTATAAATCATTTAATATTTAATATTTTATATGATTTTATTTTAAGAAAGATTTTAAAATATGTAATAATACTGAATATAAATCTATTGATTATTAAATATGTTGATGAATTGATAATCGTATAAAATTTCCAATTTGATTTGTATAAATATGTCTGTATATGTATTACTAGATCACATCTTAGTTTTTACATTATTCTCCATTAAATTTCTTAGTTGCTATTATAATTTTACTAGTTTAGTATATCAGATTTTAATTTTTTATTGTCCTGCATGCATTTTTCTTAGTTATTTTTTTCTAATATTTTTAACTTACCATATCGAATAGCATTTATTTAAAATAATAAATAAATTTAACCGGATATTTAAGCCACAAATACAGCAGATTTAATGGAAAGACTATATAGTATTAGAAGTGTGATGCAGGCCATTAGACTTATGAAATCTGAAGTCGCCCATTAAATCTTTATATAGAAATATAGCCTAGGGTAGGCAAAAATAATATGTCTTAAAACCTTTTCTTTGTGAAACATGGTTCCGGGATGCATAAAAACAAAAGGTTCAATCGAAATTCAAACTTTCAACGAGTATGTTATTGGTATTTAGAATGTTTACAGAGAGAGAGAGAGAGATTTGTGGATCCAAATCTTTTACTAGGTTGGAGTAGAATAAACTACATCGGCATCTATTTGACTTATTACCCCTAAATTAATTAAAATAAGGTCAAAGCTCTCAAATAAACTTTTTAAAAGTTTTTGTTACCAAAATATCATTTAAAAATAACTAAAATAGATTTTTTTATTTGAAAATTTTAATATTTTTAAATTTTTGTTTAATTATAAATCTCACATCCAAAACATAACCCCATAACTCTAAACTCTAAGTTAAGATTAATTAACTCAAGGGATATAAATATATATATTTACACTCTTTAATAAAATTTATTTGATCATTTTTTCGTGACTGCTATTTTAGGGACAATTTTTTTTTAAGGTTTATTTTGATCTTTATCTCTCAAAATAATTATGATATTTCATTTTATAAGTACTTATTTAATAGATGAATATATAATATTTGTTACACAAATTATTCAATACTACTAATTTTTTCTTTGAGATTTTTTTTTGAGATATCACGGCGGTAATTTTATCTTCTTTTTTCAACCTGTGATTTTTTACGGCATTTCAGCCTGTGATTTGATCTTCCTCTCAAGTCGTAATACCTTCTTTGACATGGAAACTATATATCATGTAATGAAATCCTTATTTTACTGTTTCTTTTTAAATGCTAAATTTACTCCATATCTTAAATATCTAAAGTTGAATAGTACGTATCTTATATACTTAACTATGTATTCAATATATGTTCAGCTTCATTTGAAAACTAAAAAATATAAAATTCCTGTTATTTCTAAATCTTAAGTTTGCACTATAAAGTTAATATGGTAGTAAATGTTAGAAAATAAATATTGCTGTAAACCAAAATATTTTACTTCTGTTTATAAGAGCAACCCTAGTAGCGATTATTTCTCTCGCGCAGCCGCACCAAATTGATTCGTTCTCTCCAATACTTTTATTTTTTGCTGACAAAATCTCTTGAATATTCTTCCTCTCTATCTTGTAAAAATGTTTTCCCGGATTATCAGGCGCTTCCCATCTACCGTTACTTCTGTGCTTCATAGGGCACAACCGTTAGTAACCAAACGAGTACCCTCCAAGGCCTTCTTCTCTTCCCAGAGATCTCTGAAAACACGCCTCAGAGAAGGTGAAAATCTTTATGGGTTATTTCTCCTTTCATTCTCGCCGGAGATGGCTGAGATTGCTTCATATGCCGGCTATGACTTCATCGTCGTGGACATGGAGCACGGCGCCGGAGGAGTTAGAGAGGCGCTAAACTGCATTCGCGCTGTGGAGGCAGCAGGATCCTCCACCGTACTCCGTGTTCCTGATAATTGTCAAGCATGGACCAAGAAGGCTCTTGATCTCGGCCCCGACGGCATTATGTTTCCCATGATCGAGACTGGAAAAGCAGCTTCCGATGCTGTCTCGTTCTGCCGTTATCGCCCTGAAGGAGTCCGCGGTTGTGCTTACACGATCGTGAGAGATTCTAAGTTCGGTTTTGACGAGGAGTATTTACGTAATTACACCGACCAGCTTCTCATCATGTGCCAGGTCTTGCTATTTTATTTGTATAGCTAGCTATATAGTATTTAATATATACTCCCTCATTTCCAGATAGAAGTATTTTTTTTTCTAAAAAAAAATAGTTTTCAATGTACTAATTAATGTAAATTGTTAATTCTAAAGTATTTATAACAATTTTATTGGTTAAAAGTTAAGAGAAATAGTTAACAACAGAAAATAATGTATTGGTAACTAAAATTTTATATGTTTTTTTAATAAGTGTGAAAAATTTAAAACATACATCTTATTGAAACAAAGAGACAATTATATAGTTGAATTGTTTCATATAATTCCTCTTGAATCCAGATAGAATCCGAGGAAGGTGTGAAGAACGTGAAGGACATCGTCGCCGTTGATGGGATGGACTGCGTGATGATGGGACCGAGGGATCTGAGCGCGAGTTTGGGGCTACTCCACGACCCAGGCAACGCGAAGGTGAAGTCCCTCATGGGGACGGCTGAGACGGCGGTCATAGCTTCCAATCCGGCCAGTGGTGGAGCTTACTTGGCAGGGATGGCCACGGCTCAGGACAAACCGGTGGATCTCAAGTTACGTGGATATCACATGATAATTGGTGCTACAGACGTGCCTTTGTTTAAGAAAGCAGTGGTTGATGACGTCAAGAGTTTTAAGTTTGGATCTTCGTAAAAAAAAAATAGATTAATGCGTGGACTTCAATATAATAAGTTGTTTTCCCGTTTTTATTTTAACAGTGTGTCATCAATTCTCTGTTTCTCGTAATTTTTACTTATCAAAAAATAAAATATAAGAGAAAACAAAGAATATCTCAAAATACTCTCATGAAAGATGTTAATTTCTAAATGGTTACATTTTTGAATTTAAATAAATAATTAAAATTTATTTTATAAATTAATATTAATAAACTTCGATACTCACCTTAAATACTTTTACAATATGGTTGCTCTAACAAATGTTCAATAAAGCGACCTCGCATTTGCTTTTGTTTTCTCTGGAACGAAAGGTGTACATAATCTACCCTTTTGCTTTAAGAGAATTTTGACTGCACGTGTCGACCAGATGTTGAATAGTGACTACAATCTTTGAGAAAAACGTTTTTAATTTTTTCTTTTGCACCTATAGTAATATATATATATAACCGGAGTTGATTAACTCTACCCATAATCTAAGACATGAGGTAAAACTGAGACCACAAAACCAAAGAAACTGGTTATTCAAGACGACTGTTCCAACAAACTCGTAACCGACTTAATTTCAATACGCTCTCATAATGCACTACCCATGGTCAACGGCTGATGTCACCTAACCCATCAGTGCCATCACATGCACGATTCATATTGATCATGCGTTACACATTATACCGATCACATCCATTCCTCCAATTTCCCATGCCACACAATGGAAGACCAACAATATTCAAGATCGATACCATTCCTCCATATTCAAAATCAACTTTATTTAAAATCAACACATTCCTCCATATTCAGCCATACTCAAATTCAAGCTTTGGGTGGTTAAACAACTAGCGTACATAGAGGACATGAAGAAAAAAAAGAGAGAAAAAGATTTATTAAATTTTGTGTTGCGTTCACTTCTTTATAAGATAGAGATAAAAACAGAAAAAGATAAAAGAAAGTTTTAATTTCTAACGTAAATCAAAGTAAGAACTTTTTATCTCTTTTATCTTGATTGGATGAATTTAAGTGAAAATAAGAGTAAACTTTTTACTCTTATTTTTATTGCGCTAATTGTACAAAACAATCACGCTCTTGGTATTGTTTGTATTATGCATATGTTATGAGTGTGACTGTTTAATACAATTAGCGCAACAAAAAATATAAAAGAGTGCATTAGAGCACCTCCAACGGTTGGAACCCCGTTGGGGTTCTAAACTTTTTTTTTTTTTTTTTTGATTTTTTAAATAAAAAAAAATTAAAAAGATAAACCAATCGTGCGCCGCCACGTGTCAGTGGAGCCCGCAAACAGTTTAAGAACCAGGTTCTTAATAGGGGATTTTTAGAGCTGGTTCTAAAAAAATTATGGATCCCACAATGTTTTAGAACCTCTCAAAACCACCTAAGAACCCCCCCATTGGAGGTGGTCTAATTCTTTCATTTCTATCTATCTCTCATGGATAAATAACTCCTCTTTTTAGATTATTTCAGTATTTCTATAACACGTTTTCCCCCAATCGGTCAAATAATTTTTTTACAGTAAATGGTGAACTTGAATACATTAATGCCCAACGAAAAATATTAAGATGAGTTTGGTGCATGTAATAATGAGAAACATTCCATTTTTAGAAGGAAAAAGACGTTTACATGAATTATTGACATGTGATTACAAGTTATAGGTGTCTTATAGGAGTTTTGGGTGGGCCCAGAGAGAACATATGAAACTGAAAAGAAAAGAAAGAGACAAGACAACACTTAAAACACAAACTAAATCGAAAAAACTCACGGCGAGAGATGGAGAGTATCGCTCTCCGGTCTGCTTCTTCATCAGCCTTCTCTCACTCCCTCCGTCGCTCTTCTTCCATACCGTTGCCGCTTCTTCAGTCTTCGATTTCCGTTTACTCCTCCCCAACCATCCGCTCACTCTCCACCTTCTCCCCTCGATTCAGTCTACGCGCCATCGTGAGCGCGTCCTCCCCAAATTCTTCGCCGGAGAAACAGTGCGAACCTCAGTCTTCTCCTCCTCCTCCGCCGCAAGGAGCGAAGCTGGTTCCTCTCGCGGTCTCCGTGTCAATCGGTCTCGTCGTCCGATTCTTGATCCGCCGACCCGAACAAGTGACCTCACAAGGGTGGCAATTGCTCTCAGTTTTCCTCTTCACGGTCTCGGGGCTCGTCCTCGGCCCACTACCTGTCGGTGCTTGGGCTTTCGTGGGCTTAACCGCTTCAGTCGTCACCAAAACGCTTTCCTTCTCAGCCGCTTTTGCCGCTTTCACCAACGAGCTCATCTGGCTCATAGCCATCTCTTTCTTCTTCGCTCGTGGATTCATAAAGACTGGTCTTGGCGATAGAATCGCTACGTATTTCGTCAAATGGCTTGGGAAAAGCACTCTTGGTCTATCTTACGGCCTCGCCTTCTGTGAAACGCTTATGGGTCTTATAATGCCGTCTACGATGGCTAGAGCCGGAGGCGTTTTCTTGCCGGTGATCAAATCTCTGTCTCTCTCCTCAGGAAGTAAACCCGGAGACCCATCGTCGAGAAAACTAGGATCTTTTTTGATTCAAACCCAATTGCAGGTGAAAAGTCAAAAAAAAAAGAAAAGATTCAAGCCCTGTTGTTGCCTAGAAAAATTAAAACCCTTCAGACATTAACTTGCAGCTTTGGTCTTTGACTCATGAAATTAACATCAAAAGCTATTAGTTTTGTCTTTCTTCATGACTTTTGTTTATGTTCTCTGTAACAGTGTTCAGGAACTTCTGGTGCGCTTCTCCTCACATCAGCCGCACAAAATTTGCTATGCCTCAAACTAGCGAGAGAAATTGGTGTTGTAATCACGAATCCATGGGTCACTTGGTTTAAAGCCGCGAGTGTTCCTGCGTTTGCGTCTCTTCTTTGTACTCCTCTCATCGTCTACAAGCTTTACCCTCCTGAACTTAAACACACACCAGAGGCTCCAGCTGCAGCTGCAACCAAGCTGGACCGATTGGGTCCCATAACGAAAAACGAGTGGATCATGCTCGGGGCAATGGCTTTCACCGTCTCGCTTTGGGTTTTCGGGTAAGATTTCTTGCCGTTTATAGGAAAAATGGCCTGTGACTACATGAACTCGTAACATAATATGCTAAAACTATACACACTATCAAAATCACTCCTTGCACATGATATACAGCATTGATAATGTTAAAGAAAAAAAAATTCTCGTGAAAACTGAAGGACATTCTTCTATAATTAGCATTTAAACAAATACAAATAACATTTCATCCAACAGTTATGCTAACACGTTGCAGAGAGGCGGTAGGTATAGCAAGTGTTGTCGCCGCAATGATCGGTCTATCAACACTTCTGCTATTGGGAGTCATAAACTGGGACGACTGTCTAAGCGACAAATCAGCGTGGGATTCGCTCACTTGGTTCGCGGTGTTGGTTGGCATGTCTGGACAATTAACAAACCTCGGGGTCGTTGCTTGGATGTCTGATTCTGTGGCCAAACTGCTCCAATCTCTCTCTTTGGCTTGGCCTGTTTCGTTCGTTATCCTCCAGGCTTCTTATCTTCTGATCCATTACCTATTCGCAAGCCAGACCGGTCATGCGGGAGCTCTTTATCCAGCCTTCTTGGCGATGCAAATCGCTGCTGGAGTGCCGGGAATTTTAGCAGCGCTTTGCTTGGCTTTCAATAACAATCTCTCTGGGGCATTAGCGCATTACAGTAGTGGACCAGCTGCTTTGTACTATGGAGGTATCTTATTTTTCGCATGCTAACTCATCGAACCAATCGACCATTTACACTATACTCTTACAACTTTTTTTCTTTTCTGTTGGTCTGTCTGAATTGGCAGCTGGATTTGTGGATCTGAAAGATATGTTTCGACTCGGGTTCGTGATGGCTATTGTACAAGTGATGATTTGGGGATTTGTCGGATCTTTCTGGTGGAAGTTCTTGGGTCTCTACTGATATATATATAAAAAAAAGTAACTCTTCTCACGGATCGGCCTGGAGCATATGCATTTTTATAAAAAAAAGTAACTACTGATATAAAACATATGCATTTTTATAAAAAATATTTGTTTTTTAAGTATAGATAATCAAATTAAATTATATAAATATAATTTTTATGAAGTAAGATATATAATTTATAATAGTCCATTTCGTATTGATTTTACTTATATTTTGAAACTTTAAATTTATAATACAAATTTATTTAACTTTCTATATTTGTAAAAAAAATATTCTATTATAATATAAATTAACTATATGTCACTCAACTTGTATCATGCGTATGCGTGAAAAATATTTACGTATTTATGACATAATCCGTAAAAGATTGTAATTGTATAATACAGCTTATAGTTCGATGTATTATATAATAAAATATATTAATATTAACCAAATCTATTATTGTATTTTATTAAATTTAAACATATTAAATTATCTTTTAATATTTTAATTTAGATATGAGTATTAAAATAATGAATGGTTTATTATTTTAGATATCTTACTTTAATATATTTTTAATAAGTTTAAATGTGTTGTATAATTCAAAAATATATGTTATTTTGTATGTGTAATTACTTTGATGTTATAACTGATAAAATTGTTAATAAATGTATTAAGTTATTTTATATTTATTAATTAGTGTAGTAATTTAACTATGAATATGAATTATGAATACATAACTATTATATAAATTTCATTCTTATTTAATAAAATAAAAATCAAATAATTCATTTTTAATGATAGTTAATATTAATTTAAAATTATTTATTAAAAAGTATTATATTTTAATAAAAATAATTATTAAATTACAATCTTAGAAAAATACTTTAAATATTTTTTTATATATCTAATTTGAAAATATTTAAAATGTGTAAGGGTATAATATAATTTTAATAATACTTAAGTTTGGTATAGATGAAATTATATGAAGTTAAAGAAATGTAATGATCCAATTATAATTTTTTATAAGTAGATTTTTAGAATAATTATTTTTAGATAAATAAATATTTTTATTTCTATAAACACAGGTGAAAATAATTGCACCGATCGAATCTATTATTATAGCAATTCGAAAGGATAGAAAAAAATATCAATAGAATCGAATCGATCCTCAATTATGTAAAGAAAATAAGAAAAGAATTTTAACAAAAATCAATAGAATTGATCCTCAATGGTCACGTGAACTAATTAAGCGAACAAACCCAACCGTTCATCTTCATCCTCTCCAATTTCACTTCAGAGTCTATTTACTCTCTCACTTGTATAATGTCATCTTCGATGCAAACCCAAAGATCTCTCAAATCTCGTCTCCGAGAGGGAGACAATCTCTACGGTCTCTTTCTCCTCTCTCTCTCGCCTGAGATTGCTGAGATCGCTGCGTTATCGGGGTATGATTTCATAATTGTCGACCTAGAGCACGGCGCAGGCGGCATTCGTGAGGCCATCAACTGCATTCGCGCCATTGAAGCTGCAGGTTGCTCAGCTGTTGTCCGCGTCCCTGACATCAGTCAAGCTTGGGCCAAAAAGGCCCTTGATCTCGGATCCAGCGGTATCATGTTCCCGATGGTGGAAAATGGACGATCTGCCTCTGATGCCGTGTCGTTTTGCCGGTACCGTCCCGATGGTGTTCGAGGATGCGCGTACACTGTCGTGAGGGACTCTAAGTTTGGGTTTGATGAAGCTTACCTGACCAACTACATAGACAATCTACTTGTCATGTGTCAGGTTCGATCCCTTCCCCTTTCAATTTTTGGTTAATTAAGAAGAACACATGATATTCATGTTACATTGTTAAGTTTTTAACTTTTCGGAGAGGGCTGGGCACTTTACCCGATACCCGAAGCCGCACCCGAACCCGATCCGAAATCCGAACCGAGGTAGCAAAATACCCGAATGGGTATTTAATTAGGAAATATTGGATATCCGAACCCGAACGGGTAGTATCCGAATCCGAATAGATATTCGAAGATAACCGAACATATGTATACTTACGTTATATTTCTAGTTTACATCTCTCAATTTATTTAAAATATCTATATATTGGTATACATACTTTAAAATCATATAATATACATATAATTACGAATAAAATGATTTGATACTTACTTCAAATGTATGCCAAGCTTTTTGTTTCATGCATTAACAAAAGTTATATTTAAAATTTAAAAACAATAACCAAATTAGTGTCTTTTTTATTTTTGAAATGTTATCTCCAAATCTATTAATCATTAAATTTATTAAAAATAAAAAAACCAGTTAAATGAAATTTATATTTTTATATACAAGAAACTTGAGAAATGAATTTTTTTTTCTTTCAAAATGTAAATATCCGAAAACTTGAACTGAAATAACCGAACCTGACCCGAAGTACAAAAATACCCGAATGGGTATTATATCTCTATACCAAAATAACCAAAAATCCAAAATACTTGATCTGAGTCCGAACGGGTATACGAACGCCCAGGAGAAATTGTTTGATTAGATGTCTCTAATTATTACTGTGAAGTTACAAAAGTTGGAAGTACATTCATGAATACTTTTTTTTGATTCTTGAGTGTGCAGATAGAATCTGAGGAAGGTGTGAAGAACGTTAACGAGATCGTAGCCGTTGATGGGATGGATTGTGTAATGATGGGTCCACGTGATCTGAGCGCGAGTTTGGGGCTTCTTCACGACCCAGCAAACCCGAAGGTGAAGTCCGCCATGAAGACGGCGGAGACAGCGGTGCTAGCTTCCGATCCTATGAAAGAAGGAGCTTATTTGGCCGGTATGGCTACGGCTCAGGACACCGCCATGGATCTTTGGTCACGTGGGTATCACATTGTTCTTGGGTCAGCTGACGTGTCCTTATTCAAGAAGGCCGCCGTTGATGACGTCAAGGCCAATAAGAAGATGGTGGTTAATGTCAAAGGTGCTGCTTAAGCTTTAAGTCTTAGCATGAAACATGAGATTCGAGTTGTAGACTTGATTTGGGATATTAGTTTATTTTCAATGGTATTAAACCATGGTGGATGTTGTTTATTCGCTTATTTAGCTTGCTTTTTGAAGACTTTCATCTAAAAATGATTAGGATAAAAATGAATTCGATAGTAATGTTTCTTCTGAAGTAAACTAATTTAATAAGTCGAATGCACTGAAACATCAGAATGCATGTCAAAAAAAAAGAAAACAGCAAAACTAGAATGCACGTCGTTCTAACATTTGAAGACCTAAAGTAATGTCGTTTTTGAAAAAGCCCTGCCGTTTTTCCACGTACCGTTTCAGTGGCTAGTTTTCATATCCAATGAACCAGATAGAAGAGGAGAACTCAAAGATTCTTCCTTTCTCAAAAATGCAATCTTTATCTACACAATCCCTTCATTGGAAATCAAACCCGCTGATTGTATCGGGAAGCTATGTCTTGAACCCCAAAGCACTGAACTTTCAAGTGTCTTCCCTGAGTTCTCCTTATCCCAGAACTCGAAACTGGAGAATCAGAAGTTCACCGGAAGAGAACGCAGCAAACTTGACTAACGGCGGAGATTTGAAGAAGTCTCTGTCAAGTATTGTTGGAAACCAAGTCGAGGAGCTGTTGAGCAGAGAAGAGAACAAGAGTTTGCTTGATGGTCTGGAAAAAGCTTCGATGAGGGTGGAGGTTGCCAAGAGAGAGCTCGCTGAGATTGAGAGGCAAGAAATCGAGGCGAAGTTGTTACAGGATTATGTTGATAAGCTCGAATCAAGAGCCTCAGAGGTGAGTGATCTTATTCTGGAAACCGTTATGCTGCAAAAATTGTTTCTTTTGCGGTTTGGAACCTGAGATATCTTTCAGAGGTTATGTAGAGTATGGGTTAGGGTTAGGTTGAGGATGACTGGTTTATATTTGTTCAGTGGAATAGTGAATTCGTGTGCTGAGGATATGTTCAAGCTGTTCCCACAGTTTCAGTCACTATGTTAGTTTGTGTGAAGATAGTTCATTAGATGAGTTCACTAAGAACATGTGTTTGGTCTACTGGTTGTTGTGCAATATCTGATTCGTGTGCACTGTGTGCTGGCGATATGTTCAAGTTGTTACACAGTTTCAATCAATATCTATGGCTTTTGTGTGAAGATTAGTTCATTAGATGTGTTCACTAAGAACATGAGTTTGGTAGCCTTTTGTCTTTTTGTTGTCTACTGGTTGTTGACCAAAGTCTTTAGTTTGTTTTTATGGACAGTGTAAGTTCATGTTTTTCTTGAAACAAAACTTTGTGCGTAAGTTTAAAACAAGAGAGACAAAATCATGTTCGTCTTATGCAATGTCTGATTCAAGATCGCAGAATGCCAGCAGGAGATTGTCTTAGCAAAGAAAATGGTTAAGGAAGCAGAACGCTCCTTGTCCTTAGCAGAGACCGCAGGAACAGGAAGTTCAGAAAACGGATATTCCATTGATAAAGACAAGGAGAGATTGGAATCAGCGAAAGCGGCAGCGATTGCAGCTGCGGTTGGAACCATTGCAGAAGTCCCGTTTGCTCTTTCTCAAGTCTCGAGCATGGAGCAGCTTATTCTTCCCCTAGGAGTAGCCTTTGCAAGCTGTGCATTGTTTGGAGTCACATTCAGGTATGTAATCAGAAGAGACTTGGATGATAGTCATCTCAAATCAGGAGCCGTTGCAGCCTTTGGATTTGTCAAAGGTAACACATTTTGATCACTGCTTCAGTCTAAACTTCTTTCAACTGGTCAAACGTTTGCGATTGAATTGTTATATTGTGTTGGAAGTGTGAGCTGGATGATCCATCAATCATCATTGTCCTGACTTTGGTTGTTTAAATTATAATCTTAATAGAATACTAATCAATGATTTGATTTATTGTAAATGATTTCTTACTTAAATAATTGATTGAGTTGATTATTAACCTCTGACCTGTATTATTTTGGATCTGTTAACAAAATTTATGATTCTTGTTTATATAGGACTTGGTATGTTAAGCAGAGGACCGCCACTGGAGCTGAGCTGGGAAAGCTTGGTTTCTCATGGAATAGACGGCGCCGTTTTGGTGTCTCAGAGCGTTTTGATATTTGCGTTTGCTTCTATAAGTTTGGACTTCTGCTTTAAATTGAAGCTCTTAAAACCATTTCCAAGCTCTGCTCAGATGTAGATGCATTAAAAAGGTAGAAACTAAACAAAAAAACTATTGTCTATTTTCTTTGAAAATTTCTGTAATTAATTGGATATCAAATGTAAAATTTCCATCCTTTATCACATCTGCTTCATCAATAAAAAAATAGTATTTAAAAACAGATTTCACGATATACATCGAATCATGTTTTTTAACTAATTAGTTATATAATTATAAACAATGAAAAATAGAAATAAATAATTTATAATTGACAATTATGAGTTATTTCCGTCCTATAAAATTTACGTGGGCAGATGATATTTCTTACACCATGTTGAAATTTTTTTAAATAACTATTTTTTAAATATTATAAAATCCCAGAAGTTTAAATCCCATACATTTTGATATAAAAACATTAATAATTTTTAAGTCAAATTGCTGAACTGAATAGATTTTCACCAGCATATATGTTCAAGATGAACATCTGATTATAAATAATCTTTATTTTGTTGACAAAAAATAATATATTATTTAGGGTAAATAAAGACTGAAAAAAGTGAATCAGATTTATCACAAAACTGTTTACTTTTTTAATATATTTTTTTATTCTTTTATTCAACGAAACCACCGAAGTCACTCGTGAACGTGAAGAGGTAGATGGGACCAAAACCATAACCAGCCATTCATTCTTACACAAATACACGTGTCATAATCTTAAACACTTACCACATGAACACTTGAGCACACAAACAGCTCTTCTCTTCTGTCTCTCTCAATCGCGTTTGTCGTGGCGGTCAACTGATCAGAAATATAGCAGAGCCAAGTTAATAGAAAAAAAAGAAGCTGAATTTATTATAAAAATTAAAAAAAAAAAATCAATCAGCATCTCAAACTTCAATGGGGTTTCTTCGACTTGTTCTCGAGTAAAAACTACTATTCTCTCTCTCTTTCCACCTCTCCTGATTCTCTTTTCTATTTGCATCAGGTTTTTGATTTTTGGTGGTGGTGGTATTCAGGGCGGTTTTCCGTGGAAAGAGACGGAAGAAGATGGTCGGAGGCGGTAGTAATAGTAGTAGTAGTGGTGGTGCTCTTGCTCGTGGACCTCGTGCTAGTGTTAAGCAGAGAGGTTTCTCCATGAATCCAAAAGACTACAAACTTATGGAAGAAGTCGGTCATGGAGCTAGCGCCGTTGTCTATCGAGCGATCTATCTCCCGACCAATCAAGTCATCGCTGTCAAGTGTCTGGATCTCGATCGATGCAATAGCAACCTGGTTCGTTTTTAGCTTTGGAGATTTGTTGTCCCCTTTGTCTTAGATCAGATCTCTTTAATTTTAGTTCATATTTTATTTTTTGGTTAGGATGATATAAGGAGGGAATCTCAGACGATGAGTTTGATAGACCATCCAAACGTTATAAAGTCGTTTTGTTCGTTTTCTGTGGACCATAGTCTTTGGGTGGTGATGCCATTCATGGCACAAGGTTCTTGTTTGCATCTCATGAAGACTGCTTATTCTGACGGGTTTGAAGAGTCGGCTATATGTTCTATACTCAAAGAAACTCTTAAAGCTCTTGATTATCTTCATAAACAAGGTCATATCCATCGTGATGTTAAGGTTGGTTATATAAAGATCGATACTTTATTAGCACAGTGGACTGTAGTAAGGTGCTCAAATCACTTATTGTTTCTTTTTCGTTCTACTAGGCAGGAAACATACTTCTTGATGACAATGGTGAGATTAAGCTTGGCGATTTTGGCGTCTCTGCTTGTTTGTTTGATAACGGTGATAGGCAACGTGCGAGAAACACATTTGTTGGTACTCCTTGCTGGTCAGTTATTGTGATTCTTTCTCTTATGACTCTCTATTCAATGGTTTACATTTAAAACTCGTGTTTCTGTTTGTAGGATGGCTCCGGAAGTGCTGCAGCCGGGGAATGGATACAATTCCAAGTGAGTTTATACTTTGTTTTAAGCTCAAATGCAACAAGAGCCTTAATGTATTGAAAGTTGCTCCCTTTTGTATGCATGTTAAGATCATTTATCAAACCAATCTGCCTTGAATCAAAACATATCTTGCTTGTGATTGATGCATATCAAACACTGTTTGTGTGTGTGAACAAAGAGATCAAATTGTGCTTATTGGTTGTTCTTCTGGACAGGGCTGATATCTGGTCCTTTGGTATAACCGCGCTTGAATTGGCCCATGGTCATGCACCCTTCTCAAAATATCCCCCCATGAAGGTGTTCCAGATGTCTTTTTTTCAGTTTTATGTCTGTGTTTGCATCTATTAAAACAGCACTGATTCATTTCTTTGCTTTTCTTGTTACAGGTGCTTCTAATGACTATTCAAAACGCACCTCCAGGTCTTGATTACGACCGTGATAAGAAATTCTCAAAGGTACCCGTGTTCTTTCTAAGTGCATTCTCTTTAAAGTTGTTCTGGCTTTGTTACATCATGTTTTGTTAGTTACAATTTATATTTTTTTAATAAACTAAACTAATTAGAGGACTTTCAGCTGTGAGCAGTCCTTTAAAGAAATGGTTGCAATGTGTTTGGTGAAAGATCAAACAAAAAGGCCAACCGCTGAAAAGCTGCTGAAACACTCCTGCTTCAAAAACACAAAGCCACCTGAGCTTGCTGTGAAAACGTTATTTGCGGACTTACCTCCTCTTTGGACACGTGTAAAATCTCTTCAGGTTAGCAGTGTTCTTTTTTTGTGTGCTTATTTGTTGAAATAATCATCATGTTCTTACGCTGTTGATTGCGTTGGTGGATGACAGGCCAAGGACGCTGCACAGCTTGCCTTAAAGAGAATGGCCACTGCTGACGAGGAAGCTATATCAATGGTGAAAAACACTTAGTTTTGACATTATTTACCTAAATACTTAACGAAATGAAGAGTTAGACTTGAAATATTTTTTGTGTTTATGTCAGAGTGAATACCAACGAGGAGTGAGCGCTTGGAATTTTGATGTCAAAGACTTGAAAACACAAGCATCTTTGGTAAGTTCATTTTCAAAAGGTGATCTGCGATTGCAATGACATAACCCTTGTTCTTATATTCTTTTGTTTGTGTTAATAGCTAAGTGATGACGATGGTCTAGAAGAGAGTCAGGAGGATGATGAAAGATTCAATACACAGTTCCATAATAAGGCCAGTAATCTGTGGATAAAAATTTCGAAAAATGCATCTATAAAAACTTGGTTTACTTGGTATCCGAGTCTGGTGGTCTGAACTTGTTTTACAAAACCACTTCAGGTACTTTGGGAAAACATAAACGGGAAGGAAAAGGTTTCCAATATTGAAGTGGAAGAACCACCCAGTGAAGAGAAGTTCACTTTCGTTACAACTGCTTCTTCTGTTGAAAAAACAATACCGAACTCAGAACAAGACGTGTCTGAGGCCAAGGTTAGGCCAGTGAGACGCCAAAGTCAGAGTGGACCACTTACAAGCAGGACTGTTGTAAGCCACTCGGCTTCAGAGAAAGGTCAAATCTTTGAAAGGTTCGACATTTACTTTAGATATGCCTGTCCTTTTATGTAGAGAAACTTTTGAACAATTCAACTTCTAAACAATGCTAGATCCGACAGTGAGCACCAAGCAGCCCCGTCTGTCAAAAGAGCTCCTAGCTTTAGTGGTCCTTTGAATCTTTCAACTCGTGCTTCTTCAAACAGTTTGTCAGCTCCTATCAAATACTCAGGAGGTTAGCAAGTGACATTTTTGGCAATCTTCATGCACTTTTTGCGTCTCTGCAGTTGAGTTAAAGTGTGTTTTGTCAAAACTTGAATAGGATTCCGTGATTCTCTGGACGATAAGTCAAAGGCTAATCTTGTTCAGAAAGGACGATTTTCAGTAACATCAGGAACTCTAGACCTTGCTAAGGTGAGTATTTAAGTTACTGCTTTTTGTTCTCCTGTATATTTGACGGTAACTAACAATACAATCTACTCTAGGATGTTCCATTAAGTATAGTTCCTCGTCGATCTCCACAGGTTTGTTTCTAGTCTCTGCTTCATTATTGTAGATTTGATGATTTTTTTCTCCTCATCTGATAATCATACATATAATTTCAAGTCATCCCCTCTGAGGAAGTCTGCTAGTGTCGGTAACTGGATACCTGAGCCTAAACTGGTTAGTTTTCCAACACAAAGCTTCCTTTTTAAGTCATTTATTAGTAGCTTTCTCTTGATATTGTTTTGTAACCTGCAGCCAGCAGTTCAGCCTCAGACCATCAAGGAGTCAAGTAGCCAGCCTATTTCTCCCTCACTCATCATGCCTCAACTTCAACATATTTTCCAGCAAAACTCAGTCCAACAGGTGAACATAAGTTCAGAGACATTCATTATAGACATGAGAGTTATCTTGTTGTATTTGAGGATTTTAACTATCCCAATTTTATTAAAATTCACTGCAGGATCTTCTTATGAACTTACTGAATAGTGTACAAGCTGCAGAGACGGCAGATGGTAGATAATTCTTTACAATAGGTTATGACTTTATATCAATGATGAAGTCTATTAAGTAACGGTACATTAATCTTTCTTATAGGTTCTCAATCTGGGAAGTTACCACCTTTGCCTCGCTCAGAGAGTAATGGAACCGTAAGTTGATTTCCCAAAACGGAGAGAGCTCTAGTTTTAGTCAGAGATATTGCTTGTGGCTATGTGACCATGTCCCTTCATTTTTTTCTGAATTGCAGGTTGAGTCTGTGGCTACTGAGAGGGAGAGGTTGCTACTTGGCTGTATCTCTGAGATCCGGGCTAAGTTAGTCCCTCTTCTTTAGATCAAATCTTTTGTTTCTTATTGAATGTTATTTACTAAGTGTATCCCGCTGCCAAAATTTTCAGGCTGAACGACTTAACGGAGGAACTCGATACAGAGAAATCAAGATACAACCAAGTAAGCCAAACACATTTTCAGCTCGTTAAAAATGCAAGCCGTCATGCAACTCTTATTTATTTTATGTGTATACAGCTACAGCAGAGACTGAAAGCATTCACTGGTCGCGAGCAAGTGTAAGCAGGAAGGGAAGCGACGGCGGAGACACTGAGCTGCACAGAACCTATAGGAGAACGAGTGAAGTCTCATCTGGTTTACCCACTAAAAACCAGATAAGACTGTTAACAAAACTTAGAAGCTGTGAAGCAAAAACATAGCTATTTCTCCAGTTAGGTTCTGTGTGTGTTTCAGACGATGACGATGATGATGACGACGACGACTACAACAACAAAACTAGCAGTGTCTGCTTCTGATGTAAACTAACAGTTTAAGACAGCAGAAACGAATACATAAAAAAAAATAAAAAAAAGGGAGAGAAAGCTCTCAACCTCTACTACATATTTACTTCGAATTTATTATCACACGTTTTGAACTTTTATTCTTTTTGGTCTATTATCTTTGTTAGTAAGAAAAGGGAAATCACTTTTTGGATCCTTTGTTGTATCTGTTTAATTTGTAAATGCTATATGATTGACGTGCTTGCTTGCATTCATTAGATTCTTGCATAAGTTCCTCAGGTCATAGGATTCATTCAAACCAGAAAGTCAATTGTTCTATGCTCAAATATAATGGAACTCGTGTGACTCTTGGTAAACCAAAAATCATGGATTGTTTTACATTATGGTTTAAAATGATCTGTACTATTACATTCAAAACGTTACTGAACAATTAAACTGACAAGTTTTAAAAGAAACTTTTTGTTCTTCTTCTTCTCCCTCCACTTCTCAAGGTTTTAGTAGAGGCTTTGGACACCAAGTAGCCCACACCTAAACACATAACCCAAATCCCCAAATCAACGGCCCATCCCATTCCCTCAGCCTCTGACTCCATCTCAGCCGTCCACTCCACCGACTCCCACTCTCCCTCGGATTCACCGCCGCTGCACGTGCAAAAACACACGCCTTCGTCCCTGTCTCTCCCCTCCTCTCTCTCCTCCGGTATCTCCTCCAAACACTCAAACATCATATGCTTCCTCCTCCGTCTATGTTTCCTCGCCATGGTCGACGTCGCCACGTGTCCCTCCGCAGCCACGACAACCTCAGCGGCTCCTTCTTCCATCTCACACTCGCACTCAATCTTCCACTTGTCTCCTTCCTCTTTCCTGAAGATACCTTTCACCACTCTCTCCTCGCTCATGTACACCTCGAACCGGATCCCTTCCCAGACCCGAACCCGTTCTCTACACCCGTAAATCGCCTCTCCTCCCTTGACGACTCTGTGTAGCGTCACGAAGGCTGGGGAGTCGGGTCGGATCTTGGACCCGTCGAGCTCGAAAGCAGCTTCGTTGATACGTGGTGGGTAGAGAAGAGTGAGAGAGTCGGGTAAGAAGAAGTCTCGGGTGGGTAAACCGGTGAACCGAACGTAGAAAGCTTTCACCTTTAAGCTCTCTTTCTCAACGTACCGATCAAAATCCGTTGATCTACACATTTCTATCTCTGTTGGGTTCTTCGAAAAATCTTTCCTTTTTGGTTTTCTCTGTACTTTGAATTGCAAAAAACACATGAAAGGTTCGGTCTTTTTATTAGAGGGAAAGAAAAGGTGGCAACTTGCGACTTCTGTTTTGTTTTTTAGATTCTAGGGGTGGTGGACCGGGTGGCTAGCACGCGGTTTAGCTGCTGATGTGGACGTCTCGACAAAATAACTTTTTGTTGTTTTTGGTTTTTGTTTTTACGGTCAATATAATGTAAACGTATGTCTTTCATCAGAGGGTTGCATGGTTTGGGATCGTCTAAAATATCAACAGCGAAGCAGTTTTAGCCTGAACGTGGTTTCTCTCTCGAGTTGCACAATTTGTTTGCAGTCAATGGTTTTGTCTTCTTTACCACTGTCTTCTATCTACACTTTGTCTTCTTCTTACGTTTCCTTTGTCGTTTGGTTTGGTTCGGTCCGGATATTTTATCAAAACTGGACTAAAAACTAAGTTTGTCTCTTTATTTAATAATGTAAGTCCCAGCCAATTGCTTGTTAATTGTTTGATCATAGCCAGGTGATATTCTTAATTGTTTGATCATAGGTGATAAGATATGACCAAGCTATAGCTTATAAACTGAACAAATGTAATGATGTAACACGTAACATGTTATACGTTTAGTATAAAATAATTACGTTATACATTTAGTCTAAGAATTACATATTACATGAACACGTATGTTGACTTTTTCCTTTGTTTCTTGAAAGATATTTTTAAAGTGATAAAGTCTCCAGACATGATTGAGGTCCACAGATTCAGGTTCAGCCGCTGGTTTTGATATTTTTCTGGGTTCTTTTTTCAATCCACGCTAATGCGAATATAAAATAACTATATAATATAGGATTATATTTAATGGGCCGGGCTTTAACAATTTGATATTTGGTTCATAAATGTCAAGTAGATGGTTCAGATACTTTGTTGGCCCGGATTAAACGACACAGATGGCAATGCAAACCGAACAATCGATCTGATCTATACACAAAACAAGGCAAGACCATGAGCACATTAGGAAACCAAACATGCCATGAACTAATGCTAAAATAAATCAACAACAAGGATATTCAGTTTCAACTGGATCGTTACATTGAATTTGGAGGAATGTTTTTGAACCCAAGAATTAACGAAAACAGGTTGGTATCTCATACGGCACAACACTATCGATTTAAGATTGGTTTTATAATTTTAATAGATATTATTTTCTTTTATATCATATGGCACACTATACGGAGTAGATATATCATAGTTTCGTCTTGTTTTGTAGACATTTTTTAAACACCGACTAAAATGTTGGACACATGAACCAAAACGGGTTGGTATCTCATATATGTCACTCTGTACAGAACTAAAACACTCGGTTTTACGATTTTAATTAGTTTCAATTTATTTTGTATATAATCATATGTTTTTCTGTCTTATTGGACTAATCTGGTCGAACTCGGAAAAAATACACTTAATAATATACACTGTTTAACCTGAGTTTAGAATAACTTTCAACCAGTGGTAAAAATAGTTAAATCGCATATTACTAGACTATCAAGTAAATTGTGTAGGCTAAAGCCCAGATCTAAACTTCTCAGATAACTATTATTTTGTTTAGAGAGAGATTTTAATTTTGAAAAAAAAAATCTCAAATTCATCTATGGCTTGACCAAATTTCATCTACGACTGGACCGCAATCATTAAGACATATAATCATATATTTGAACACTAAGGCCACCATTAAACAAGGTACTTAGAGGGGTATTTAAAGGCCACTAGCACCTCCAAAAACTAACTCTTAAACATCATTATTCGCGGGATTCACTGATACGTGGTGACCCGCGATTGGTTTATATTATTATTATTTTATTTTTTTAAAACAGTAAAAAAGAAATAAGCACTCCAAATGGGGTGCTATGGTTAATCATCAACTAAGTTAAATATTTTAATTACTATACGAAGTTAGGAACTAGATAAGCCATAGTTTCTTCTTATTTTCTTAATGCATTTAATTATAGGATTCAAGCACCAATTGTTGCTAAAAAAGGATTCAAACACCAACTAAAGTTCTGACACATAAGCTTAATTTTTGTTTACTTAAAAAAGAAAGAACGTATGCTACTACAAACTAGATGCATGTGAATGCTATATTAAGCTCATTTTTTGATTGAAAATGATATAGTAATCTCGGGTAACATGGGCATGTAAGGCCATCTTTAACCCGGGTCTCTTAAGATGGGGTTCTTAATTTTTTTGACATCTTTTTAATTTTTTTTTTTTTTTTTTTATATTTTTCCGGATAAGAGACGTCTCTTATGTCTCTTATTTAAGAGACGGTTCTTAAGTTTTCTTAGTTAAAATTAAGATACGGTCTCTTAAAAAATAAGAACCCCTTGTTAAGAGACCTGCATTAATCATAGTAAACAGTCATCTCTCTGTCTTTTCTTTCAACTAGTCAAGAAAAATAATACTAAAAGGTTGCCTTTTCAACGAACAAATACTTAGGGTAACATGAAAATGAAAGTAAGGAATATAGTAATCGTTTTGAGTAAATGATGTCCCTATAAGCGGTCTGGACGCAAACGCAGAAGCTACATGGAAAAGGAAATATACTTTTAGCAAAGGGTCTAAAACGTAATTGTTGCAGTTTGGGGTCAATGTATGTGGGGTTGTATGAGGATAAGTTGTGACTTTAAGAGTGAATGAGATTCTCTTTCAAATGAATGGTGTCAAGGAGTAGTATTCCTTTCTACTCCTCTCGTCTCCATCCACCTATCAATATCCCCACTCTATAATGTTTTTGTTTTTTTCCCCTCAATTTTCTTTGATAATTACTCGGCGAATCTAATCCCTACCAGGCCTAATAATCGATCCCTATGCAATGCGCACAAATTGGAAAATTTTAGATTAGAAAGCAACATGTTCGTTGAAAAGTTTAAAGTGTTTTGGTTTCAACCTTATACCTACTATTACATCTTAGTTCCTAAATTTATTTCGTGTCTTTTTTCGTTTCTTTTAGTAATCATTTAGGTTTAACTTTCAAATGAAACGTGGATTAATTACTTTGTAGATCTTCAGTCTGAAGTATTTTCTTCTAAAATTGTTGTGTAAATGGTGATATACTGTAACATGATTTGTACTTATCAAGTGCCGGTCCTAGAAATATGTGGGCAAGAAGCAATCAATTTTTTTTATTGACCTATTAATTACTAAAAAAATTATCAAATGAAGAACCAAAAGTTTAGAACTCATGAATTTGAGGAATTAATAATGTTGTAACAACCATCTCAACTGGCGAAAGTTTTACCAAAAATATGACCGAAATAATAATAATTATCTGCCGGCCAGAAACATGGGCTTGGTCCGCTGCCCTTCAGGACCGACTCTGTAATTACTTGAATTCATAGTAAAAACCTTTACTGCCCTTCAGGACCGACTCTGTAATTACTTGAATTCATAGTAAAAACCTTTAAAATATTTGTAACACTACATATGTGCATCATTATTGTTGGAGCCGGGCATGCACATTCATACAAACCTCTGAGTTGACCCGGCCCAAAAACAAGTGAAGATTTATAAGAGGAAGAATAAAGATTCCCCCCCCCCGATCTCTGAACAACTTTCCTCCTATTTGTTTGATCGGAAGGGCTTTGACAACATGCGATGAGACACCTCAATCTAGTAGCACAAAAGATCTAATCGCGGCACCAAATATAACTGCCAACTATCTGCCGACAATTGTACAAAACTCATAACTATAATGTTGATATAGGAGAGGAGATGGAAAAAAGAAGAAACAACCGCCTATGAAAAAGAAAAACAAAAGACTGAAGGAGGAGATAGAAAAAACGACGACCAATTCTTAATTCTTTGACTATCGGTTCTATTGTTCTTGAAAACTCAAATATTTTTTTCATCTCGTCAATACATTTCATAATCAGAGGTCATTAGATCAAATGGAAATGACTCTTAACGATTGTATCAGAGATCTCCAATTCGAGTCTGAAAGATATGAGCTTCAATTCCAAACCTCTTGCTTTTCAAATAAAAAAATACACTTCATTTAAATGGAATCTTTTGCTCCTTTTTATCTATTACCATTTACTTGGTTGTAGTATAGATTACCCATTTCTGCATTTAACAATTATAGTGGTTAAAAATGCAAAAGGTAGAATTTACCCTTCTAAAGCTGGGGTCTATGGAGATATAAATGGATTTCGTAGAATAATTGAGAAAGAAGGATTGCGTAGAAAGGGAAACAACAAGTAAGAAAGTGCATTGTCTTTGCGGTGATACGTGAGCCACGCTCATTTAGAATCTCACTACTTTCATCATATTCACATCTATACACGAATAAAGCATCTATAATATATGTGCATTTCCCTAATGATTATTCTGTAATTCTGGGTTTTGGATATTCATGTGATCATCATGATCATTAAACTATATAATCGTCTTAAACAAATAGCAGTTGTCGAATATGTTTTAAGGTTATGGACATATGAAGTTAGTTATATTGTATAGTTTTCTCTAAAGTGTAAAACAACTCATGTTTGATCAAAAATTATTTTGATATCAAACCATGAACACTGTGCCGTCGTCCTATCTAAACTAAACATTGGCTTAAGATCCCTAAAATTTTATATTAGAAAAGGTCCTCAAATTTGTAAAAAAAAAAAAATCAACAAGTCTTCCTAAATTGTTTAGAACTCTTTTAATCTCAGAACTGCATATTGAGTTTTTACTGTTGAGAAGTTTTTTTTACGGTTTATATTAACTCTGATTGTATATAAAATTGTTCTGCATGTAAATATATTTTCTGATGTCAAAATTTTACTTTTGTAAAGTAGCAATTAGGTGAAATAAAATCGATTTTATATTTTAGTCACAGAAATAAACGCTTGAGTTTGGAAACCAAGTAAGTCTTTCTCTTTTTAAAAACCATCGTTATTTCATCTAAATGAATTAACTTCATGAATACTCTTATTTACGTATTGGATGACCATTTGCATGAATCAAACCTAGGTCCGGGTCGAAAGTTTTCACTAAAAACTAAAAAGTCAGACATACCAATAATGGTTATCTTTGAAATTTTCAAAATCAGTGAGAGTGGAAATTTTACACGCAATGATGTACGAGACATTTAATTATACTGATGTGATTGCCGATTTTTTTCAAACCTTTAATTAAAAAAGATATTTAATCATACACCTATATGTTCGAATGGTAACATGTGGGACAACTATAATATAAATAGTTAAATACTTTATACAGTTCTAATAATAACAAGAACATATAAATACATAAATTTTTATTACTTTTCACAGCGGCACATTCAAATCCAATAATCAAAGATTCTTACAAAACAAGTGAAAATATCATTGAATGTCCTTTGGAACTAGATGCCAACAACAATCTACTTGGCCACTTGACTTGTGTACCAAATCTCTCCCAACTCTTTACCCTTTCTTTTTTATTCACACATATTGCGTTTGCTACTTTTGCGTTTGATTACTAGATGTTTTGTCAGATTCGTCTACGTTTGGACAATGCGCGTGTCCGACATGCGCACTTAAGAAGGTAGAGACATTTATCTTTCTTTTTATTCTATCATCAAACCAAAAAAAAGCTTCATATAATATAAATTTCCAAAAATTCTGGTATATATATGGACCAAAGATAATCCAACCGTCAAGAATTTCCATTTGCAAAGCTCAAATCTTATTTTCTTTTCTTGAGTGGTTTCCATGGAAGTAGAGCAGAGAAGGATCATGAAGAGAGAAGAAGAAGAAGAAGAAGAAAACAATATTCAACCGTCACTACAAGAAGAAGAACAAGAAACAGAGGAAGAGATGTCTGGGAGGACGATGGAACCATGGACGAAGCAGATAACGGTTAGAGGAGTGTTAGTGAGCATATTGATCGGAGTTGTGTTCAGTGTAATAGCTCAGAAGCTAAATCTCACGACCGGGATTGTTCCTAATCTCAACAGCTCTGCAGCTTTACTAGCTTTTGTCTTCGTCCAGACATGGACCAAGATTCTCAAGAAATCAGGTTTTGTCGCCAAGCCATTCACAAGACAAGAGAACACAATGATTCAGACATCTGCTGTTGCTTGTTATGGCATTGCCGTTGGAGGTTAAGATATAATACTCTTTTTTTCATTAGTACTTATTGTTTCTTGGGAAACAAGCAATGATTCCATTTAGTGATATGTAAAACAGTTCCATACATATTAAACATATATAACCTTTATGAAAAACTTTTAGGTTTTAAAAGAAAAAGTATAACTTATGGGTTTAGTGAGTCAAAGGGTTGATTTGCTTCTGCTTTTTTTTTTGTGTGGAATTTTGATTAAAAAGGTTTGTTTCTTTGTGTGTGTTTTAAATATTTTCAGGTGGGTTTGCTTCATATCTTTTGGGGTTAAACCATAAAACATATGAGTTATCTGGTGCAAACATGGAAGGTAACTCTGAGAAGAGTGTGAAAGAACCAGGACTTGGTTGGATGACTGCTTATCTCTTTGCTGTTTGTTTCATCGGTCTTTTCGTCTTAATCCCTCTCAGGAAGGTTATGATTATTGACCTCAAGCTAACATATCCGAGTGGTTTAGCTACTGCGGTGCTTATAAATGGCTTCCACACACAAGGAGATGCACAGGCCAAGTAAGCTATAGTCAGCCTACTTTACAAGAAAGTGATTCTTACATAAGTTTCCTAATCTTTAAAATGGAATCAATGCAGGAAACAAGTGCGTGGTTTCATGAAATACTTTTCATTTAGTTTCTTGTGGGGATTTTTCCAGTGGTTTTTTTCTGGCATAGAAGGTTGTGGGTTTTCTCAGTTCCCAACCTTTGGTTTGAAAGCTTGGAAACAAACGTAAGCATCAATTGTACAGAAAATATACATCTTTCCCTTATATTATATAATACATACTTTTCATGTTTCAAAAGTTGTATGTTAATTGTGATCAACTATTTTCTATAAATTCTAACCAATATAAATATAATAAACACAATTTTTTGAAGTTATAATTTACTATTACATTATAATTGTAAAAAATGTATCATTTTAAACAAATATTTTTTTTATTACATGAATCTTTTGTAATGAAGAGAGTAATATTTTATGAATAATGAGATTTGAATCTTCCTTTGCAGGTTCTTCTTTGATTTCAGCATGACATTTGTAGGAGCAGGAATGATATGTTCACATCTGGTTAACCTTTCTTTACTTTTAGGAGCTATCCTCTCTTATGGCTTAATGTGGCCTCTTCTTGATAAACTCAAGGGCTCTTGGTTCCCTGATAACCTAGACGAACACAACATGAAGAGCATATACGGTTACAAAGTCTTCTTATCCGTAGCTCTAATCCTAGGAGATGGTCTCTACACTTTCGTTAAGATCCTATGTGTTACCATCATCAGTGTCAACGCAAGAATGAAGAACAAACCTAATGACCTTGATGACTTGGGTGACAAGAAACAAAGGAAATTTCTCAAGGAAGATGAGAACTTCCTCAGAGACAAGATCCCCATGTGGATTGGAGTCTCTGGATATCTTACCTTCGCTACGGTCTCAACCGTTGTGGTTCCTCTGATATTTCCTCAGGTCAAATGGTATTACGTTATTGTAGCTTACGTGTTCGCGCCATCTCTTGCTTTCTGTAACGCCTATGGAGCTGGACTTACAGACATTAACATGGCTTATAACTATGGGAAGATCGGTCTCTTCGTTCTCGCTGCTGTCACGGGAAGAGAGAACGGTGTCGTGGCCGGCTTAGCCGGATGTGGACTGATCAAGTCCGTTGTTTCGGTTTCTTGCATCTTGATGCAAGATTTCAAGACGGCTCATTACACGATGACGTCACCTAAGGCTATGTTCGTTAGCCAGATGATCGGGACGATCGTTGGATGCATCGTGACGCCGTTGAGTTTCTTCTTGTTCTACAGAGCCTTCGACGTTGGAAACCCTAACGGAGAGTTCAAGGCTCCTTACGCTTTGATCTACAGGAACATGGCGATTCTTGGGGTGCAAGGCTTCTCTGCTCTGCCTCTCCACTGTCTCCAAATGTGTTACGGGTTTTTCGGGTTTGCGGTTTTGGTCAACGTCGTCAGGGATCTTACTCCGGCGAAGGTGGGGAGGCTCATGCCGCTTCCGACGGCTATGGCGGTTCCGTTTCTGGTCGGAGCTTATTTTGCTATAGACATGTGTGTTGGGACTTTGATTGTGTTTGTTTGGGAGAAGATGAATAGGAAGAAGGCAGAGGTTATGGTTCCGGCGGTGGCGTCAGGGCTAATTTGCGGAGAAGGGCTTTGGACTTTACCGGCGGCGATACTTGCACTCGCCGGAGTAAAACCTCCAATATGTATGAAGTTTTTAGCTTCATAGGATCAGTCAAAAGAGAGAGAAGAAAGTCTTTATGAAGTTAGAAGAGACGTAAAGGATATTATAATCATTCTATTCTTAGAATAATAAGAAGATTTGTGAACAAGAACTTAGGAATTACCGAATTAAAGTAAAATATTACTTACACGCAATCGTGATTTTAATCAAAACAAGTTTTACAAATATATTACCAAATGGATCTTGCTCTGTTATCCTATGTCATCTTATATTGGGCTGACTAAAATAGTTATGGGAATAGCCCAAACATCGGTGTCCATATAATGTAATACTTTCCAATTTTCTTAAGAACATCCTAATTATTTGGAAAATTCATATCAAATTTAGTAAAGAAACTATTTCAAACCCAAATAAATCCATTTGGATATGAGGATGTTTAAAATAAATGTACCAATAAACTCCAAAATGTGAACGTTCTTCTCTCACTAAGAAATCATTGAAACTTTTTCAAATCATTCATGACTTCTTGAGATAAATTATTGACTGAAGAGCCCCAATGTTAATTTGTATTTAAAATTTATAAAACAAATAATACTAGATTTCAATGAAAAACAAAAAATAAATAGAAAAAGTGATATATAATACCATAAAGTTTATGTAGAAGTTTAATTTAATTCAGAAAAAAAAACTATTCCAATAAGTCTCTCTTATTATGAATGATCTTCCCAATAACATAAGAATATTTGACTTTTCTAATAAAAAAGGTATCAAATATTTATTCCCTTTTAACAAAAAAAAAATATTATTGGACAATTAGGTACCTACCAAAAAAGCACACGAAAGAAACAAGAGAAAGAATTACGCAAACAATGCTTTCAAAAGTAAAAAAAAATTAGGTAAACAAATAAATGACCCACACAACCCACCGTTCAACTACCTATATCCCATCTGCTTATTCATTGCTTTTTTATTTCGTTTAAATCGTCATATCCTATTTGAAGAAAACATATACTCTTGCAGAACTCTATAGTCTCGTGATCAAAATGGCGAGCGAGGAAGTCGTGGTGGCTGAAGGAGAGAGAGCAGGAGCTGAGATCGTGTACGGAGCAGAGGAGTGTTACCAGAAGTCTGTGGAGCTTCTAGAGGAGCTAGGGTTTCCAAAAGGTGTGATGCCTTTGAAGAACCTCGTGGAGTGTGGCAGAGTTAAAGCCACGGGTTACGTGTGGATGAAGCAAAACACCCCTTACGAACATTTCTTCGAAGCCACCAACACTCGCGTTTCTTACGCTCTTGAGGTCACGGCCTATATCGACAAGTGTTGTATGAAGAGGATGACAGGTATTATACTACTTCCAAGTAATTATACATATGGATTTTTTGGCTTTATTTAATTATGTGTATATTGTTATATATAGGAGTGAAGAGTAAGCAGATGTTTTTGTGGGTACCTATTGTGGAGATGAGTATGGAGGAGCCAAAGAGCAAGAAGATTTACTTCAAGACTCCTATGGGAATCGGCAAGTCTTTTCACGTTACTGCATTCATGGACGAGGAAGAGAAACGCAACTTTTACTTGGAGAATCCCAAAAAATAAATCATTTTATTATTATTGTTATTGTATTTTGGTTGTCTTTGTTTTTTATTTTAACATTTGTACTCTTGTAAGGTTGCTTCATTGCAATTACTGAATTTTTATTTTGATAATTACAAAGTGGAATAAGATTTGATATATATGTAATGCAATGGACAATTTCTAATTGATATCGATAAAAATAATTTCAACTATTACCTTCACAAATTTTATTTACCAGGGATAGGGTATTCCATGAGTGGATTAGTATCGAAAGACTTCCCATAGTTAACGGAAACAGATGTATTCACATAAAGAAGAGATTATTTAACGAAAAATAACATTATACCCTGTCCTAATTAAACGTAAATCCTGTCAAAACACTAACAATTCGCTGTTATAGAAATCTTAAATATTCTAGTGCATTTTTTTTTATTCTTTCTACTAAAACTATAAAAAAATGAACTCGATATTTTTGCTCTTGTAAAATGAAGGAATCAACTAGGCATGGGCATCCGAGCCCTCGGGTCGGGTTCAGATCGGGTCTTATCGGGTCCGGGTCGGTTCAGGTCCACTTATCTCGAACCCGTAATACCCGATTTTTTCGGTTCTTTATTGTATCGGGTCGGATCCAGGTATTTCGGGTCCGTTTTCGGGTCGGTTCCTGATATTTCGCGTCGTTTCAACATATTTTTGGGTCTAAATATGTGTTTCGGGTCTACTTGTACCATTCTAAATATGTGTTTCGGGTCTACTTGTACCATTAACCTGCAACGTTACCCGAACCTTAAACCTGCAATTTTGAAACCCCATAACGAAAAAACACATTCTGAAACTACAGTAGTGCAATTACCATAACCATAACTAATAAACTTAAAACATGATCAAGTTACCATTCAAAACACACAAAAAAAATCATTAAGTCTAATAATCTTCAGTTCCAAAAATACTCGATCGGGTCCCGAGTCGGTTCTGGACCCGAACCTGCTACTTACGGGTCCTCCATCATTAGACTCAATAGGGTAAAATTCTCGGTTCCGGTTCCGGACCCGAACCTGTATTTTCAGATCGGGTCCTCGGATACAGATTAAAATGCCCAGGCCTAGAATCAACGTCCGTTATCAATGGTGAGGGGCCTTCCCTATCCCTAATCACATTAATTTACTATATGGACATGCCTGCAGAGCTTTAATGTAGCAGAATAATATGGTTAGGTGGGTCCGAAACATTCATTAAGATTGGTAAATTTGTTCAACCAATCTGACCCAACCACTTCCAGTACTTTGTCGCCTACACATTCACATGTATATGAACATATGCCACTGAAAACAATCACGAAGAGTAGTAAATCTTTTGAGATTAACACCAATTGTTGACAACTTCTTTGGATTTCTTAAAAGGCAAAATATTATTTTTAATAAAATTTAGTTAGTTAATTTTATTTGTTTTTTTCGTTTTAAAAGTTAAACAAATAAAAAAGAGACAGTTGGAAGGAAAGTTTCTCAGAAAATTCTTGAAATATTTCTTGAAAAGAATTTTGACTTACATTTTCTCTTTATTTAAAATATTTTTCTTTATTTTTTTACAATGACCTCCTAATGGAATTGCTCTTAAAACACCCGCACTTGAAGGTTGTTGGAGAGTTTATGACAATTATAATAATGAAAAATTTAGAAAATGTAAAGGAAAGAGAGACTCTTGATTCTTGAAAAAGAGACTCTTGATAAAGTTGGAGAAATTAATTTAATTGGTGTGTCTCGATCATCGGTTTATTTTTGTTGTCAGTTAATGTTTTAAATTCCTATTAAATAGTAACAAAATTAAGGATGAGAAACCTAGGAAGATATCTAACCACTAATAAGAGTATTTTTAATAGGGATTTCTAGTTTCAGATTTCTCAAAAAATAAATAATATATATATATATATATTTATTTATTTATATTAATATTTAATTTTAGGGTTTTTAATTTTACGGGAAATCCAACGAGATATTTTGGATTGGATTTTCCGTAAAGTTAAGAATCCCAAAATTAAATATTAATATAAATATATACATATATATATATATGTATTTTGAGAATCTCAAAAGCTAAAAACTCTATTAAAGGTGCCTAATTAAGCATAAACAGTGGGAAGTTTTCATAGTCTCTCAACAAAAAATATTATTAAAAATAAAAATAAGAGAGATGTCAAAAGACTCGAATCACACATGTCCATGCCTAAGTGGTATAAATTCATTTTTAATCATTTAAATTCAATTAAAAATACAATCACTTTAAAAGTTAATATAATATTGTAAGAGATGTGAGAGATTCATCACTGAAGATGCTCAAATGATGCTCTTATTATTAAAAAAAAAACTATTCAGAAAATATTATTACTCCCTCCGTTTCTAATTAAATGATGTTTTAGGAGGTTTATGTTGTTTCAAAATATATGATGTTTTGAGATTTTAAGGTAACTTTTGAAGTTTTAAGGTTAGATTTAACTTTATTAAAAATTGTTCAACCAATAAAATTTTACAATCATTTTTGTAATTAATTGAATGATTTTAAAATTATATTTTTAAAAATAGTTTTTAGATAAATGTGAATTTCTTAATCTTCGTGCATTAAGCCAAAACATCATCTATTAAAAACGAAGGGAGTAATATATAAAGGGAAAACTATCAGCATATTATATTTTGTAGCATCCTACGGTTTAACGAAACACAATGCTATCACACCTTCTATTTACATGGAATATAAAATTAAAACACTTAAGAATATGATGAATATATTGATTAGCATACATAAACATATGTGAAGAGGATTATTTGATACGACTGGTTTGTTCTAAGTACATAAGGATTTCCTTAATTTATAATGATCAAGCTTAATAAATAATTTTATCAACCAACATTTAGATCAATTGATGATCGATCACAATTTTGATAGAACACACTTTCAGAAAGATGAAGTCTTCCAAATCTCTTGGAGCTCCCTGGCAAACTCATCCTGTCTCCCAACGACCATGGTGATGTGATCTTTTCTCTCAATAATTTTAACTCGTGCCCGTGGAATCCTCTGTTTTACGTTGTAGCTACACTCGATGGGGATGAGCTCATCGTTTTCTCCGTGAAAGATAGTCACGTTACACTTGAGCTTATCTCGTACGATATCTAGATACGTATCAAGTTTGCTTCCTGTCCCACATATAATGTTGTGTAGAGTGTGCCACGCTGCGTTGTGCGTGTGACACATAAAACCTTCTATTAAAAAGTTTACTGTCCTGGAATGAGAAAATTAATTATAAGAACAATAGATGATGAAATATCAAAATGTAATTCTTACGATCATCAATAGATCAGCATAGACACTAGCTACGAGCCTACAACAATAAATAGTCACATTGTCTGCATGACAGATATAACCTTTATCGATCATAGCTAATTTTACGTATTTAGCTTGGTATTTTATACTGAATTTTAATTCTTCTTTTTTCACCAAAAAACATATATTGTTTTGGACTCAAACTCATATCTAGTCGCACCGATCGGATGCCTCTTTTCTTCCCTTATTATTTAATGTTGTCAAGTTGAAGGTTGGTTGTTTTGGTAGGACGAGAGCATAATCTCTAACCACACATTTTTACTTTAGATACTTATATATTATTAGAATCTATAGACTATAGTCATGTCACTAAAATCGGTCGATCAACCAACCTATAAATTGCAAAAGTATAATCAGTTTCAATTGCTCCAAGAACACATTGTCATCAGTACTTAGGGTTAGGTTGGAATTTTTAAAATTTAGCATAGCACTAGAGTTTTGCATAGAAAAAAGAATATCATTAGAGTCTAGGTAGGTTGCCTAAGCCTCTATTTGTGTTAGGGCTCGTCTCCAATAAACAGAAATATACTGATAACAAGTCAAAACACGTGGCTTTCTATATCTGGTCATTCGGTGTAACTTGTCAATCACGTTAACACCACGTGGAGTTGTACTTTATCTAAATTTCTATATATAAAATTATATGGTTATTTTTTTTTGATTAACCTGGGGGTATCCCAGGTCCATGGAGAGGCCCAGACTAATCCCCAAGGGAAGGTGCAGCCTACGGATAGACCCTCTCTCCGGGTATTCAAATGGACCCTAAAGCATGGGCTCATATCCGTGTAAGGTGACAAGGATAATTGTGACTTAGTTTCGCGCAGCAGGTGGATCGAACCTGAAACGTGTTAGCGTCCTAGTCTCGTCTCCTTACCACTCGACCACAATCACCCGGTCGAAATTATATGGTTATTTAAGGTTAATAATCGTAAAGTGAGTGGACACTAACTAGCCAGCACCAGAAACGGTGACGAATTAAATTTGTAAGTATATTTAGTTCATTAGAGGTGGTTTGGTAACTGATGAAAGCAACTAGCTACATCAACCATCGACTATTTCCTATCAAATGAATATGATTCTAAACTAAAATAAGTTGATAAACTTTAAACAAACAAATGATCTTAAGTTTGGCGTAAACCTAACTCTTTAAGATCACTTTGTTTTAAAACATTCCATACAAAACAACTAACATTCTTGAAAGACAAAAGGTTCTGTATAAATTAAGTAGGAGACTTAATATTTGGATCTGTTGAATTTTAAATCTATATATCTTTTCCAATTCGCTAGCAAATGATAATAAAAATATGATAAGAAATAAAAAAAACCTGTTATTACGGGTCAAGAGTTTAGCCAGGAACTGCCAAAGACGGTGGTGTTTGCAGATGAGGAGACAAATGGTACGGCTAATGTGTTCGTACCAAGCAGCCATCGACGCTCCTAAAGCTATTGGTGGCCAAACCTTCCTCGGCGCCACCTTCTTCATCACGTACTGCCTCGGCTTCTTCTCTCCCTCCGGTACCGGATAATACGGCTGCCCACACGTACACATGCGCACGTGTTGTATTAGTCTTATTACACATCTCTTACTTTCAATATCTGTTTTTTTTTTGTTAAACTAATAATATTGCATTTTTTACTAAATGAACTCACCGGAGCAAGGAGAGTGAGCGACTTGACTAAACCACCGTGTCTAGCCGCGAGGTCAAGCGCCAAAATGCATCCCAAAGAGTGAGCCACGATGTGGAAAGACCTCACATTGTGTTTGCGTAAGACCGATTTTTCGATCATCTCAACGTGTTCACGCAACGTGTAGAGTGAATCATCTGGCTTAGGGCTCTTTCCAAATCCTAGAAGATCCACTGCGAAGAGTCTGTAAGCTGAGGAAGAAGCAGACAAGCTTGGAAACACCGTTTCAGTCCAAAACGCTGATGAAGATATGAAACCATGGATGAACAACACATCCTCTTTCGCTGTCACCCCTGTTTTATTGAATCCGATTGTTTTATAGAAATTTGAGTTAAAAAAATCAAATTATATATTTGTAAGCATTGAAAATATTTATGAAAAAGAATGTTTGATAAGTATTTATGTTTTTTGTTATTTTTTTCTTATACCTATAAATGAGCACAACAGTTTAACTCGTAAATTTTTGCTAAATAATCAACATGTGAATGTATAAAATTTAAGACATTCAAAAAGGTTTGGTTTCACTAATATTATAATATACAAAAATATATGTACAAATAAAGATGTGAACTTGTAACCTTTTGGGATTTGAGTTTTGACAAAGAGGGAGTTATCTTTGTCGGAAGTAGAGGCCCATGATGTACAGAACCCACAATCACAATCCGACCATCGAGAGACATCGTGTCTCAAATTCTGTGGTCTGATCTTTTCTCTGAGCATCTCAACGACCGTGAAGTTGACCGTCAAGCTTGACTTTGTTATTGATTTCCTCCGTTTGTTCTTAGTCAACGTCTTCTCATGATGATGGTGGTGGCTACACTCGGAGTCGGACCGAGAAACCTTAACGAGCCGTTTATTGAACTCGGTAACGGAGAGGTCCGATAGAAGAGAAGGACGTGTGTAAAGGGTCTCGGAGATATCCTCCAGCTCAATCTTGGAACGTCCGCTACAAGAAAACCAAAAGGAATATCATACCCGACCGGTTCTTGTTACTAAACCTACGTAAATTTATTATAATTTTCAACCCCTTCGGAAAAAATTTGGCTCAAGGTAATAATTTGAAATTAAAATAAAGAAACCAAGGACAGATATCATGAGTCGGCTATAAAAAATAGTAAGCATTTATGTGTGTAAATTCACGTAGAGTTTATAATAAAATGATAAGGGGTTTGTGTGATGATTTAAACACAAGAATTATAATCTTTAAGGAGAAAACATGTATTTATACATAAATTTGAAATATATAATATCTAAGGAAGAAGAAGAATAATAATCTCTTGATAATTCATATATAAACACAAGCAATTTTTTTTTTGTTTTTATTTTATATAAACTAACATATTTCTGGACAATTCTGATATTGACACATTTTGCTTTAATATTTTTTTTAAAAAAAAGAACATAAAGAGACAAAGGATACCTGAGTTCTTGAAGCGGAGAAAGAGTCAGGACCTTAGATACGCCATTATTGTGAGACAAGAGGATCTTTCCTCGAGTCGCCGTGATGGGTTCCTTGGCCGATAAACAATAACAAGGCTTCCACTCGGCTTCGAAAACATAGTCTGCTACTTTGTAGACGAGACAAAGTAATGAATCGACGATGTCTAAGAGACAGAACACCAGGAAGCTAACGGCTTCATTGAGCCATCTACCTGCTACGGTCGCTGCTCTTCTTGTCATCATCACAGCCATGGCTCAACAAAGCTTAGAGAGTTTATAAACTTTTATGATAAATACACAACTCTTCTTTATATATTTGGGAGTTTAAGAAAAAAGATCCATGGATGAGTCGACTTGGTGCAATGTATTTATATAATATAAATAAGCTGTCTTTCTATTTGGGAGTTGAGAAGAGGGGGTTTCTATGGAGAGGTACAAATCTAAGGGTTGTGTGAATGTATATAGTTTACAGACTATATATGATACGTGTTAATATATGATGTCATAACGTGAGATAATAGTCAAGACACTGGAAAACGACTGTTTAGGGTCACGGATCCACCGGTTTAACTGGTCCGGTATTTAAAACACTAGCTAAACAGTATGTGGAGGTGAGTTCATTTTGGACGTACGTCTTTATATGGGGTTGTCGAAAATTCTATGTATACTGATAGGAAGATGGTGACTTTAGTCCAATTAATTTTTCTTTTACATATAAAGACAAATGGAACATAAAAAAACGAAACTTTCTCAAAAGAAAAAAACAACAAAACACAAAAGATACCATCGTCAATGCGTGCAAGACTATGTGTATTTTGTTGATTTGCGAATAAAGTTGGGAGTGACAAACTGGAGATTCTTTTATTTAATAATTTGTATGCATAGACAAGTCATATAATTGTTTACATATATATATTATTCTTTACATAAAACTAATATTTGTCTGCAGTGAAATTTTTTAAGCAATTTCTTGAATGTGGAAAATTCTTTAGGTGAACAGAATACTTAGTACGAAAAAGACTTAGAAATTGAGAAAACAGGAAAGATAAAAGAGCTAGGTAACCAAATAGAATTAAAATACAAAACTAAAGGATATGAAAAGGAGAATTGTGGGTTGTGTCTTTAAACGTCCAAAGAAAAAGAGGTGCATGGTGGTTGAACCATCCTGTGAAAACAGCAGAACCAGTCCATGACTTAGCTTTATCATATGATCATGCACGAATCCTCATTTCATTGAGCTTTCTCTTTTACATGTATTATTATACGTCACACTATTTCCAATTCATTTATAATCATTTTCTTGTTCCTCTAAAATTTGCTAAGCCATTTTTCTTATCTAACTAACTACTTACAGTTACATCGTTTACTCTTTGTTTCATGACACGCAATTGTATGTATTTTTAGACCAAGTAGAGGTTGCAATAAACCATCACTTTTTACTTCTTCTTTTACAACGCCGTGGACGTCATAGATGAGAACCACGTGATTCTCATAAGTAATGATGAAATTTATATAAAACAATAGTAAGCTATTAGCTGATTATTCAATAAAAGCTATTGTTTTCAATAATATAACTCATTTCTGTGAAAGTATATATTCTTATTACATGTATTTTGTTATATATTAGATGCAAAATTAACTCATTAGAATTTTTGTGACATGTAAAAGAACTGGATATTGTTTTCATTTATCATTCATGGTGATCAACCATGACTGTAATCTGAAAGTGATGACTCGATAGTTCAATCATGGTAAAATTTTAACCACTTGGCCACCATGAATTCATTTACATTAGTAAGCAAAAACAAATTTAAAAATCGTTTCACAAAAATTCTAATGTCACTTGTTTTCTCCCCTACAAAATTGTCGATCATTCGTCTTGGCATCCACAAAATTTGAGTCCAATGAGAATACGAAAACTCGTAGTACTATCTGATTTTAGGTGCTCATAAATGAGAATATGTATGCTGTGTTTAGGTACACATATAAGAAGTAAAAAAAACTCGTAGTACAATCTGATTTTAGGTACATAAAAGAAGTAAAAAAAAACATGGCATATTACTCTGTGTTTCTTCCTATGTCCAAATCGGAAGACCAAACAATAACTCTGTCAGAACTCTCCGAGATTCAAGTAAGAAAAGTACACAACTTTGTGTAACTGAATGATTCAGATGATAAACAAAGAATCCAGTTGTGTTACAAAAAAAACAAAGAATCCAGTTGTGCTACAAAAAAAAAAAGAATCTAGTTTGACAATGGGTTGGTTTAAAATGTTATCTAATTCATATATATGCAGGACATGGCCGGTCCTGAGCCAAGCCGGATGAAATATTGGTTTTGTGTTACCAAAATTTTTGAAAAAATTTATATATACATATGCTCCACAACCAAATTCGAAAAAAAAATTAGTTGAAATTGTTAAAAAATCGTTTTAGACCTCCTAAATTTCTGGACCGGCCTAATATATGTCGGATAGTCATGTGGAACATCGATAGGTATCAATCCGTACAAAGGGTTATATGCATGACATCTGTTTTTCATGCTTCAAACATTGTTCTGTTTGGGTGTAATATGCATGTTCTGTTAGGTAATAATGGGATCCATCATTCATTTTTTTCCCTCTCCCATTAAATATGTTGATTCGTTGCATACAAATAATTGATTGCTGACAGGGTGCGTATTTACTGATGATTTGGTGCATATGCATAAAAATCATGAAAAAGACATGCATAATCTATTGTCTTCAGTGCGAATGAATTTATTTAAATATCCTATCAAAGTAAATTCGTTTCCTTCATTTTCAAGTGTGTAGTTTTCTCGAAACATAAATAGATTTGGTGTTTACAATAATGATAGAGAGGTGGAAAAGCCCCAATATCTGGTTTTTCATGCCATGGAATAAATATTGATATTACATTCAATTAGTTACGACTCCACCACGATTACATGTCACACGACTAAGACTTCTCAGAGATTTAATTTGTAGAATACAATTGAAAAATATCTTGTCACATAAAAAAAATTCATATTTTTGAATAAATTATAAATCAAGTGGTGTATTGTACACCACGTTTTTTTAGAATTTTCAACAAGTGAAATAGTGAGTTGTACATGTCATTATTACATGTCCCAAAATTAGAACCCGTAATTTTAGTCATTGGTATGAGTTTAACATGGGCTAAAGATAATGGTCTAGTGACTCTACACATTTTTTTATAATACACCATTTGTACACAACGTCAAATAGGCCAGTATATGGGTTCTCTAATAATGGGCCTTCTTTGAGCTGATATACCATTATCTTTGACCCATGTTAAACTCATACCAATGACTAAGGTGAGGGTATTTGATTTAGGAATTGAATTGAATTTAAATTACTGTCTTATTCAATCATGGATTTCACCAATTTTTTTTTAAAATTCTTGTATTATTGAATTTAGTGAATTTTTAGTTGTATTAAATATTTGTGTTATTCATTTTTTGGTGAATTATGTGGTAATTGTATTTCAATGAGATTTAGTGGAAAAATTCCTAAAATTGTAAAAAAAACAATTCTCTATCTTTAAGATAGGATTTGACAATATTTTTATTGTTTTTCTATATACGTCAAAATTATTGATCACATAGTATAAAATATTTGAAAACATAACTTTCACTATAAAATTACAAATATTTTATTATTTTGATAAATAATTATAAAATATATTATGTCTTAATTTATGTTTTAGTGGAACTGTTTTATCTCTAAATAACTACATATTCACAGAGTTCGTCTATTTGAGTTTTATTCATTTTTTCTTAAATGATTCTATTTTATATAAAATAGAAATAATTGAAGTTTTTAGATGTAAAATTTGTATAAACTTTTTTTAAACGATTCTTTTTTATAAAATAGAAATAATTAATAAAATTTTATGTAAAATTTTTATAAACTTTTTTCTTTGTGTAAAAAGATTAGTTCATAAAATTTAGAAAAATTGATATGATCAAATTTGTTTGAATTCTTTTACAATTTAGAATACCAAAATTAGACAAATGCATTAAAATTCTTATCAAATCATTTAAATACCTTAAAGGCCATTCTTTATTTCTTCAATTGAATTCTCTTAAAATCAGTTAAATTCTTCAATCCAATAGTACCCTTAAGTTTTTTCTTTTCCCAGTTCTGAAGTTGTTGTAGAGTCAAGTTTAACACAAAGTTGGTAAACTCGAGTCATCCTAACGACGATAGATGAGTCTTTTTTATTGGTTCCTAACGTAGGAAAGTCTTTTCTTTCCAATTCTGTTGTTGAGACTTGAAAGGTAACTCTTTATTTCTTTAGTCTATCATTGTTGCTTGTACTTACATCTTTTTAGTTCATTCTTATAAGTTTTATATTTACATTTTATAGAGAATAATAGGCTATAATCATACAATAGTTAGTCCACAGCCTGGGAGATACCAAAATTAACCCTAAACCGAATCTACTTGATGCCAAGATGTGCTCCAAAACAGGTTAGACATCTTCCGAAATCACTTTAATTTTCTTTATCCCTTAGGTTAGGTTCTATTCTCATTCGTAAACTTACTTCCACATTACAGAATGAATCTGTATATAATTTGTAGTCTCGTGGCAATATAGTATGTAACATGTAACATGCTTGTGCACTGTAGACTAGCCAAATCCTAAGATAAACCTTCATGAGGTAATAATAATTGCAGTGATTCCCATAGTTTTTATAAACATATAGGGGTTCACTTAATTTTTATTCTAAAAAATCCTCTTTTGGTAAGAAATTAAACATGTGTCTGTCTTCAAGAGTAACCACCGAGTATCTCACTTACGAACAAATGACCTTCATGAACCATATATATATATTTTTTTTGAATGAAAAACCATATTTTTTCTTATAATATTTGAACATTAGTGAGTGGTCTTATGTGATTCAACACCTTGAATTAGCCTATACGACAAAGAAAATAGCACTATAATTAGCCTATAGTATGATAAAAATAAATAAGTAATAATACAAAGAGATTCAACCAATAATTTTAGGTAAATCAGAAAGAATTAGAGGAGTACTAATGCGAATAATAAAGTAGTGGGGTCGAAAAGACAAAGAAAGAAAAGAAAAAGGGGTGGAAAATATAGTAAAATCTAAATAAGTGACCGAAGATGGAAAGATAAATTAGTTAGAGCATCATTTTGACCAAAAAAAAAAAAAAAAAAAAATTAGTTAGAGCATCACATCCCCTCTCTGGTCCCCTCCTATGAGAAGATCTCACGGAAACGTAAACACATATCTCCCAACACCGTTACTTAACGGAGCTTCTTGCTATCCTCCTCATGGGTAATGATGTAGAAGAAGAGACGTTACCTAAGGTCGAAGTAAAAGATAGGCGGTGTGTGAGTTAATGGGGTTAGTGAAAGGAAACGACAACGTGGGATGCTAATGCCTGTGTCAGGGTGAAGAGAGAGAGAGAGGAGAGTTTAATGAAGAGTTTTGTCTGTATTGTGAAACAAGGTCGAATGTTAGAGACTAAGGAAACAAAAAAAGAAAAGCTTTATGGCTCATGAGGCTCTCAAATAGCGGCACCGCTCCTCTCACATGTTCTTTTAACCTAAAGTTGCCTATTTGTTTTCTCCCCATCCTCTCATCTTATAAGTGGGCACTAGGAGGGATTGAGAGAGAGAGAGAGACAAAAGTAAAAAAAAGAGATAGCCTTTGTGTTATTGTAAGTAAGTTTAAGGTTTTCTTTTATATGTTCTCGACTTTAGGCTAAGACTCTGTTTCTCCTCTGTTTTTGGGTGTTGTTGTTGTTGTTGTTGTCTGAAAGATAAAGCTGGTGAGGTTCCCATTACAGAGAGTTGGTATGTGAGTTTCTTTGTCTGTTTATGTGTTTCTGGTAAAAAGTTGAGACTTTTTTGAGTGGATATTGTAATTTTGAATAATGGGAACAAGAGCAGAACGTAATAAGGAAGACTTTGTTGGTGGTGGGTTTGGATTTGGAGTTGTAGAACATTCTCATAGAGAAGTTATGATACCATCACATCACTATCCATCATATATGTCCCCTTCCTCTTACTGTTCCACTGGTGTAAGCGAGCCTGTGTTCTCTGCTTCAAGCAATCAGGCTTACACTTCCTCTCTTGGTGAAATGTTCTCCCTTGCAGCCGGTTCTAGCTCTGCTGGTTTCTCAGCTGCTGACCCTTTATTCACCATGAGCTCCTCAGGTTTAAAGTTCTCTCCTTTATGACTTCTGAGTTAGATAACAAAGCTTTATGTTGGTTTTAATGTGAGATTGTTGGATAATAAATATCCAGGGGAGATGGGAAGAAGTATGAGTGAAAAGGAAGGTGCAGCTTTCAGTGAAGCTCAGTGGCAGGAGCTTGAGAGGCAGAGGGATATATATAAGTACATAATGGCTTCTGTTCCTGTTCCTTCTGAGCTTCTCACACCCTTTCCCAAGCACCCATCAAACACTACCCCTCAAGATGGTAAAATCTCTCTAGCTTTCACTCTATCAACTTCTTTAGGTTGTCCATGTGTTGTTAATCTCCTGTTATCATGTTTATGCAACTTAAAACCATTATGAAAATGTTAAAGTTTCAAGAAGCTTTACCTCTTAGTTTATCTTGGAACTTATGAATCTGATGTTTTCTATGCGGTGACAGTGGCAAAAGGAGGTTCATTGAAGCTGGGGATTACTTCAAATGCAAGCAACAACCTGGCTGATATGGAGCCATGGAGGTGCAAGAGAACAGATGGGAAGAAATGGAGATGCTCTAGAAGCGTGGTCCCTGATCAGAAATACTGTGAGAGACACACACACAAGAGCCGTCCTCGTTCAAGAAAGCATGTGGAATCATCTCAACACAATGACACTCGCACCACTAAGAACGCTACTAGCCAGTATGCTGGAACTTATCCTCAGTTTTACGGACAACCCGTAAACCCATTCTCTGCATTTTCCACTCTTCCATCTCCTTCCCCCTCTTCAAATGATCACCATAGGTACGCATTTGCTTACATTCTTGTCAAAGCATTAAACTCCATATCCACATTTGTGAAATTTTCTTGAAAAAAACTGAAGCTTATTGGTTTGATATGTGAAGAGAATTCAGGTGGTTTATGAAAGAAGGCGATGCCAATGTGAATATAAGCCCAACGGTTCATGAAGCTGTTCAGCAGAAGGTTGGAACAAGCAGAGAGCTTAAACGGGGATTTGATTATGATCTGAACTTCAGACAGGAGCCACTAATGGACCAGAGCTTTGGAGCATTAGAGGGTCTGTTGAGTCCAAACCGCCAAGAGACAAGGCGGTTTTTTGTAGAAGGGGATCAAGATGAAGCCATGGGAAGCTCTTTGACACTGTCAATGGCAGGTGGAGGCATGGAGGAAGGGGAGAGAAGAAACCAACAGCACCAGTGGGTTAGTCATGAAGGACCATCATGGCTTTGTTCAACAACACCAGGTGGACCATTGGCTGAAGCACTGTTTCTTGGTGCCTCCAACAACCTAACTACTAGTACTACTACTAGTAGCTGCAGTAGAAGCTCAAGCTAAACAATAATAGACAAATGACTCGAGTCAAAAACCGGTTTAGTGATTAGAAGTCAAAACTATCTTTTTGATTAAGAATCGTTCTCAGTGATTTGTCTTAAAAGAAATGATCAGACCTTTTTTAGCTTTTGTTTGTGTGTTTTTGTGGTTGGATATTGCAGAAGCTTAAACCGTTATCCTATGATAGAAAAGTGATTGAAACATCGGTTTACTTAAACAACTGGATTAGCACACTGAATTAAATAAATCAGAATTAGTTCCGGTTTAATAAACCGGTTTGGGTGAAGAAAACTCATGTCTTTGTTGGGTTTGGGGATTGAGATTTAATTAAATGAGGATGCTGATCTTAGGCCATGATTAATCCGGGTCTTTTAAGGTGAGGTTCTTAACGTAAAATTTGTTTTTTTAATTTTTTTTTTTTTTACAGTTTTCCCGCTAAGAGATCGGCTCTAATGATTCTAATTTAAGAGACGGTTCTTAGGTTTTCTTAGTTAAAAGCTAAGATACGTCTCTTAAAAAAGTTAAAAAGTTAAGAATCACATCTTAAGAAACCCTGGTTGATCCTGCTGTTAGTTCATTAACTAACTATTTGACTAACCATAATTCAACGGAGAGAGGGTGGGTCTAACAATGACTACGCGAAGCTTCTCTCTCTTGCTTTGCAAGGACACGTGACGTGGGCAATGACGTGTGCCGTCATCAGGGACGCGTATAATCCCTTGGCAGCAAAACCTCTCGTCTCGTCTTTTCTACAACCTCCCAGATTCCTTGACCTTTGGTCTCCTCTCTTGATTCGTGTATGAGCCTAAACCGGTTCCGGTTAAGAATGGCTGAGGAAATCTCAAAGACAAAGCTCGGATCTTCCTCTTCCTCCGCTTCTGCTGCTGCTGCTACGGCGGCTGCTACGAACGCCGCGAAATCGAGATGGAAGATCTTGTGGCCCAATTCCCTCCGTTGGATCCCTACCTCCACCGATAACATCATCGCCGCCGAGAATCGTCTTCTCTCCATCCTCAAGTACATACGCACCTTTCTCTCTCTCAATTACACACCTTATGGATTTTTATAGAGATGGGTCGATCAAAGATTGGATTTTTATAAGATGCTTTGTTAACTCTTGTGGGGTGTGTGAATGAATCTTCAGGACGCCTTATGTACAAGAGCAAGTTAATATTGGTTCTGGACCACCTGGTTCTAAAATCAGGTGGTTTAGGTCTTCGAGCGATGAGTCTAGGTACATTAACACTGTTACGTTTGATGCTAAGGAGGGTTCTCCTACGCTTGTGATGGTTCATGGATATGGTGCTTCTCAAGGTTTCTTCTTCCGTAACTTTGATGCTCTTGCTAGTCGGTTTAGGGTCATCGCTATTGATCAACTTGGGTAAGCAGCTTTGCTAGCATGCATAGTTTGTTGAAGTGTTTGTCACAAATGGGTCTTTTGTCGAATCTAGGATGTTCCTTTTTGTTGTATAGATTGCGAGTTTATTAATGAAGGTACTTCTCTCTTTTTTTCTTCCATAGGTGGGGTGGATCAAGTAGACCTGATTTTACTTGTAAAAGCACAGAAGGTATTCATTACTTCCACCGTTAATGACTAGTGGCTATAGTTTCATTTGGAACCGTTTCTTAATGGCCTGTGTGTATGGAGTTTTTATGCCAGTAATGGAACTGAAATGGTCCTTCTTTTGGTATCCAGAAACAGAGGCATGGTTTATCGACTCATTTGAGGAATGGCGTAAGTCCAAGAATCTCAGTAACTTCATTCTGTTAGGACATTCTTTTGGAGGTTATGTTGCTGCTAAATACGCTCTTAAGGTGAGTTTTATGTTCCTTTCCTTGCTATAACTCAATGAGTAATAGGTGACATTGTGGATCTGTGATTTTTGACTTATCTCTGGATCTTTCAGCACCCTGAGCATGTTCAACACTTAGTTCTGGTGGGATCTGCTGGATTCTCCGCAGAATCAGATGCCAAGTCGGAATGGCTCACTAAGTTTAGAGCAACATGGAAAGGCGCCCTCTTAAATCATCTATGGGAGTCCAATTTCACTCCTCAGAAGCTGGTTAGGTATGCTCTTATAGTGTATATTCATATTCACCAGTAGTCTGATTTGTTTTTAGCATTTGAACACTTGTTCGGAGATGAAGTTAGTTGGCAGGACTACTGAAACTCACTCTATGTTTCTAAATACGCTTCTGGTGCAGAGGATTAGGTCCTTGGGGTCCGGGTCTTGTTAACCGATATACAAGTGCAAGATTTGGTGCACATTCGGTGGGAACTGTGCTAACAGATGAGGAATCCAGATTGCTCACCGGTGAGTACTTCTTTCTCTTAAGTTCCACATAAGCTATGGAGGATGATGACGCTTAGCTGATAACTGATGGTTTGTTTTTACGTTATAGATTATGTGTATCATACTCTGGCTGCAAAGGCTAGTGGAGAATTGTGCTTGAAATACATCTTCTCATTTGGAGCATTTGCTCGGAAGCCCCTCTTACAAAGGTTTGTCCACCAAATCTGATGGAAAAGACCAAGTTAATGAGCACACTGCAGGTGGAATGTTTGTAACTCATTTTTAATGACTATTTCTTTTTGCAGCGCATCAGAGTGGAAAGTGCCAACAACTTTTATCTATGGGATGAATGATTGGATGAACTATCAAGGTGCAGTGGAAGCTCGGAAACAGATGAAGGTCCCTTGCGAAATAATTCGTGTTCCACAGGTTAATTCTCTAAACAGTTATGCATTAGTTTTCACATTTAAAGAGGAAAGTATAGATAAGAAGATGCTCATGTGAGATTCGTTTGTTGTGTAGGGTGGCCATTTTGTGTTTATAGACAACCCAGCTGGTTTTCATTCTGCAGTGATGTATGCTTGCCGCAAGTATATATCTCAAGACTCCTCTCATCAAGAACTCCTCCCAGATGGTTTACGATTGGTTTAGTTGTGCTATGTTGTTCCTTTACATGTCAAGTTTTATTATAAATGTACAAAATCCATATATAAAAGATAACCACTTTGTTCCACTTTGGTTGTGTTTATACTTTAGAGTTCCAAGACCTCTTACAAGACTTCAGAATGTGATCTCATTATTAAAAAATATCTTAATGTAATCTCTTTAATTCTGATTAATCTAATTTTTTACAATCTAACAATCAAATCTATGTGCTTGAAACTGTGGCAACTGAGTCTCATCAATTGCTCATTCCTTTTTAAGTTGTTAATCAACATAAGGTTCATATCTACTGCTCATGAAAACATTTGAATCTGTCATCAAGATAAGGTTAAGTTCCCTTGTACAGCAAGGTAATACTATATTAGCCGTAACGGGACAGACTAAAATAGGTTAAAGATTGGCAACGTTGTTAAAAATAGTAATGTGAGAGCTGGTGGTCGAAACGTTACCAATGGCCATGCCGGCAGACAGCTCAATGAGGAAAACAGAAGAAATTACAGAGAGGTTTTTGACACAAAGACGTTTTTTTTTCTCTCTATCTCTGACTCATTCTCTTTCCCTCATCTCCCAACAACTTTTTCTCGTTGATTTTTCTATATGAACTTTGCTCAAATTAAATATCTCCTCTAGTTTCAGCCCCTCACAATCAGAAAACATGCCTTTCTCTCAAATCTGCAGCAGTAAAATGATGATCAAAAGGTGAGCATGTCGATTGGTTCTGGTCAATGACTAGCACTGAAGGGTTTGAAACGTTCAGCATTTTGTTCTTTATGATCTATTAAAAGCCCTGCATTTGAGAAAACAAAAATGTTTCAGAAGATCTTTATTATTTTCATAAAATGATTTGAGCAAATCCTTTTAATGGGTTTTGTGGCGGTTCTATTATTAATATGAAAGTTTACGTTTTAGGGTTCCTAGTAAGTTATATAGGGATCCAAGGGTTTGTATTGTTTTTTCATAAGCTAATAAAAAAAAAACCCTAGAAAAAGGTCTTCAACTCAACTCAATTCTGATTCTCTCTTGTCTAAAGATTCATTGTTGTTTATTTCATCTGATTTTACAACAGCTTTGAGTTAAAGAGAGAGATATAGAAAGAAAGGAAGAAAAAGATGTCGGCAGGAGGAGGAGGAGGAGGAGAAGAGAAGATATTGGTGTCGGTGAGGGTAAGACCTCTAAACGAGAAAGAGAAGACAAGACATGATAGATGTGATTGGGAATGTATCAACAACACCACTATCATCTGCAACGCTCATAACTTGTCTGATAAGCCTTCCTTCACCTTTGGTAACAAAAAAACAATAACTCTTTAATTACTAATTACACCAATATATCAATCAATTATTACTTATCATCAATGCTTGTGTTACAGACAAGGTGTTTGGATTTGAATGTCCTACAAAGCAAGTGTATGAAGATGGAGCCAAAGAGGTTGCACTTTGTGTCCTCTCCGGAATCAACTGTAAGAAAAACATAATTAAATAGTTTTTGATGATAAATGTACTAGATCATGTCATGATGGAGATGGTTCTTGTTGTTGTTGCAGCAAGCATCTTTGCTTATGGACAGACAAGTAGTGGTAAAACATACACCATGACTGGAATCACTGGATTTGCAATCAATGATATTTTTCTTTACATTGACAAGGTTACATACATTAATTAACCTCTTCTATCTCTTTTTTTTTTCATATCAATATTTCACTCTCTGAGAATACCTTGTGTTGTTTCTTGTAGCATAAACAAGAAAGAAAATTCACTCTAAAATTCTCAGCAATGGAGATCTACAATGAAGCTGTGAGGGATCTACTTTGTGAAGATAATAATAATCCACTTAGGCTTCTTGATGATCCAGAGGTCACTTCTCATAACTTCTTTTCCAAGCAATTAATTAACACTCTCATGATCATTATTAGCTACATAGTTACTGACAACTTTAGTGTTAATACTCTCATGATCATTATTAGCTACATAGTTACTGATCATTATTAGCTAACATGGTTACTGATAACTTTAGTGTTGACTTTGATTAGAGAGGAACGGTTGTTGAGAAACTTAAAGAAGAGACTATCACAGACAGAAACCATCTACAGGAACTCATTTCCATATGCGAGAGTAATTACTTAACCACACTACACTATTCCTTCTTCATTACTTGATTATATATGCTGAATCTGTGGTATTTTCTCAGCTCAGAGGAAGATTGGAGAGACGTCTTTGAATGAGACTAGCTCAAGATCTCATCAGATTCTCAGACTGGTACTCATCTTTGTCTATCAATGTTAAAGATTACACTCACATATTGTGTGTGACATTAATGTTTTTTTCTTTCTCCTGCAGACAATAGAAAGCTCAAAACGAGAGGCTTCTCCAGAGAGCTCAGCGATTCTTGCAGCATCAGTGTGTTTTGTTGATCTTGCAGGAAGTGAAAGAGCTTCTCAGACATTATCTGCTGGTTCAAGACTCAAAGAAGGTTGTCACATTAACCGGAGTTTACTTACTCTTGGAACTGTCATCAGAAAACTCAGGTCATTTTTTTAAGCAACTCATCTAAATAGAGTTATCCTCTAGAGTCTCTTAAGAAGCTAATATGAATGTGTGTTTACAGCAAAGGGAGAAATGGACACATACCATATCGAGACTCAAAGCTAACTCGTATACTTCAAAACTCACTGGGAGGAAACGCAAGAACTGCTATCATATGTACAATGAGCCCTGCTCGTAGTCATCTTGAGCAATCAAGAAACACACTCCTATTTGCAACTTGTGCTAAAGAGGTGACCACAAATGCTCAAGTGAACATGGTTGTGTCAGAGAAAGCTTTGGTGAAGCAACTGCAGAGGGAACTGATGAGAATGGAGAATGAGTTGAAGAATCTTGGACTTGGTTCTTCTTCTTCCTCTTCAACCTCTGATGAGTTTCATGCATTGCTCAAACAGAAAGAGGAACTGATTCTAAAGGTTTGTAGTATGTTTCTGAGTGCTTCTTTTGTGTTTATGAAAGAAACATCATCACTTATTTCTTGTGCAAAAATCTACAGATGGAGGAGCAAATCCAGGAGCTTAAGTGGCAACGGGACTTAGCTCAATCTAGAGTGGAGAATTTGCTTAAATCAGCAGCGGAAGAGAGATCATCTTCAAGTTCAGTGGATTACAGCCGGAGAAAAAGCTATGATTCAACAGAGTTTGATGAGCCTCGTATGCTAAATAACATGGTGAAAAGTAACTTATACTCTCCTGATGAAGATGGTTTCTTGCTGGATGATTCCACTCCTCGAATCCCTGAGCATGAACCGAGTGAAAAGTGGGAGGAGATGGCTCAAAGAACCATCCAAGAACCAGAAGATGCTTGCAAAGAAGTAAGATGCATTGAAGAGAATAGTGAAAGAGTTATAATCCAAGACACAATAGGCAACATTGTTGAAAAGAAAGTGGAGTCATTATCAGATGAGAATGAAGCTACGGAGTCCAAAAAAGAAGATGCTGATTCATTTTTAGAGAAGATAGATACAGAGAAGAGTTTATATGCTAAAGATGAAGCCCAAGATGAGCTAACTATAACCATGTTAGCAGATGAGTTCCAAGAGACAGAGAAATCTACAAAGAAAGAAAACATGGAACATAACATGTCTAAGGATCAGCCATGTGTTGTAGAATACAAACAGAACTACAAATCTCCTATGGACGATGAGGATGAAGACGCTATGGAGTCAGAAAAGGAAGATGATAATGCATCTTTAAATGCTAAACTTGAAGCCCAAGATGAGCTAACTGTATACAAGTTGGTAGAAGAAGTGCAAGAAACAGAGCAAACTGTGGCAAAACAAAAGCAATCTCCAAAGAAACAAGACATGGAACATAATCTGTCTAAGGACAAGTCATGTCTGGATAACAAACAACACTACGAATCTCTTATGTCCAATGATAAGGAAGCTATAGAGCCACAAAAGGAAGATGATGCTTCCTCTAAATCTTCTAAACTTGAAGCCAAAGATGAGCTAACTATAAATAACTCAGCAGAAGTCCTCAGAGAGGCAGAGCAATCTTCAGATAAAGAAGACAACATGGAGAATGAAGCTATGGAGTCAGTAAGGGAAGATGCTGGTTCATCTTTAAAAACAATAGATACTAAACATGAAGCCAAACTTGAGCCAACTTTAAACAAGTTAGATGAAGACCATGAGACTAAGCAATATGTGGAGAAGGAAGAAACAAAACCGAGTTTGTCTCCAAGCAAAGAAGACATGCAACAGGCAGGGCAACATGTACAAGTACATGGAGGCTCCGATAAAGATGAGATTACATATGAGGCTCTTAAAAACAAGGTGAAGGAAATGCAGAAGACAATTGAATACTTTATGAGTATGCAGTCAGCAGAAGAGAAACAGTCTCCATCTTTTAACACGATAAGTGTCAACACCAGTCCAGGAGATAGCTACAAGATGAGAAGAAGCCGAAGTTGCAGAGAAAACCTCTTGTTTACAAAGGCTGTTGCAGCTTCTGCTAGTGGACACTTCACATTCAACACATCTAACAAGGCATCATTTGATTTAGACAACACTGTCTCCATCGACGCACAGAGCACTAAAGATTCAGACACAGATACTGGCAGTAGTAGCTTCCATGAATTTATGGCAGGACTTAAAGAAATGGCAATGCAGCACCATTCCAGGCACGAGTCTGACACTGAAGCAGAGAAGACAAAGATCGAAATGGCAGATGGTAGAGACACAAAAGCAGAGTTTGAGAGACAGCAAAGCCAGATCATTGAGCTTTGGGGGGTATGTAACGTACCACTGGTTCACAGGACATACTTCTTCTTGCTCTTCAAAGGCGATCCATCAGACTTTGTGTACATGGAAGTGGAGCTCAGAAGGCTAACTTTTCTCAAGGATTCGCCGGAGATGGCGAGGAAACAAAGTGCTAGAACACTAGCAAGAGAGAGAGAATGGTTGGCTAAGCAGATACCGAAGAAGTTTGGAAGAAAGAAAGAGAAGAAGTTTACAAGAAATGGGGTGTTGAGTTGAGCTCAAAGCAGAGGAGCATGCAAGTAACACACAAAGCATGGACCAACACTGAAGACGTGGAGCATTGCAAAGAGAGTGCTTCTCTTGTGGCTACTTTGGTTGGTTTTGATGAATCAAACTTGACGCCAAAGGAAATGTTTGGACTTAGCTTCTCACCTGCAACAACACTCAACATTAAACCCTCTGGCTGGAGATTATCTAACTCTTTCTCTCGTATTAATCTGACCGGAGGATTATAACACCATTATTTTTTATTTAAAAATCGTCTTTGTTTTGTGTATTATCAGTTTTAAGTGAAGGTGTGTAAGATATGTATCACTCTCACATTGTTAGACCTATTCTTTGTCGTCAACTTATTTTATTATTGATTTATTTGTTCAGTATCAACATAAGAAAACTTAATGTGACGACCAATTCTACATCCATCCAGTATAAACGAAAAAGGTAACAACTAGTAACCAATTTTTTCCCATTGAATATAGTATCTTGCTTTTCAGATATCCATATGTACAAGTGAGAGTGCTTTTATATAAACGATTTTCCATAAAAAGAAAAAACAAGTTAAAAGCATAAATTCATAGTCCTTGATTGATTGGCACAAGCATTATGATCTTATTAATGTATAAGAAATTGATAAGAATATCATAAGTTAAATATAACTTTGTAAAAATACACACTATCAAAAATATATTAAACATTTGGATTTACATTTTAGTGATAATTATTTAAGGTTTTGTGTTAAAGGAATGAGATTGAGTTTCTAATTTTTTATAAATATTTAGAAAAACTAATTAAGTCTATTTTCATCAAAAAATTAAGATATTTTTAAAAATTATTATTAATTAAAGGTAAATTTGCAAAGTGATATAAAACTTGTGATAAAATTGATATTTCTCGTAAATGTATGTAATAAAGTGATTAGTAGAGTACTAAATGATTTATAGTATAAAACTATCATATAAAATTAGTATATGATATGTAATTTGTTTATCTTTAAATAATATAAATATATTATATTTATAATCTATATATGTATATTATTTTTATATGTTTATTGACAATAATAAATTATTCAGTTATATTTATATGTAAAATATTACTCTTTTAATTTTACTTTTAAAAATTATAAATTATTTTAAAAAAAATATAAATTTTATTTTTAGACATAAACCTTTTATATTATTAAATAAAATTAAATTATTTTGTTAAATTATTATCAAATTTATATGTATTCTAAATATAAATGATCTACGCATTGGACAAATAAATATTTGGAGAGTATTTGCATTATTTAAATGCTATTTTAAATGTTTATATAATAATTGTTGACATAATGTTTATGTTTTTTTTGACAATAATGTTTATGTTAATACTGTATAATCAAGTCATAGTGTGCGATAAAATCTTAAATCTCCAATTAAATGACATATTCCAGTAAATCTCTCAAAAGTTCGTCCATTAATGTTTTCTTAAATGACCAGTGAAAACTAAATGACAAATGTTAACTTACATATATTGCCTAATCAATGAAAAAACTAAAGACTTCCTTTCCAAGAGAGATTCAAAAGATTTATAAGATTTCACTTTTCATGTCTATATATTTCTTAATCTAATTAGCTTAAGCATAAGCTAAGCCTCTTGAATTTAGCAGAAGAAAGAAAAAAAGGTAGGAAGAAGGTGAAGAAACAATATGATCGGTTACCTCATACCCATCATCATGGTGGGGGGCATGATCATCATCACTTTTGTATGGATATGGTGTGGCTGCGAGCGAAAACGAGTTACACCGAGTAATCCCGAGGCTGCATGACTTTTCTATTACCATGATTCATGCATCAACTATCTTCTTGTTATATGATGAAATTAATAGATTACTAAGCATTGTAATAGCATATCAATCGATTATGCAACGCTGAATATATTTTTTATTATTTAACAATTGAAAGGTTTTGTTTCTGTTCTGCATATTTAGTGTTTTTTTTTCTTTCTACATATTTTTTTGTGGTAAAATCATAAGATTTATTAAGAGATTGATAGTATACTAATTGTGAATGCTAATATCTTTGGGAAAATAATGAGTATTGACAAGCCACTTCTCAAAAAAGTAAAATACTCCCTCCGTTCCTAAAAGATCCATATTCTAGCAAAAAAATTTGTTTCAAAATGTTGTATTTTTTACATTTTCAATGTAGTAATTAATGATAAATTGTCAATTTTTATGAAGTTATTAAAATTCTATTGGCTAAAAGTTATGGGAAATAGTAAGTTACAGAAAATTATGCATTGGTAATTCAAATTTCATATGTTTTATTAATATGCGTAAAAATTCTAAAACGTACATCTTTATGAAACACATGGAGTAATAAAGAGTATTAATGAAGAAAAGAAAATTTAATATGAATACCAAATCTACATCATCCAACATACACTCAAAATTTTCAAAGTAATAAATCAAAATAATTAATAAACAGAGAAAAGGCCGTGTAAAAAAAAACAGAGAAAAGGTAAAAAGTAAGTAGAAAACTTTAATTAACGCCATGTTGATTAAATGATATGCGAAAGTCCAAATAGTCAAAAGCCACCTCTCTCTCTCTCTTTATAGAAACAAAATTTTCTCTCCTTTTCCCTCTTCACACAATTGGATTCTTCAAAGAGAAGAACAATATGTAAGATACTTCTTTCAATCGAAAGGTCGAATTCTTGTGCCGAATTGTACGTTTCGCAAGGAGATTTTTGTAGTGAAACAACTTGAATCGGAGCTTTTTCTAATGTCCTTTTACTTCTCTTCCATTCATCTTTAAATAATAAAATTCTCTCATCTCCTCTTCTCTTTGAAAATTTAGTGATTCATATCTATAAGATATCAAACAAAATTTAGTATTTGAAGTTTATGCAAAGTGAATTTAATATATAAAAAAAAGTCCAATTCTAATTGGTACTAAATTTTTTGAGAAGAAATTTAAAAGTAAATACATGTAAATTTGTCTATTAAGTCTTAAATGGACAATATCGTACTAATAGGAAAATAGAAAGTTAGACATAAGTTTTTATAGACTCAACAATTAGTATCATGACAATCTACAAGAAAATCAAAATACCCTTCAAATAAAAAAGAGAATCTTCAAACCGAAAAAAAAATATGAGGCAGAAACTAGTTAGAATATCATGAAATATGTAATGTTGTGAAACCCTGTGAATATTGGTACAAAGTAGTATCAAGATAATTCGCTGAAGGAAAACATAGAACACAAGTGTAGTTTTTAATTTGAAAGAGAAAATATGAGATATCAAACAAAATTTTACACTGTAAATTTTTCTTTGATCAAATCCACATTGGAAATTTAAACAATAAATGTTTAATATATAAAAATAAGTTCAATTCTAATTAGTACAAAAAAAATCAGAAAAAAATCTAATAGTAAATTTATGCAAACTTATTTATTAGATTTAAAGTAGATAATATCATAATAATCAGACAAAATGGAGGTGAATATGAATTTTTTTACGAACCCGACAATATCCTCCATAAATCGAAGACTCTTCTCTTTTATTGTCGCTGTCCTTGATTTTCTACTTGAAAAGCAGCCAAACTTTGTTGTGGGATTGTAAGAGGATGATTAACACGAGTCTCTTAAGGTGAGATTCTTAACTTTTATAAGAGATGTTTCTTAGTTTTTAACTAAAAAAACTTAAGAACCGTCTCTTAAATAAGAACCATAAGAGATGTTTCTTAGCGGAAAAATATATATAAAAAAAAGACAAATTTTACGTTAAGAACTCTACGTTAAGAGATCCGGGTTAATCATGACATAAGAAAAGTATCTTTGAAAAGTTAAAAAATCAAGATTTTCAAGTTAATCTTGATGATTCATGGCAGATTTAGCTGAGATAAAGCTCTCTTAGGTCATTTTTAACGAGGGTCTTTTATGATGGATTTTTAACTTGATTTAACTTTTTTTTTTTACATTTTTCGGATAAAAGACATTTCTTATTTAAGATATAGTTCTTAAATTTTCTTAGTTAAAATTAAGAAATTCTCTTAAGAAAAATAAGAACCCCATATTTAAGAGCCATGCATTAAAAATGTCGTTATATGAAAGTGTGTCATCAAAAATCTGTTCTGAATCATCTAAAGATCTTGACGTTCTTATTAGCTCTGGTGATTGGTGTAGATTCTTTAGATTCAGTGGAGTAATAGACTAATAGGAGGAAAGAGCTCGCAAGTGGTCTTTTGGAAGTTGAGGATTAACTCGAAAGATTTATCGTTTTGATCTAATCTCAGACCATATCGGCGGTTACGTTTAATCCTCTGCATGTGTCTTTTACCAGTCATAACCTTATCTATTATTTTGGGTTAAATATTTGTAATGGGTTTCCTAAAACCATTCAAGGTTGGCCTTTTGGCCCATCTTTGTTGACAAAATAAAAAGTAAAAAAAGTAAAAACAACTGAGCTGTATAAAAAGTAAACACTTTACACTCATTTTACAGTGTAGCCGTAGTAGATAGGAACCTCCACCCACCCACCCGACAATCGGAACGATTCACCGGAGCTTCCATGTCGCAACTAATACGACCAATACGGCAACTCTCGTCTCCGCAGTATCATCACCACTTTCGTAACCTCCGTCATCTCTTCTCTAAGAAGCTGCCGCTAAACCCACCTTCTCCTACTCTTCTCCTCCTCCTCTCCCCTTCTTTCTCCACCGCAAGATCTCCTCCTCGTCGGCGACTTCGCCGTCCCTCTCCACCAGAAGCCCTCACTCCTCCAACTCTGATCGCCGAAGACGATGGTGGTAGCGAAGAGTCCGAGTCCGACTCGTCGAGAAGTAGAAACCAGCGGAAGCGTGACGCTCGCCGCGCCGTACGGTGGGGTATGGAGCTAGCTTCCTTCTCTAGTGATCAGATTAAGAGGGTTATGAGGTAATCTCAATTCATCTTCTATAAAAATCGCAACTTTATTGAAAAAGGAATCTTTTGTAGGGCGGCGTCGCTTGGTGAAGAGGTTTACGATGCGTTGATGCTCGCCAAGGTAAATCAAGATGCGTGCTTTTTTAAGTTAGATGAACGTTTCGTGTTATGGGAGTAATGCACGTAAGGTGTTCGTTGTATTGTCGCAGAGACTAGGCGCGGATGTTCGAGAAGGAAAGCGTAGACATTTTAACTATATCGGTGAGACAAAGAGTATAAGTTATTATGTTATTACTTTAGCGTTTCACTTCGGTTTTTAGCTGATGTGGTGTATGTTTTTTTTAGGGAAGTTGTTGCGTGAAGTTGAACCTGACTTGATGGACACTCTGATTAATGCTACAAATCAGGGTGATCTCACAAGGATTCAGGCGCTGATTGCTTCAGCAAAGGATGGCGCAGATGATGCTGGAGTTAACGATTTTGATGATACAGAAACAGAGTCGGAGGATGAAGGAGAGGTAACTCAGTATACATATAAGCTTTAAAATTGTTATGAGATATACAGTTAATGAATTGGAGACAGGATGATATAGCGAGGGGTAGAATATTTTGGTCGTCCATTACACAATATAGAGGTTAAGAGTAGCTTCCATTAGAAAACATCTTAAGGGAAATAGAAGAGGATGATTCGTTTGAGTAAGTGGATGAAGAGAAATGTGTTTGTTGTCTACATAGAAACTGTTCTGAGTTGTTTGAGAGTATGTTTTTTCAGAGCTCAGAAGAATATGTGGCTATAGCTGCAAGATGGTTTGATGGTCTGATCAGTCAAAATGTGGAACTCACAAAAGAAGTTTATTCTCTTCAGAGTGTTGAGTTCGATCGACAAGTATGTGCATAACTTGTTTATGTCTTTAAAACCTAGAGATGTGATACAAAAGGATCATAGGGTTTGGTTTGATGATGTGATATTTAACTTCTACCTCGTTGATTTGTTGATAGGAACTGCGTAAACTTGTTCGGAAAGTACAGTTGGTTCATGAGCAGAGAAAAGACATAACCCCGGAGAAGCAGAAAGAAGTAGATGCTGCATTGGTGACTGCTGAGAAGTCTCTGAATCGTTTTCTTCATTCCATGGCGAAACAAATGCAGAGTGAGGAGAGTGATTTGTTCTTATGATTAAAAAAAATGTTTGTTGATCAATCTAATACACATTAAACCGAATCCAAACCGGAGTTCAAAATTTTGGTTCGGTTAAACTGCCAAGGCTTACTTTAGCTTATCAGTTATCATGATCTTCTTTTCTCCTTTTTTTTTGTACTTTTTTTCTTCTTTTTACAGCACACGTTTTTGCGTTTCTTGTCACTATCCATCAATTTTATCCTAATAGGACACACATCATTTGTCATCAAAACCAAAATTAATATAAACCAAGTATATCTTTTTCTTTTATTTCTCCCACTATGTTGTGACGACATTAATCAATATATAGCAACTACTTTGCAAACTGAAAATTTGCTATACTGCCACAACAAACTCTATGATGTAGCCAAGGTTCTAGGGATAAAACTAGATCCGTTGATTCTAATAATACCCGGAAACTAGGGTTTGTGAATACTCTTCACAATGCTTAATCAAAAGCTCTTTAGGATTTGAGAATACTCTTCTCAGTGGTTTATAGAAACCTCTTTAGGAAAACTCTTTTTATTAATCAAATCATAAACTGAATACAACTTTAGGCATAAGAAACCTATTTATATGAAAACTAAATAAATCTAAAACTATTAAAAATCTTTAAGATAATGTTAACTAATTAAGGTAAATATCAAAACAGCAATAAATAGATAATCTAAAATATTTGGAATATATTTAAATATCTCTCTGCATCACTCTAGACATAACAGCAGTAGTAAATTGAATGTTTTGTAGTGCTTCCAAAACTTTGAATAATCATCATCAACAATGTAGTTAATATTCATTAATGTACACAATCATGAATCATATAAATGTAATAGGATGCAGAATTATACACCCTGAAACCGAAAATGAAGGAAAAAATATCATCAAAATCGCCGAAAAAGAAGAAAAATACAACTAAAGATGAGTAAAAATTGAGAAGATGTAAAACATTTTGAGGAGTCAGAAGTGAAAACATCAGATAACCAATTTGATAATGGTGACTGTGAGCTTTCTGCCAATCCACCGCCCTCTCTCCACCCATTAGCTGCAGATTTTTGGCTGTATACACATTCCAAAACTTTAAATGCACTATTCGAATATAAATAACTAAATATAAGCTTACGCGTTTGGTAATGGTAGGTCTATTGTATGTTCTAATAACCTTTTTTCGTTTTTCCTTTTTTGATGGAATGACTATTATATACTCCTTTATTACGTGTAAAAAAAAGGAAAGAATCAACTTCTTTTTTTAGAAATGGCCAAACCACTCATATTACTCTGCTAGCTAAGCTCGTCGTGTGCATGATAAAAAGCAAGTAGACAAAAAAATAATAATAAAAAAAAGTTAAAACCTACCTAGGCAAGGAAGGGCAAAGAGTGATGGTATAATCTGCAGAAGTGCATGTGAACGTACTCGTGGCATCGTCAAACGCGTAGCTATACGATCTTGGACAAGCTGACTTGAATATCTCCGAGTACATGGACGGTTTACACTCTGTAGGTGAAGCGTACGCGCCGCTACAACAATACTCTGGACTACCAAACGCCTCGCACGCGCTTTTGCATGCTGACCCGGATCCGAACCGGAGCTCCGCTGGACATCTTTGGTTTAGGTCCGCTACGCATCCTGTGGTTAGGCAGTCACCTTCTGACCCTCCGCTTGCTTCAACTACCATGGGGACGTTGTATCCGTCCACGAGGCTAACGTCGTAGAAGTCTTGTTTTCGGGTCGGGTCTTCTGGACCTGACCCGATTGTGAACTCGGCTAGTGTAGCCGGTGGTTTGGCTCCTGAGCCGTTGCATTCGACTTGGTTAGAGCCGCAGTCGCCGGTTAAGCAGGTGAACTGACCGGTTTGAGAGTCGTAGTTGCAACCGGTTCTTGCCCAGAACCGACCGGACCAGCTGGCTGGAGCTTGGAAGGAACGTGAGCCACCAGAAGCTAGCTCGAAACCGGTTGTTCCTAAGCCGCTGCTTCCGGAGTTGGCTAAAATACCTGGCCAGACAGTGAAGCTGCATCGGTTTACGATAGTGATTGTTGCACCGTTACTTCCTACGCAAGTCAAAATGCAATAGTACTGTTATGTATGTATGATAAGATATGAATATTGGCGAATCTTGATGTAAATATGAATATTACCGTAGAAGAAGAGGAAGGTGATGATGTTGATGAAACAGAATGAGACAGGAGAATGAATGAGCGTTATGATCATCACTGCATTTATTTTTGTTTCTCTTTTGAAAAGAAAAGTATTTTCGGTGGAGAAGTCAAGTTTTGGAATATTGGAGATAACAAAAACTAAAGAGGAGATAGAGTTTAAAGGGAGCATTTAGGGTGATATCAACACCTCTATCTATATATACCTTCTCTCAAGGGTCAAGATCCATGTGATCTCACAAATAAAAAAAGTATGACCAAATTACTTTATGTTTAAAGCGATGCCAGGAAAAGAAAAACAATAGGTTTAAAAAGATATTTTATCACGACTTGATTAAAGTCTTTTTCTTTGAAAATAAAATTCATACCTTTACAGATATGTTTTAATATTCAGGAATCCTAACTTTCCGTAACTTGGTTATGTGGAAAATCAAGTAAAAATACCCCCAAGTAGATATGTATTATAGGTGGCTTACACTACAGAAAGCTACAAGGATAACTTCCGAAAGATAGATTGACCAACAAAAAGTTTCGTGACAGCACCGTCGCGACTTCATATTGTTTGTTTAGGTTAATTTGAGGAACAATGCTACAGGAGCATGATAGATGTGGCATGATCTAGAATCAAAGTTGTGCTGGTATTACATAATCCATCAAAAACCATGTAGTAAAAACTAATCTTAGAAAGAAGTACCGATTAAAACACGATGCTCTGTTTTAAACTAAAGGAGTAGAGAAACACACAGAGAAGAAAAACATGGGTAAGTGAAATCTAAAGTTCGTCCTTGGTTGGTGTCTCTTCCTCAACAGGTTCGGCTTCAATGTTCAGACCACCACCAGGCAAGTCATCTGATTTTGTCTCAGTAGCCTCCTCACTGGTTTCTGTTTCCTCTGCCTCGACTTCCTCTTCGGCTACGGCATCAGGGCTGATCTTCAGGCTGCTCTTGACGGAGTTGTAAATACGGCCTGCAAAGTCTTTTGGGTCGTTGAGTATGAATCCACTCTCGATCAAAGCTGTCTGGTACATGAGCTGTGCTGTTTCTTTCACACTCTCATCCTGCAATAATTTTCGTGCGTCGGGATTTAGACGGAAGGTAAAATAATAACTAAGAACTGATGGGTCTTATGTTTTTTTTTACCTCTGGGTCGCTAGCAACTCTTTCCTTGAGTTCTTTGATGATCGGGTGTCGTGGGTTAATCTCAAGGACTCGCTTTCCTCGCATGTAAGCTTGCTTGTTAGCATCGGAGAGAGTTTGGGACTGCATTATCCTCTCCATGTTTGCACTCCATCCAAACTTGGACGTTACAACTACACAGGGAGTGTCAGCCAATCGGTTACTGATTTTAACATCGTCCACGTTCTCACTAGCGAGACTCTCTTTCCACCACTTGGTTAGCTCCTTGAATGCTTCTTTCAGCTCCTTCACTTTTGAATCTTTCCCAACCTTCAGTCCTTCTTTTGACACATTCTGGAACTTCTTGTCCTCGTAATCCATCAGGTATTGCATCAAGTACTCATCAACGGGGTCTGTGAAGAAGATGACCTGCGAACAGAAGTATTGGAACGTGAGATGCGAGTTGAAATTCAAAAAAAAAATAGAAGAATAATTCGTGTTCGATGCAAACCTCATATCCCTTTTTGATGAGCCTCTCCAGGAATGGAGATTTCTCCAGTTGTTCCTTGCTGCTTCCTGTAATGTAAAATACGTCCTTCTGTCCCTTTTTCATTCTCTTAATGTACTGATCCAGTGAAGTCAATTTTCCATCGGACTTTGTCCTGGAATGACAAATTTAAAATATTTAGCCAACTGGTGCTACTAAGCTGATAGATGTGTATAAAAAGATTAATGGAAGCACTTACGTCTCAAAACGAAGAAGTTTTGCTAGGCGGTTCCTGTTAGAAGCATCCTCAATGATGCCAAGTTTAATCGACTTGCCAAACTCGTTCCAGAATTTGGTGTATTGGCCCTTCTTCTCATCGTTCTCACCAGACTTCTCCACATCTATGTGCCAACAATTATATAAGTTTAGAACAATTTTCATAAAGATGAACGCACAACGGTAAAAAAAAAAAGGAATAGGCAAAGTGATTTGATACGAAGAAGCTTGTTATATGGGATACCTTTCTTGTCATCATCATGGATTTCATCAGGGTCTTCTTCAGCAAGCTTGCGGATCATATCTAGAGCCTTTCGGATAAGCTTCTTCTTTATTGTCTTTAAGCTGCTGTGTTGTTGAAGCATTTCTCGTGATACATTTAGAGGCAATGTGTCAGAGTCAACAAGACCCTGCAGAAGTAACTCGTATTAGAGATTCAGCCCTTGAATTTGTAGTGAAGGTCACACTTAATTGTTCTTCCAGTTAGTTACCTTCAAGAAACTCAAATATTTAGGCAGAAGCTCATCAAATTCATCCGAGATGAAGACCCTCCTGACATAGAGCTTCAAATTCGCCTTGTTGCTGTTGTAGTAGCTCTCGTACAGATCATGGGGAGCTTTCGGAGGAACATACAAGACAGCCTTGAATTCAACATCACCTTCAGCATTAAAGTGACTCCAAGCCATCGGCTTCTCGTCAGTGAAATCCTGCACAGCAACTAGGGTCAGGAAAATCTACACTAGTCTTACCCCAAGTGTGCAACACGTATTATTCATGCATGACTTTCACCTTTGCGAGAGAGTGGTAGAATTTAGTGTACTCTTCCTCAGTCACCTCCTTCGGACTTCTCAGCCATATGGCTTTAACATCATTCAGAAGCTCCCATTCATAAACTGTTTCTTTCACCTTCTTGGTTTTCTGCTTCTTCTCACTGTCTTCATCCTCAGCATCTTCTTCCTTCTCTTCCTCGTTAGAGGTGGTTTCTGAAGCAGAGTACCATTAATAAGTCAGGGCCGTCTGACTTGTAGGAACAAGGACACACTACAGCAGAATATTATAATTGCGATATTTCGTTATAACTCACCAGTTTCCTCTTCAGTTGATTCATCTTCCTCAGCTGGGACTTCCGTTTCAACCTCTTTGCTAGCCCAGAGGTGGATAGGGAAGTTAATGAATTCAGAATATCTCTTCACCAAATCCTGTAGTAGACAACGATGACCATAAGCAAATGCAACGACAATGAGACAAACCCTTGAGTATTCTGGTTCTTGCTTTGGATAATTATGGTTCGTATCACTCTTAAAGAAATAAAAGAGAGATTTACTTTCAAAATTGTCAATATAAAACTCACCTTGAGTTTACTCTCCTCTAGGTACTCGCCAGCTTCATCTCTAAGATGTAATCTAATCTCAGTTCCACGTCCAAGAGGCTCATTCCATGTATCCTCGGAAACAGCAAATTTACCGTCAGCCTTTGATTCCCATACATGTCTGAAAATGGGAAAAAAAAGTTATCAGAAAAGCTTTCCCAAATGATTTTGCATGCATACAAATACAAACTCCAAACAAAACACTCTCCGTAATCAACTTACTGGATGTCATCATTGTGCTTGCTAATGACCTCAATGTAGTCAGCAACAAGGTAGGCAGAGTAGAATCCAACTCCAAATTGTCCAATAAGGTTCAGATCCCCGCTTGATTGCATTTTCTCAACAAAAGCTGTGAAAGACAAGATCTTTAATACATAGAAATTTTCACAACATCCAGTGTATTAAACTATATAACCACATAAGCAAACGTACCTGACGTTCCAGATTTTGCTATGGTACCAAGGTTCTTGATCAAGTCCTCCTTAGTCATTCCAATTCCACGGTCACGAATAGAAAGAATCTTCTTAGCTTTGTCTAACTTAATCTGCACATCATCAGAAAACTTCAGATCTCTCAAGCTCAATGTACACAAATCACAAAACCATCTACTAAAAAGATGTAGCTTAACCTGGATCTCAAGCTTAGCAGTGTCACCTTCACCCAACACATCTTTGTCAGTGAGTGCAAGGAACCTAATCTTATCCAAAGCCTGACAAATTAACAAAACAACTATTATCTCCCTTTCAACAAGCAACCACCATGATAATAAAACAGGAAAGGCCTTACATCAGAAGCATTAGAGATCAACTCTCTAAGGAAAATATCCTTGTTACTGTATAGAGAGTTGATAATAATGTCCATAAGCCTCGAAACCTCAGCTTGGAACTCAAACTTCTCCGCGTTACTGCGAAGTGACTTCTTCGAGATTGACTCAGACTCTCTGCTCACAAAACGAATCCCAAATCAGCCAAAAAAAATTTTACGCGATTCAAATCGAAGGTTGTAGCAGCGTGGTGACAGTCACTACTAACCTGTGAACGACATCTGAATCCGTCGACAAACCGCCGTGACCACCGAGTTTCTCCTCAACCTTCGGTGGATCTGTAACCTCATCGGAACTATCTTCCGCATTCGCTTGAAGCTTTCGTCCTATGATACATACAGGGTTTGTTAGCAGAGAGATCACAAGCGAACAATTAGGTTAAATCAAAAGTGTTGGATCGTACCTTGATCTGGGAGAAGGAAGAGAAGGGAGAATAGGAACAAGACGGACACGAGCGTCCTCTTCCTCATTGTTGAGATCGTATAAGCTTTCGATTATCTCTGCTCAAGACTCACTCGCTAAGCTTTGTTTAAGAGTTTATTCACTCTCTCACTGACGGTTTGAGCTCGAAGAAGAAGAAGAGATCCGTAAAATAGGAGATCATTCTGTGTCATTGCGTACACTTCGGTTTAAGAGCTTCGTTAACGTGGCAGATCCAACGGTTCAGTGTTCCTGATATCCACGTGGGAGTTTCTTATTGGAGCAAGGTTTTGTACTTGACGTGGATCGACGTGGATTAGTGGATGATGGACGACTTGAATAATCGAAAGTCTACTAAACTCGACGGTGACGTGTACATCCTTGTTGGAAGCTCGGACGGCCATGTTTACTCGGGTGACACGTGGCATTAGGCTATTGGATGTTAGGGTTTTATTGACGTCAGACTTCCTAAGCTTAAAAGATGACTTTCTGGATGATTCTCTACTTCACTCACGCTTATTACATTATGTTTGGCTGCTTGGATATCATTGTTCTCATTGTGCATAGGATTTTGTTTTGATCAGTAACATTTACGGAAGCGTGAAAAAGCAAGAGGACATGAGCTTGTTCTTTACGACAACTCAACTCTGTTTCTAGGAACCACCACCATGCCTTGGTTTGTATGAAACAGTTATTCATTTTGTTCTATAAACAGTTATTCATAAAATGAGCGAATAACAAACACAAAATGTCGACAAAAAAAAAAAAACAAACACAAAATGTAAGGAACACAATGGTTAATTTGGAAAAAAAACTATATAATTTTTTATTCTATGGAGAAAAACCCCAACAAGGTTAAAAAGAAGCTTGACATATACCAATGTTTGAACTAATCCTCCTATATATATGTTATGAAATAAAAACCTGAAGAAAAGAGAGTTCAGCAAGACAAATTATAAGTTACCTCCCAACACCCTTTGTCATTCTTTGATCACTCAACCAATCCAATCCACCTATTCAAGAACCCAAATCTCCATTACATGTGAATCACTCATCATCTCCGTGGAGGAGGGTACTCCCAACGTGTCTCCGGCTCTTTTCGCTTTCCACCAATGCTAATAGATGAACTCGATGACGGCTGCTCTGCATTGGCTCCTGAATGCTCTCCCATACCCTCGCTTTGTTCCGGTGATAGAAACTGCCTCAAACTTAGCGGCTCTCTGTTTCCCATCTCAACCCCAAACCCAGAACTATGTTCAAAGTGTGGCCGCACTGGTCCATTCAAACTATGTGATCCACCCGCCAAGCTCATGAATATGTGCTGTTGAGGGAATGGTGGTTGTTGCGCATATGGGACCGATCCGACTATTTGAGGCATCATCACTGGCGTACCCCTTGCGTCCACCATGTATGGAATAACTGTTCTAGGAACATACATTGGAGGGGATGATGTCATTGACATACCTGGAGGACCAGCCAATCCGTTGTAGCCATAAATATGACCTGGAGAAGGAGCTAAACCCAAAGAGTTCCATGTTCTTCCCATGTATAAGCCTGTTATGGGCTCGAGGGACTTACCATTGGACAAGAACGAAGCATCTGGGATACAGTCTCTTTTCTCTCAACCCCCACTTTCGTACCTAATATAGAAATCGCCGGTTCATCCAATTTGTGACCGCCATAGGGGGTTGTGCTCCATGGGTGAACGCCCGTAGTAGGGACCCTGATCATGTGAATCGATGAAAAACTGTGGCTTGTCGTTCAAGTCAAAGCTAACTTCCTTGCCTGATTGCTGAGCAACTGACAATGAGGAGACAGGTGATGCGCTCTGCTGACCTTTTTGACTTAGAAACATTCTTGTTTCCATCTTCATATCAGAAGGTGGAGGAGACATGTCTTCATCCTCGTTTGTACAATTTAGATCCAGGTTGAACCTGCTTGATCCCCGAAGATTAGCTTCATGTGATGATGACTCTCCACCCCTAGAGTTTGATGAAGAATGAAACTGTTTCCAGGGAGTATATTCTTCAGCTTGATCATCTCCTTCCTCAGCCACATTCAGATCGATACCACGACAAATCACCTGCTTTTCTCTTAAATCCACGCTAGGAGCTTTATGAGGTAAGTCAGGTTGAAACACACTAGTAGCAGTCGTTCCTCTCCCGCTAAGAGATCTTTCCAATTGTAGTTGTGCTGCTGCAGGCATTCCAGAAGTTGAGACAGAATGTGAAACAGACATAATAGGAGTTGTGGTGGTAGAGATGGAAGACATAACGACATCTGTCTCATCAGGACAAATATCTTCATTGAGATCAAAGCCACATGGGCTTTTCTCTCTATCTATTTCAGATTTAGTTGATGTTGCAAGGTGGTGCTTTTCATCATCATCATTATCACTGTTCATCATCCCATTTTCAAGTTCCTTATTCTTCTCATCCATTACATCGCCATCTCCAATACGAGGTTGGCTTTCACCCCCTGATAATCCATTAGATGGAGAACCTGTGTGAAGATCATCATCGCGTGAACTAGACTGCCCACTATCATCAGATAGTTCCTCTGAAGAACTGTGAGAAGCTTCTCCAGAGTCCACCTCTCTTGCAACTTCCTGCGCCACTTTGGTAGCAACTTCCAAGGCATCCAAAATACCAAGGTCAATATCAGCGGTCGTTTTATCAATTGCTCCAAGGCGCTGGGATATGGTCATTGATCTAGAAGACCTGCGCTTTTTTTCTCCGTTTTACTCTCTTATTATTGTCTGAATGGCCCTTATCATCTTCTTTTGCTTCATTGTCTGCATGAGCAGTCACATTGTCACTCTCAACTTTTCTATCTCTACCAAGGCCACCTGATAATCTTGATGAATTGTCGGAATCATGATTGTCCGTTACATGAGCCAATGTAGGCACATGCTTGCTATTATCTGCTATGCTCACATCGTGCGACCCACATATCGTCTCAGCCGCATTCCTGCTAACCTCATTTGAATCAAGACTACTCTGCAAACGACTATTTTTCTCCAACTCCATACTGGCAATAACAGGCGCAGAAGACACAACTACGTGTCCCATATGTGTTTCCTTAGATGTCTCAAAACCAGGTGGAGCATTTGATGGGTCTTCAACACTATCGCTCTCTAAATAAAGGTAACTAGAGCCATTTGGCTTAATTGTCTCCCTCATAGAGCATTTTTCCTTCAGAGAAAGATTTTCCTGAACTTCTTTCATAACAACATCGCTAGAATAGCCTTTTAATGTTTCAACTATCGTATTAGAGCACACGTTCGAGGCAAACTCAACCTTGTCATTCTGCAGCTCCAAACCCTTACCTTGATCTGGGTTGTTATCTCATGAGCTTCCTGACCGCAAGGCTTCATCTGCTATTCTAGGACAATGCTTTTCATCATTACTTTGTGTTGAACATACAGTAACAGCGGAGTTTAACCCACTGCTCTCCATGCTTGCTGCTACAACTCTTTTCTTATCTTCATGAGCTTTGCTACAGCTTTCAGTATGGTCACCAACTACCTTATCCTTCCAGCTACCAACAAGCTTTCTCGCCTGATCCTGAACCCGAGAACTACCATGGTCAACAAGTTTCTTGACATTAACCCACATCCCAGAAGCAACTAACCTCGAACTGTCTACACCTAGATTTTTAAGAGCATTTAACAAAGCAAGAATTGTCTCCTCTACAGACCCCTTAACCGGATCGTCACCCAACATCTGAGCTTTTACTAGCCAGCTATTTAAGTAAAGAACTCCATCTAAATTTACAAAAACATCAAGACATTCTTTGTTCTTTGTGACCGCAATCGTGCTTGCAACAACTGTCCATTGCCTATAAGCATCACCACCATTCTTCAAAATAGACTCTTTATTACTCTCCATGACGGACAAAAGCTCTTCGACACGAGAAGTGACCGTGAGTCCATCTTTCAACTCTGCTAAGGTAAAGAAATCCTCGAGCGTCATTCTGCTTCAGAGTTGAACAACTTTAGGAGGAGGCAAAGAGTCTCTTTCTCCCATATGAAGAGGTCCTGAGAAAAGCAAAAACATAACAAGAGAAACTTTTAGAACCTTAGACTACTGTAGCAGCAAGTACAAAAGACACTATCAAACTGTTTTCAAAATTATATAACATGAAACTGAGTTCTACTCTTGTTTGACAAAGAAAGCCACTAAAACATTACATCTGGCAATAGTACCAAAACAAATACATCTATCTCAATATACAACCAATCCCAGATCTCAATTCCAGGATCAAAGCCCTAAAATAAGAAAAAATATTATCAAATAATATGAGATTAGGGCACAGGACTCAAATGATCAATTCAGAAAATCAAAAATCAAATTTTAAAAAAATGAAAACAGATGAGCTAAGTGAACAACACTAATAAACCCTAGGCGAATTTTACAGCTACGAATCGTTGCAAGGTAAGAGTGAAAATGAATAAGTAAACGTCTCACCAACGGCGATAGCCAAGGAAGACGAAACCCTAGGTCAAGCGAGTTAGCCGTTTCCGACAGAACCGCATCTAACAAATCACTGTCATGTCCCCCTCTATATATATATATATATATATATATATGTAAGTATCTATACTCTGCTAACAAATATATTCACCGTTCTATCTCCGGCAATGACGGTTGGCAGCTGTGAGAGAAAACCTCGTCTTTGTCTTCTTCTTCTACAGGGAAAATTTCACGGAGAGAGAGAAGAAAATTCGATTATTCTTTTGGTTAAATAATAAATATTTAATAATAACTATATGCAAAGATTGGTATAAGATAAAGTAGTATATACCCTCTCATCTCTTGGATTAAACAACACGTGCGAAGCGTGTGTATGGGGAAGCTGGTGGGGACTTACGGCCCGGCTCATTTATGTGCCAACTAGGTCCAGTCAACAATAAACACATTCGGTTCAGTACACAACAAGTCAGATTTTGTCACAAGAACAAACAAGTCTTTTTTTTTAAATAGCTAAACAATTTTTGATCCAACAGCTGAGATTTATAGAATTTAATCTAACGGTGGAGATGTTTTTGTTTTAAAGAGTAATGTCACATCTGTTTAGATAAACTGTCGTTATCTTCCTTTTTTTTTTTTTCTAAAGTCGTTGCTTGAAGAGGTACAGAACTAAAAGAAAAGGGTACTAACCAATTGTGACGAGCTAAGTATATGTGTGTAGATTCTTTGTGACTTTGTTTTGGATCTAACAACTCCTATCAGAGTCCTTACTAGGTGATGAACATTGATGGAGATTTGTGTCTTTTTTTTTAAGTTAGATTGATTTGTGTATTTAGCAATTATGGTTTTGTACTCCTAGTGGTGCCATGTGGACGTGTTATGATTTTATTTCATTCTTATGGTTCATACTTGGCAATTGGTATAGTGAAACATGATCATAAACTTAAGTAAGTTCAATGCTCTATAGACCCAACAAAAACATAACAATTTAGTAGTTTGTCACAGTATTGTTATTGTGTATGTAATGCTATGACCGTCCAAAGTTAATGGGCCTTCCACGTCCGATCACATAGTTCGTGGACCACATTTGGTGCGTTAATTTTTCAAAGCTCGAAAAATTTGTTTACTGATTATTCAATCACCATCCGACATTTTTCCTTGCTTTGGCCTCACTCGCACGATATCGCGAATTACTTTCCGATAGGTCACTTATCTTTCTACTACTCCAACGCAATCACACTTAACTCTGATGTTTTAAATGTATGTGTATCCTATAGAAATCGAAGGTCTGTGTTTGATCAATAATGAACAAAAGAATCAACTCTCTTTTATTCAAGCTTTGAAACTCACTCAAAACAAAGCTAACACAAAACCTTAAAATCACGTTGAACAATCACAACTCAATTGTTCCTTATTTATAGCTATTCTAAAATTCTAATTACTTATTGTTTTAGATAACTCCTAAACAATCTCCTTTATCTTAGATAACTCCTAAAATAAACCCAACACCAAAGTAGATCAGGATTCTGAAATAGCTTGTTCTCTAAGTTAACTTCGAGTTTAAACCAACATTTTCCCCTTTAAACTTGAAGTTCTTCTTCGATAAATCATGCACTCCAATAAGATCTCTCATTTCTTTAAACTTTATCTTCGCAAGGGCTTTAGTTAAGATGTCAGCCTTCTGTTCAGCTCCAGGAACGTATTCAACCTCAATCTGTCCATTTTCAACACATTCTCTAATAAAATGATATCTTCTATGAATGTGTTTGCTTCTTCCATGGAAAACAAGATTCTTTGTTAGTGCTATAGCTGACCGATTATCTATGCGAATGACTGTTGCCTCACTTTTAGAACCAGTAACCTCGCTTAACAAATCCTGTAGCCAAATAGCTTGTCTTGCTGCCTCTGTTCCAGCCATAAACTCTGCTTCACATGATGATAAAGCCACAATATCTTGTTTCTGTGAGCACCATGAGATTGGTCCCTTCCCAAGATAGAAAACATGACCACTAGTACTCCTTCCATCATCTAGATCAACGTTGTGACTACTATCACTGTATCCTATTAAATTTGGAATTGATGTACTCGACCTTTCGAACACCAAGCCGAGCTCAATAGTCCCACGCAAATATCGAAGAGTATGCTTCATTGCAGTCCCATGCGACTCTCTTGGACTTTGCATATAGCGACTTAAGACTCCAACAGCATAGGATAAATCAGGCCTAGTATGAAGTAAATACCTTAAGCATCCAATGTTTTTTCTAAACCGTGTTGCATCTACTTCTTTCTCTTCTTCGGCTTTTGATAAGCTTAGGCCTGACTCCATTGGCGTATGAGTTATGTTGCAGTGTTCCATTCCCGAATCTTCAATTATCTTGGAAGCATAACGTCTTTGAGTCACTGTTATTCCTTCTTCGGTTTGGTGCACTTCCATTCCAAGATAATATGTTAATTTCCCAAGGTCACTCATCTCAAATTTTGAATTCATCTCCTCCTTAAAGCTTTTGATATCTTTGATATTTGTTCCAGTAATGAAAAGGTCATCAACGTATACTGCTAGCAATAAGAGATTCCCATCAACTTCTCTTCTGTAAACCGATGGTTCTTTAGTGCATTTTTCGAATTTCAGCTCGACTAGGATTTGATTTAGCTTGTTATTCCAAGCTCTTGGTGCTTGTCTCAAACCATACAGTGCTTTACTAAGTTTGTAGACTTTTCTCTCACTGCCTTTTATCTCAAATCCTTCCGGTTGCAATACGAAAACAGTTTCTTTCAATTCTCCATGAAGAAACGCCGTTTTTACATCGAGATGATGCACCTCCCATCCATGAGTAGCAGCAAGATTCGTAAGTAGTCTTATTGTTTCTAGTCTCGCTACTGGAGCAAAAACTTCTTCAAAATCTATTCCATACTTCTGTACGTATCCTTTGGCAACAAGTCTTGCTTTATATTTGTTGATAATTCCATCAGAATTTCGTTTTAGCTTAAATACCCATTTAAGACCAATTGGTTTTACTCCATAGGGAAGATCGACGAGGTCCCAGCACCTATTCTTATTGATGGAAGCAATCTCATTTTCGCAGGCATTCACCCATTCTTTTGATTTGCTTGCTTCGTTAAAATCGAGTGGTTCATTGTTGATGCATAGTAACAGCCTTTCTCCTTCTTCTTCGGCAAGCAAAACATAATCCTCCAGATATTTTGGTCTTGAGATTTGTCTGTTTGTTCTTCTTGGTGGTGTTTGTTGCCGTGTAGTAATCCTCTCGGTAATGGTTTCTGTGTTTTCATCATGTTCCTCAACACCGTCTCTCTCTTCATTATCGTCTCTCTCTTCATCATGTTCTTCTTGGTGAGTGTTCCTTTGTGTTGTGACAGGGTCGTGGTTAGTGTCGTGGTTAGCCGGATTTGTTTCGTCTTCTCCACTTCCAGGTTCATGCTCATTGTTTCCTGCAATTTCTTGTAGTCCACGGTTTCCATAGTTTCCAAAGGTGAGCTCGAAAGTCTCTTCTCCACTCGATCTCGGGGTTTCTTGGTTCCACATCCAACTTTTTGTTTCATCAAATATCACATCACGACTCACAACTATCTTCCTTCCTTTTGGATCAAATAAGCGATAGGCTTTTGACCCCGGTTCCGTGCCAAAATGAATCAACATTCTAGATCTATCATCTAGTTTCTTTAGGAGATGTTTTTCAATTTTTGCATAGCAAATACACCCAAAGATTCTCAGATGACTCAGATTTGGCTTGTTCTTGCGGTAAATCTCGTATGGCATTTTATCCTTTAAAGCTCTTGAAGCTATTCTGTTCAGGAGATATGTTGAGTGACGTATTGCTTCTCCCCAAAAATATTTTGGCATATGTGTATGTTTCAAAATACTCCTAGACATCTTCATTAAAGTTCTATTCCTCCTTTCTACCACCCCATTTTGCTGTGGGGAATAAGGAGCAGTAAGGTGTCTTTTAATTCCTGATTCTTCGCAGAAAGAATTAAATTCTTGAGACAAGAATTCTCCACCTCTATCTGTTCGAAAGATCTGTATTTTCTTCCCGGTTTCTTGTTCTATCGACACTTTTAGTTTCTTGAACTTCTCGAATGCTTCACCTTTCTCTTTTAGTAACACAGTCCACATATACCTTGAGTGATCGTCGATGATAACAAACACATATCGATTTCCAGTAGGTGTACTTGGAGAGATTGGTCCGCAGAGATCCCCGTGCAATAAGTAAAGTAGTTCCTCGGCTCGAAAGGATGTTTGCTGTGGGAAGACCTTTCGAGCTTGTTTTCCAAGAAGACAGGATCCGCATACCTCTTTGTCAGCGTTGAGGTTTGGGATTCCATATACCAAGTCCTTTTGAACCATAGACTTCATTGTTTCATAATTCACGTGTCCTAACCTTGCATGCCAACGACTTGAATCACCTTTAGTTGATAGATGGAGACAGGTTGCTGCGTTTACTAGACCCATTCGTACTTTATAAAGCCAGTTTTTCGATATGGTAGCTTTTGCCAGTAACTTTCCCTCGTGATCACGCATTGTTAGATGTTCTCCTTGCATTCTAATGTCACAGCCCTGTTGGTTTAAACTCGAAGTTAACTTAGAGAATAAGCTATTTCAGAATCCTGATCTACTTTGGTGTTGGGTTTATTTTAGGAGTTATCTAAGATAAAGGAGATTGTTTAGGAGTTATCTAAAACAATAAGTAATTAGGATTTTAGAATAGCTATAAATAAGGAACAATTGAGTTGTGATTGTTCAACGTGATTTTATGGTTTTGTGTTAGCTTTGTTTTGAGTGAGTTTCAAAGCTTGAATAAAAGAGAGTTGATTCTTTTGTTCATTATTGATCAAACACAAACCTTCAATTTCTATATTTGGTATCAGATCCTACATCAGATTGTTCGACGATTAAAGAAATATGGAAAGAGATACGAGTGCTATCACACCGACCACGGTGGCTTCTTCATCGAAGGATGGAGGCGGAGGAGCTTCATCAATTCATTGTCCAATGCTTAACTCAACAAATTATGTAGTATGGGCAATAAAGATGAAAGCGACATTGAAAGTACACAAAGCATGGGATGTGATTGAAAAAGAAAGCCTCGATGGAGATCGGAACGATATAGCGATGGCTCTTCTTTTCCAGTCCATTCCGGAGACACTCGTTTTACAGGTTGGAGAACTCGACACAGCCAAGAAAATTTGGGATGCCATCAAAACCCGACATGTAGGAGCAGAAAGAGTTAGAGAAGCAAGGCTGCAAACTTTAATGTCTGAATTCGAGAGATTAAAGATGAAGGACACATAGAACATTGATGCTTTTGGAGGGAGACTTGCCGAAATCTCCTCAAAATCAGCAGCTTTAGGAGTTAATATTGAAGAGACAAAACTCGTAAAGAAATTTCTAACAAGTCTTCCAAGGAAGAAGTATATTCATATCGTTGCATCACTAGAACAAGTGTTGGATCTAAATACAATAAGTTTTGAAGACATCATGGGACGAATGAAAGCTTATGAAGAACGTGTTGTTGATGAAGAAGAATCTCATGGAGAAAATAATAAACTTATGTATTTAAACACGGAAGGACAAGGAAACCGTGACTTTAATAGAGAATACCGAAACAGAGGCAGAGGTGGTCGTTTTTATTCACGAGGAAGGAGCAGAGGACGGTTTGGATATTCGTATGGAACTAGAGATCCTTCAAAGATAACATGTTTCCGATGTGATAAATTAGGACACTACGCCTCCAGTTGTCCAGATCGTCTACTCAAACTTCAGGAAGCACAAGAAGATGAGAAAAGTGAGACACAAGGAGCAAATGAACTCATGCTTCACGAAGAAATTTACTTGCATGAAAAGAACGTTGAACCTGAGAAATACAAAACTAATGCTGGAGAAGATGTGTGGTATCTCGATAATGGAGCAAGCAACCATATGTCTGGAGACAAGCGCTATTTCTCGTCTCTTGATGACACCATTACAGGTAAAGTACGGTTCGGAGACGATTCACGCATAGATATCAAAGGAAAAGGCTCAATCACTTTCACGGACATGAACGGTGAGGCCAGGGTATTGGCTGATGTTTACTTTATTCCAGACGTAAGGAGTAATATAGTTAGTCTTGGACAGGCTACAGAGTCGGGCTGTGACATTAGAATGCAAGGAGAACATCAAACAATGCGTGATCACGAGGGAAAGTTACTGGCAAAAGCTACCAGATCGAAAAACTGGCTTTATAAAGTACGAATGGGTCTAGTAAACGCAGCAACCTGTCTCCATCTATCAACTAAAGGTGATTCAAGTCGTTGGCATGCAAGGTTAGGACACGTGAATTATGAAACAATGAAGTCTATGGTTCAAAAGGACTTGGTACATGGAATCCCAAACCTCAACGCTGACAAAGAGGTATGCGGATCCTGTCTTCTTGGAAAACAAGCTCGGAAGGTCTTCCCACAGCAAACATCCTTTCGAGCCGAGGAACTACTTTACTTATTGCACGGGGATCTCTGCGGACCAATCTCTCCAAGTACACCTACTGGAAATCGATATGTGTTTGTTATCATCGACGATCACTCAAGGTATATGTGGACTGTGTTACTAAAAGAGAAAGGTGAAGCATTCGAGAAGTTCAAGAAACTAAAAGTGTCGATAGAACAAGAAACCGGGAAGAAAATACAGATCTTTCGAACAGATAGAGGTGGAGAATTCTTGTCTCAAGAATTTAATTCTTTCTGCGAAGAATCAGGAATTAAAAGACACCTTACTGCTCCTTATTCCCCACAGCAAAATGGGGTGGTAGAAAGGAGGAATAGAACTTTAATGAAGATGTCTAGGAGTATTTTGAAACATACACATATGCCAAAATATTTTTGGGGAGAAGCAATACGTCACTCAACATATCTCCTGAACAGAATAGCTTCAAGAGCTTTAAAGGATAAAATGCCATACGAGATTTACCGCAAGAACAAGCCAAATCTGAGTCATCTGAGAATCTTTGGGTGTATTTGCTATGCAAAAATTGAAAAACATCTCCTAAAGAAACTAGATGATAGATCTAGAATGTTGATTCATCTTGGCACGGAACCGGGGTCAAAAGCCTATCGCTTATTTGATCCAAAAGGAAGGAAGATAGTTGTGAGTCGTGATGTGATATTTGATGAAACAAAAAGTTGGATGTGGAACCAAGAAACCCCGAGATCGAGTGGAGAAGAGACTTTCGAGCTCACCTTTGGAAACTATGGAAACCGTGGACTACAAGAAATTGCAGGAAACAATGAGCATGAACCTGGAAGTGGAGAAGACGAAACAAATCCGGCTAACCACGACACTAACCACGACCCTGTCACAACACAAAGGAACACTCACCAAGAAGAACATGATGAAGAGAGAGACGATAATGAAGAGAGAGACGGTGTTGAGGAACATGATGAAAACACAGAAACCATTACCGAGAGGATTACTACACGGCAACAAACACCACCAAGAAGAACAAACAGACAAATCTCAAGACCAAAATATCTGGAGGATTATGTTTTGCTTGCCGAAGAAGAAGGAGAAAGGCTGTTACTATGCATCAACAATGAACCACTCGATTTTAACGAAGCAAGCAAATCAAAAGAATGGGTGAATGCCTGCGAAAATGAGATTGCTTCCATCAATAAGAATAGGTGCTGGGACCTCGTCGATCTTCCCTATGGAGTAAAACCAATTGGTCTTAAATGGGTATTTAAGCTAAAACGAAATTCTGATGGAACTATCAACAAATATAAAGCAAGACTTGTTGCCAAAGGATACGTACAGAAGTATGGAATAGATTTTGAAGAAGTTTTTGCTCCAGTAGCGAGACTAGAAACAATAAGACTACTTACGAATCTTGCTGCTACTCATGGATGGGAGGTGCATCATCTCGATGTAAAAACGGCGTTTCTTCATGGAGAATTGAAAGAAACTGTTTTTGTATTGCAACCGGAAGGATTTGAGATAAAAGGCAGTGAGAGAAAAGTCTACAAACTTAGTAAAGCACTGTATGGTTTGAGACAAGCACCAAGAGCTTGGAATAACAAGCTAAATCAAATCCTAGTCGAGCTGAAATTCGAAAAATGCACTAAAGAACCATCGGTTTACAGAAGAGAAGTTGACGGGAATCTCTTATTGCTAGCAGTATACGTTGATGACCTTTTCATTACTGGAACAAATATCAAAGATATCAAAAGCTTTAAGGAGGAGATGAATTCAAAATTTGAGATGAGTGACCTTGGGAAATTAACATATTATCTTGGAATGGAAGTGCACCAAACCGAAGAAGGAATAACAGTGACTCAAAGACGTTATGCTTCCAAGATAATTGAAGATTCGGGAATGGAACACTGCAACATAACTCATACGCCAATGGAGTCAGGCCTAAGCTTATCAAAAGCCGAAGAAGAGAAAGAAGTAGATGCAACACGGTTTAGAAAAAACATTGGATGCTTAAGGTATTTACTTCATACTAGGCCTGATTTATCCTATGCTGTTGGAGTCTTAAGTCGCTATATGCAAAGTCCAAGAGAGTCGCATGGGACTGCAATGAAGCATACACTTCGATATTTGCGTGGGACTATTGAGCTCGGCTTGGTGTTCGAAAGGTCGAGTACATCAATTCCAAAGTTAATAGGATACAGTGATAGTAGTCACAACGTTGATCTAGGTGATGGAAGGAGTACTAGTGGTCATGTTTTCTATCTTGGGAAGGGACCAATCTCATGGTGCTCACATAAACAAGATATTGTGGCTTTATCATCATGTGAAGCAGAGTTTATGGCTGGAACAGAGGTAGCAAGACAAGCTATTTGGCTACAGAATTTGTTAAGCGAGGTTACTGGTTCTAAAAGTGAGGCAACAGTCATTCGCATAGATAATCGGTCAGCTATAGCACTAACAAAGAATCCTGTTTTCCATGGAAGAAGCAAACACATTCATAGAAGACATCATTTTATTAGAGAATGTGTTGAAAATGGACAGATTGAGGTTGAATACGTTCCTGGAGCTGAACAGAAGGCTGACATCTTAACTAAAGCCCTTGCGAAGATAAAGTTTAAAGAAATGAGAGATCTTATTGGAGTGCATGATTTATCGAAGAAGAACTTCAAGTTTAAAGGGGAGAATGTTGGTTTAAACTCGAAGTTAACTTAGAGAACAAGCTATTTCAGAATCCTGATCTACTTTGGTGTTGGGTTTATTTTAGGAGTTATCTAAGATAAAGGAGATTGTTTAGGAGTTATCTAAAACAATAAGTAATTATGATTTTAGAATAGCTATAAATAAGGAACAATTGAGTTGTGATTGTTCAACGTGATTTTATGGTTTTGTGTTAGCTTTGTTTTGAGTGAGTTTCAAAGCTTGAATAAAAGAGAGTTGATTCTTTTGTTCATTATTGATCAAACACAGACCTTCGATTTCTATAAGCCCGACTCTGTAGCCTGTCCAAGACTAACTATATTACTCCTTAGGTCTGGAATAAAGTAAACATCAGCCAATACCCTGGCCTCACCGTTCATGTCCGTGAAAGTGATTGAGCCTTTTCCTTTGATATCTATGCGTGAATCATCTCTGAACCGTACTTTACCTGTAATGGTGTCATCAAGAGACGAGAAATAGCGCTTGTCTCCAGACATATGGTTGCTTGCTCCATTATCGAGATACCACACATCTTCTCCAGCATTAGTTTTGTATTTCTCAGGTTCAACGTTCTTTTCATGCAAGTAAATTTCTTCGTGAAGCATGAGTTCATTTGCTCCTTGTGTCTCACTTTTCTCATCTTCTTGTGCTTCCTGAAGTTTGAGTAGACGATCTGGACAACTGGAGGCGTAGTGTCCTAATTTATCACATCGGAAACATGTTATCTTTGAAGGATCTCTAGTTCCATACGAATATCCAAACCGTCCTCTGCTCCTTCCTCGTGAATAAAAACGACCACCTCTGCCTCTGTTTCGGTATTCTCCATTAAAGTCACGGTTTCCTTGTCCTTCCGTGTTTAAATACATAAGTTTATTATTTTCTCCATGAGATTCTTCTTCATCAACAACACGTTCTTCATAAGCTTTCATTCGTCCCATGATGTCTTCAAAACTTATTGTATTTAGATCCAACACTTGTTCTAGTGATGCAATGATATGAATATACTTCTTCCTTGGAAGACTTGTTAGAAATTTCTTTACGAGTTTTGTCTCTTCAATATTAACTCCTAAAGCTGTTGATTTTGAGGAGATTTCGGCAAGTCTCCCTCCAAAAGCATCAATGTTCTCTGTGTCCTTCATCTTTAATCTCTTGAATTCAGACATTAAAGTTTGCAGCCTTGCTTCTCTAACTCTTTCTGCTCCTACATGTCGGGTTTTGATGGCATCCCAAATTTTCTTGGCTGTGTCGAGTTCTCCAACCTGTAAAACGAGTGTCTCCGGAATGGACTGGAAAAGAAAAGCCATCGCTATATCGTTCCGATCTCCATCGAGGCTTTCTTTTTCAATCACATCCCATGCTTTGTGTACTTTCAATGTCGCTTTCATCTTTATTGCCCATACTACATAATTTGTTGAGTTAAGCATTGGACAATGAATTGATGAAGCTCCTCCGCCTCCATCCTTCGATGAAGAAGCCGCCGTGGTCGGTGTGATAGCACTCGTATCTCTTTCCATATTTCTTTAATCGTCGAACAATCTGATGTAGGCTCTGATACCAAATATAGAAATCGAAGGTCTGTGTTTGATCAATAATGAACAAAAGAATCAACTCTCTTTTATTCAAGCTTTGAAACTCACTCAAAACAAAGCTAACACAAAACCATAAAATCACGTTGAACAATCACAACTCAATTGTTTCTTATTTATAGCTATTCTAAAATCCTATTACTTATTGTTTTAGATAACTCCTAAACAATCTCCTTTATCTTAGATAACTCCTAAAATAAACCCAACACCAAAGTAGATCAGGATTCTGAAATAGCTTGTTCTCTAAGTTAACTTCGAGTTTAAACCAACATATCCAAAAAAAATAAGAGTATTTTGGTGACATATGTAACCAAATCAATTTTCTTAAATTTTTTTATATATACCAAAAATCAGGACGTTACAATGTCATTATCTATATTCAAAAACTAGATAATGCACTTTTGATATAAATAAAATAAATCAATATGCAATTTTCAATGGGACTACCAAAATTTATGTGGCCCTCGGACGATGAAAGAGATGCTCTCTTTATGATCTCATCTAAACATGGTTTAAATATATAACCATCCTTTTTTATTCAAACAGAGTTAATTTTCTTTAAATAATTGTTGTGAAAGATTGATTAGCACACACGATAATTACAAAAAAAAAAAAAAAATTTACTGGGATCATGAGACAAAAAGGTGCTTAGGAAAACCAAAAACACTCAAAGCTTAAGAACTAATCTCTTAGATTTACGTATCACCCTCCGGCAAATCGGACACACCTTGTTGTCTTCCGACATGATCTTCTCAGCACAACCGCGACAAGTGGCAGAGTGACCGCACGGTACGAAGAAACAGTTTCTCCTTTCCTCGAAACATATGACACACAATGTCGAGTAGTCCACATCCTCCGCAGAGCTAAACGACGCCGTTTCTAAATCTCCTTTCCCCGTTACTTCCGACGTCTCGTTGACTAACGGCGTCCACACGTTGACTTCTTCTCCTGCCGCCACTGGTAACCTCTCCGTGTCATCTTCCGTGTCACAATCGCTTAGGAATTTCAGTATCAGAAAAATAATGAACATTATAGTTCCTAATGAACACAATCACAAAAATCAAGTTAGCTTTTATAACATAGAATATGATAGTATATGTTATGAGTTATGATTATGAGAGACTAAGAATGGTACCCAAAAATGTAATGTAAACCACCACTCTAGCCGTGATGGATAGGTCATTGTACCATCCACCGAACTCATCCTGCAAATCACCGGAGAACATATAGTTTGAGATCGTTGTATCGAACATCTTCAAGATATAAATAAATGATTTAAAGATGATAGAATGATCTATTCTCATATAAAGTTATATATTGGATCTCTTCTTGCTTGTTTGAGAGGATTAAACTAGTGGATTGTTGATTAATTCCAAGCATTGTTGTGATTATGACAGAAGCTATATATATATAAGAATGTGTCAAATGGAGTCGTCGTGCAATCCATATTTATTAATTTGATCACAAAAAGAGGGAGAATGCAGGTTGCTCACACACACACACACACACACACATTTATAAGAACAAATCCACTCCTTTTTTTTTTCTAACCAAAACAAACGGGGAAATTGTAGTTTATAACCAAAAAAAAAACTCAAATTAAAATAAAAACACTCCATTCTCTCTCTTCCTATCTCTCTATCTTCTCTCTAGAAATATAATTTTGGCTTTTTTGGTTAGTTCACCTATTCTCCAAAAAAGAAAATCTTTTTGACTTGAAATTTTTAAGTCTCTATAGCCACTGCAAGTCTTTTATGTGGCACTCTCAATAGATTGAAGGTGATTTGATGTTCACTCTAAAGACATTAGTGGAAACTCGAAAGTAATACTCCTTCTGTTTTAATTTACTTTTCATTATAAAGTAAAATTTTCGTTTTAAAATAAACTTTATTAACTTTATATATTATTTTATTTTTTATTGGTTGAAATCTAGTTAAATGTACAGGTAATGATATTTTTATTTTGAAAATATGCAAAATTAAATATTTACATAATCTGTATATTCAAATTTAAAATGACAACTAAGAGAAAACATAGGGAATAAGTGTTTGAAAGTACTTGTGTGTTTGAGGGTAAGAAGAAAAATACTTTAATGTGTTTCTATTTTATAATTGTGGTTTGCGGTTATAATAAAAGAATCAGGAACTGTGTTTAAAAACATTATTGATATGGCTCGTTATAATAGGTAAGGGGCAACTTGTTGAAGGTGTCGACACTTATCTGCGATTGGGTTATATAATAAAAGGGGTATATCCAGCTATATTTATCTACAACTACAAACTTGGTAGTCTTCTTTGAGAACATTTCAAATAATGTCCCGTTTACAAACTTCAACTAAGATACTCTGGAAAATACATGAATATTTTGATTATGACATGCATGCAGGCAGGTGGAACATGCATGTGGCACGTCCAATCCTTATAAATAACTAATCTAAAATATATTTAAATATTTATAACTCAAAAAATTTGTTTTTGAATCCGCCCCTACACACTTAAGAGTAATATGCTCTTGAAGAGCCTGAACATGGTGCTGGAGTTTGGTGTCACCGGTAGAATAGATCAGTGGCTACTAGACAACCAGGGGTGTCTCTATAAAATATTGGGGACTATAAGCAATTTATTAAAAGTTTTTTAAGAAAGTGAGGATTTTTTATAGAGATAAAGACCAAAATAGATCAAAAAAAAATTTTGTTCCAAAAATAGCACCCAAAGAAAAAAATGAATAAAATAGACTTTATTAAATGATGTAAATATATATTTATACATTTGGGTTAACTAATCTAAACTTAGGGTTTAGAATTATGGGGTGGGGGTTTTGGAGTTGAGATTAAAAATTAATTTTTTTAAAAAATATTTAAATTTTTAAAATAAAAAAGGTTTATTTTGGTCATTTTTTGATTCAATGTTTATCTTTGTGACAAAAACTTCAAAAATGACTATTTGAGAGATTTGCCATTTTTTATATGTAATATTCTTTAAAATTTAGGGATCATATACCAATACTTCACTGTCACTATGCTCAGAACTACCTCTACAAACAACAATGGTAAAAGGAGCCGTACGGAGAGTACACGAGGATTTTATCTGTAATGCTATGTGATCCATGTTTGATCCTCTTTTGAAAACGTGTGCTTTAACATTGTGTTCTTCTTGGGCCTAAAAAGTTGGGCTGCGTACGGCTTCTTATAACGTGTTTGGGTCAAAATAACTCGATGAAGACAAAAACAGTCTGAGGATAAACTCGTCACTTCGCAATCGAATAACATTCATTGTATTTTTATTTTTTCTTTGTCGTCTTCGATAATACTCCAAAGAGAAGGCCCCTCCATAGCTCATAACCAAACCTCCCATCTTCCTCGATTCAATAACTTCTCCATATCTCTCCTCTCAAGTCAAAATCAATCGAGTCCACATGAAACGCTCTGCTTCAATCGGTGATGCCGTTAACAAGAACAAGAAGATGAAAACCCCCGAGGAAGAGATCGGATTCGCCAACTTAGACGAGAATCTACTCTACGAGGTGTTGAAGCACGTGGACGCGAGGACCTTAGCGACGTCATCTTGCGTGAGCAAGATCTGGCACAGGACTGCTCAAGACGAGCGTCTTTGGGAGCTGATCTGCACCCGTCACTGGGCCAACATCGGCTGCAGCCAAAACCAGCTCAGGTTCGTCGTGTTAGCGCTTGGCGGGTTCAGAAGACTCCACACGCTCTACCTATGGCCTCTCTCGAGTCCAAATCAACATGGTAGATTGGGTAAAGACGAACTCAAACTCTCCCTTTCTCTCCTCTCCATTCGTTACTACGAGAAGATGAGTTTCACCAAGAGTTCCAAATAATTACTTCAGATCTATTTTTTCCAGCATCGTTCTTAGTTTTTTTTTTGTTTTTTTTTTAATTGTTCTTGTAAGATGTGATTTGTACTTGTTCTGAATATGTTTAATGATATTAAATCTGGCAAAATCCATCCGTATAAAGCCAGTCTGTCTGAAACAGCTAGTTCTGTAATAATAGAGTGATTATCATATTTGAAAATTCTTCTACTTCATCAGAACTAGTCTTGAAGTTTTCTTTGTTCATGGTTCTATATCAATTTTAAAAGCAGATTACAGAGTAATTATGTGGCTTACCAATATACAACAAAGTTTTACAAGAAAATTAGAAACAAATTCACAAAGTTTTGTTCATGGTTTTAATATGAAAATTAGAAATAAACTCCAGAGTAATTGTGTGGTTTACCAAGAAACAACAGAATTGATGTAAAATAGTTTGGGTGAATTTGCCTAAAGAATATATCACCACTAATTAGAAAATAAAGCCAATAACTAAAGAACTGTTTTTTTTTCCTTTTTACCCTTTTAACTATAAACACAATATCATTATACTATCTGCCTATCATTATGCTTTCTTTATATAGTATAGATACATGAATAGCATATTAAGAAATAAGATTTGAGAGGAAAGACAATAACAAAAAGTCAAAAACTAACAAAATAAATAGAAAAGGTAAAAAAAATTATGTAAAAAAATTTTAAAAGCATAATGTATAAATTTATAGCTTTGGTTATCTTAAAATATTTTCAACCAAAAAATAATTTTGTAATTTACAAGTGAAGATCAAAATTTAGTATTGGTTAGTCAAAGAAATTATAATCTATTTTACCTATATACAAGATAATTTCCCAAATAATTTTATGTTTTTATAAAATCTATATAAAAACTAAGATCTTAAGTAAAAAAAATCAAAAGATATTTTTTTATTTTGAAAATTTTAATATTTCTTTTTAACTTTAAATTTTACTTCCAAAATTCTATCTCATGACTTTAAATTTTAAATTTAGATTAACTAAAAAAGATATAAATATATAATTATATTTTTTAATAAAATTTATTTAGATTTTTTAAAAAAATCTATTTTAGTGACAATTTTTTTTTTAAAAAAGTTATTTATATAATAACCTTAGTATGAGATATTTTTCTAATTACAAAATGACAAGAAAATGGTGAAAAACAACCCTCACACGGTTCTCTCTTCTCTCTAAATTACTTAAACTGGTTGTCTAGAACATCTCCTATAAGAGCATCATTATCCGGGTTTCTTAGAGGGGGTTCTTGCACTGTTCGCGGACCCCACTGACATTTGGGGTTCGTGAACAGTGCAAGAACCATCTCCTAAAATTCCTAATTAAGAAACTGTTTTTGATGGTTTCTTGCACTGTTCGCGGGCCCCACTGACACGTGGCAGTCCGCGATTGATTCGTTTTTTAATATTTTTTTTTCTTCTTTTTTTAATTCACAAAAACAAAGTAAAAAAAAAAATAAGAACCCCAAATGGGGTTCTTAGGGATAAAGATGCCCTAACTCTCTTTTCTTTTGTTTTGTTTTGTTTCTCGTGTCACCGATTTGGTCGAGAAATGAGTTGGTGGTGGGCTGGCGCCATCGGAGCTGCCAAGGTAAATCATGATCCTCCTCTTCATCAGAGTCACTGATTTGTTAAATAATCTTCTTTCTCTCTTTCTGCAGAAGAAGTTCGACGACGATGAGCCAACTCAAAGCTACGAGAGCGTCGCACTCATCATCGGCGTCACCGGAATCGTCGGAAACAGCCTCGCCGAGATCCTCCCTCTCTCCGACACACCCGGCGGTCCATGGAAAGTCTACGGCGTCGCTCGCCGTCCTCGTCCCTCCTGGAACGCAGATCACCCCATCCACTACATCCAGTGCGACGTCTCCGTCTCCGATGACGTCAGATCCAAGCTCTCTCCATTAACCGACGTCACACACGTCTTCTACGTCACCTGGACCAACCGCTCCACCGAGAGCGAGACATCCGAAGCCAACGCCTCCATGCTCCGCAACGTCCTCCGCGCGGTTGTCCCCAACGCGCCGAATCTCCGACACGTTTGTCTCCAGACAGGGACCAAGCACTACATCGGTCCCTTCAGGGACCTCGAGACAACTCAGTATCACGATCCTCCCTTCACGGAGGATATGCCGAGGCTGCAGATCGAGAACTTCTACTACACTCTCGAGGATGTTCTCTTCGAAGAGACCAAAAAGAAAGAGAGTGTGTCTTGGTCTGTGCATAGACCGAACACCATCTTTGGTTTCTCTCCTTACAGCTTGATGAACATTGTGGGGACTCTCTGCGTTTACGCAGCGATATGTAAGCACGAAGGGTCTAAGCTTGTTTTCCCGGGGAGCAAGAAGGCGTGGGAAGGTTTCAGTACGGCCTCTGACGCGGACTTGATCGCAGAGCAGCAGATTTGGGCTGCGGTTGATCCTTACGCCAAGAACGAGGCGTTTAACTGCAACAACGACGATGTGTTCAAGTGGAAACATATGTGGAAGGTTCTTGCGGAGCAGTTTGGGATAGAGGAGTATGGGTTTGAGGAAGGGAAGAATGTTGGGTTGGTGGAGATGATGAAAGGGAAAGAGAGAGTGTGGGAGGAGATGGTGAAGGAGTATCAGTTGCAGGAGATGAAGCTTGATGAAGTTGGTGTGTGGTGGTTTGTGGATGTGATACTTGGTGTTGAAGGGATGATTGATAGTATGAACAAGAGTAAAGAACATGGCTTCCTTGGTTTCAGGAACTCTAACAACTCTTTTATCTCGTGGATTGATAAGTACAAGGCTTTCAAGATCGTGCCTTGATGCGAATGTTTTTTTTCTCTCGTTCGTTTCTTCTTCGTTTTATGTTGTCGGCAAAAAGAATAAAATAAATGCGGATTTGCTGTTGTTTAAGTAGTCCGTCTTTAGTGGTCGCTATGGTTCCACAAGTGGTGTCCATTGGTCCCATAGTGAAAGTTGTTAACTGCTTCCAAACGCTGATAACAAGGTAAGCTGGTTAGAGAGAGAGTACACAACTCTGGCTGCAATCAGCTCTAGCTGCTATGTAGAATTAAAACCAAAGGCAAACTACTAGGAGGGTATAAGTTCCATGTCTTAGTTTTATCTACACACCATAAAATCAACCAATCCACACACACACATAGATATTTAATTTGTTTGTGTTTGCTGCAACTCCTTCAAACCCATTGGGTGAGGATAACGAATTATGTAGAAAACTATACAAACCAAGTTGCACCAAATAGTCTATTTATGATTTGTCTTTGAAACACTTTTTAATGCTAAAAGAATAGATATGCCTTTGCTTTACCAAAGGGTCTTCTTCAAGCCTCGCCTGCTTACACACTGGATTCATCTCTCCCCTGAAACTGTTTCTAGTAAGAGTTAGCTTTCAAGTTAGTAAAAGGAATAGAAAAAACAAAATGAGTGTAGAAAGGGTAGCTACAAGAACTCTCTGACACAAATAAATATCATTTAACTCTCAGGGAATTAGTCTTTACCATTTTTGCTGGATGCAACACCAGTTGTGTCTAAGTTGGTCGGAACTTCTAATGATCCTGAGACAACAGAGGTTTCCGTTTCTGGCATCTTCCCTAACTTTAGAGAGAGAGAGAGAGAGAATAAGTCAAAAGCCATTAAAGACATCCATATAAATTTAAACCCTCAGAATCTAACAACTCACAGTATGATCAGTATTCACCAAACCAGGGATCTCCTTTGAAATAAGTGCAAGATACTGCTCCATTGCCTCTTCTTGACTCATGTTTCCAAGTTTTTGCCAGGCATTCCTAGCACAAGGTAAGCACTGTGATGTCACTCGCACATAGCAATTGTTATACATGCTATAAAAGCAACCAAACTGTATAACTTGCTGATTATGTTCTAAGTCCAAACTAGTTAGTTGATCAGGTATATTTCAAAGCTTTGTCCGTCCTAGTTTCTAGTCTATTGAGTGTATCATCACAAAGAAATGTATTCCTAAGTTCTAACCAGTTAGAGAGATGAATAGCTGTAGGGTTAAAGATTCAGAAACATTGGGAAAGTATGGGTACCATTTAGCACGAGCAGAGACCATGACGGCCATAGGCTGTGCCTCTCGGCATGAACCTTCAGTGGCAATCTTGTGCAGGCCGTACAACTTCATCTTAGCTTCACCACTAATCTCTTCACCTTTCCCTGATTCCTCCAGAAGATTTGAAGCAGCTGCAAAGGCTTTCTCAAGTTCACTCCTCTCAATTCCCTCCCAATCATCACCAATACTCAACTCCTCTTGCTCTTCATTCTCTTCTTCAGTACTCAACTCCAGCTTGTACTCACTCTTCTCCACACTGTTACTTTCTTCAACCCTAACCTCCTCAGCTTCCCTGGCTACGACTTGACTTCTTTCTACGTTCTCTACGCAATCACTTCTTCCTTCTGTTGATTCGCTTCTCTCCTCTTGTCCTTGATTCATAACCTCCTCTACTATTACAGAAGCAGTGGACTCTTCTTCGCGTTCATCACCTGTTTCTCCTTCTTCTTCTTCCCCACGAACTGTGGCTATCACATTCTCCAGCGAGACATCAGCCAAGGACTCCTCAGCTTCCGCAGTTGGAACGACCAACTCAACCTCTTTATCATCAACAGCACGATCAGCTTCTCTTCCAAACCGATCCACGTGTTCCACATTCTCATCATCAACAACAACTCGGAGCTTCCTCTGGCTCTGGACCACGGGAGCATCCATCTTCAAACCAAAACGAAGCTCCTCCACCGTAACAGAACCATCACCAACACCGATCTCTGTTTTCTCCGGCTGATCGGAAATACGATCGGCCATAGAAACAGAAACGAGCTTGGAGACAAGTAAAGAAAACAGAAGGGAAACAACCGCCGTGAGAAGCAACTCTAGTAAGAACTCCATGATGATGGATCACGCAAAGACGGAACAGGAGAAAGAGAAAAGCAGAGATACTAATCAAGGAAGTAAGGAATGTAAAATATATATTTTTTTTTTAAAGAGGAAGAAAAAAAAGAAGAGAGGAAGAAAGCATATTCGTGGGGAAGAGAGTCTTCGGCTTTATTGGCGACATAGAGGGTCCGACAGTAACAGGACTTCTCCTCCTTAACACCTAACCGCTTTTAATGCTGACTTGGCTCTTACGGTTTACGCTTATCCTCTTCTTCCCTTCTGCACCGCGCCGTTTTTTTTATTTGGGTTCTATAACGGCCTATATAAAGCCCATTACGCTCATAGACAAAACTCTTGTTTTGTTTTTGTCTTTTCTTTTTTCAGAAGATGATATATCATATATACCATCGGACCATCATTAACCTCTCTCTTTTTAATTGGATTTCTTAGTCTCGGTTAATGTTTTGAAAACCGGACTAAACATTGATTCGGTATATCTACTGGTTAGACCGGTTCAACCGGTCGAACCGGATTTTCTATTTTTAAAAAACTTAATATATATAATCATATATTTACATTATATAAGTCTAAAAAATAATTTTACATATAATATATTTTCTTTTTTCTTTATTAACTAGAAAAATGAACAATAATCATAACTATATATACAACAAACAAGTGAATACTATGTAAAACTAAAATTGATAAAAACCAAACGATTGATTGTTTAAATTACCGTATTTATTTATTTATATAAATAAAGTCTCAGATATGAAAAAATAAGAATAATACATGAAATATTAAGTTTTAATAACAATTGAAAATACATTATTTCTATGTTATTTTTTAGAACCGGGTTTTAGAGTTGACTCGGGTCATTGGTTTTACCGATTTTATCATTTTTTCTTAAATCCGAGTTTTAAATCAAACCGGATTCGGTTTCTTTACCGAGTCACGGTCGGACCGGTTCGACCGGCCGATCCGATTCGGTTTTCAAAATCATGGTTTCGGTTAAGAATCAGTTCGTAACTTTTTTTAGTTTTTAGCCAAAAAAATTAAGAACCGATTTTTATCAGAAAAAAGTGTAAAAAAAGAAGAAAAAAAAAAAAGAAAAACGCCAATTAACAAATTGGGGTTAATCATGCTCTCTGAACGTTTGAAAACAAATCGATTTATTCTTTTTTTTGTCAGCAAAAATCGTTTTATTCTAACTAATACGAATAGTATATTTTACTACTTTAATTTGTATCGAATATCTAGATACTTCGAATGAACTTTAATATATATAAGCATGTTTATTATGAGCTCCACTGGTTTCCAATTCCATTAGAAAAATCATTGACGTTGAGATTGTCAAATACTTGACAAAATGAAGACACGTGTAGAACTATAATTGGTAGTCTATTTGACTGATGCGCACAATCTTCAATCTGAGAGAAACCGCATTAGAGTTTTGAGTTGACTCGGCCTTTCATTTTCCTTTTACTCGGTGCTCATCATCATCATCTTTAAACAGCTCCAAGGAGTATAAAGTTTTGACTTTAAAAGGATTAGAGTGGTGTGTTTGTTGTGAGATATGGCGGTGGAGTTTATGATGAGTAGCGTTAGAGTCAAAGGAGAAGACATCGGCTATTCTGAAAACATGGAAGACACCGCCTTGAGAGAAGCTGCTTCTGCTGGGATTCACGGCGTTAAGGAGTTTCTTAAACTCATTAATCAACCTACGGAGGAGAACCAGACGGAGATAACCGCGGTCACTGACGTCGCCGTTAACAACTTCAAGAAAGTGATCTCTCTTCTCGGCAGATCAAGAACCGGACACGCTAGATTCAGACGAGGTCCCACGACGGAGGAGAAACCAGCAACAACAACCGTCGTGTTAAACAGACAGAAGACAGAGAAGTACAGTGGATCTGCTTTCCGGGTTTATTGTCCGACTCCAGTTCACCGTCGTCCTCCTTTATCACACAACCAAAGTCTTACAACAAAGAACGGTTCTTCTTCTTCTTCAGCTAACGGAAGATCACAAGAGCCATCAACGATAAACTTCGCGCCGTCTCCACAAGTCTCCGCGGGGAACTCGTTCATGTCTTCTCATAGATGTGAGACCGAGAGTAACCAGTTGTCATCAGGATTCGAGTTCACTAACCAATCGTCTCAAGTCTCGGGTTCAAGAGGTAAGCCTCCTTTATCATCGGTTTCGTTGAAGAGAAGGTGTAACTCATCTCCCTCAAGTCGTTGCCATTGTACCAAGAAAAGGTTAGATCTCTAATCCTACTTTTATCATTACATCTTAATCTTAGAGATTTATACATTTAATGAAAAACAGGAAAGCTAGAGTGAAGAGAGTGATTAGGGTTCCTGCCGTGAGCACCAAGATGGCTGATATACCAGCAGATGAGTATTCATGGAGAAAATACGGTCAAAAACCAATCAAAGGCTCTCCTCATCCTCGGTTAGTCTTTACTTTTATTTTTATTAATTCTTCCTTAAATCACACAAACCACATATCACCATAAACACCTAGTTAAGGAAAATTTTCTCAAATAAACTTTTTTTATTTTATTTTTATCATCAACATGTCCTTAAAAAATGACCATCCTTTTTATTTTAATTTTTTTAATATTTATTTTTATTTTTAAATTTTAAATTTCCGAAACTATATCCTCTATCTCTAAACCGTAAAATTAAATTAATTAATTTTAAAAATATAAGTGTATTTTTACATTTTTAATAAAATTTATTTTCGTTATTTTTTCTTTTGAAAAATTATTTTGTTACAAAAACTATTTTAAGATTAGGGTATCTCTCCTTAATTAATTGGAGAAGAAAATTATGCAACTTGTGTTTATTGTCAAATAGTTTTTAATTTTAAATTCAACCTCCTAAACTTTACTCTGTAACTCTAAATTCTAAATCACATAGTTAACTTAAAAGTATAAATATATATTTACATTTTTAATAATAAAAAAAATTAATCATTTTTTATTTAAAAACGATTTTGTCACAACAGTATTTTAGAGTTAGTATTCTTCCTGGATAAGAAAATTATGCAACTTGTGTATATTGTCAAATATTTTTTTCTATATTGGATGTACCAAAACGTGTCGTGTAGTAGTAGTGGATTCACTCTATTTGACTTGTTGGTTTGTTTATCTACAAAGTTTTTTAAAAATACACAAAGAAACGAGTAGACTCAACTAAACTCGTGAGTGTTGTTATGTTAAAACTAAACTCGATGTTGACTCGGTTTTGCAGAGGATATTACAAATGCAGCAGTGTAAGAGGTTGTCCGGCGCGTAAGCACGTGGAGCGTGCACTCGACGATGCGATGATGCTTATCGTGACTTACGAAGGAGACCACAACCATGCTTTGGTGCTCGAGACGCAGGCATCATGACAAAACTCTTTAACTTTTGGTCGTTGCCGGCGTCCAATCTGAGCCGTTCGATTTGAGTTTTGAACTGACCCTTCTTTTGTTTTTGTCCGAAAATCCAGATTAGTCAACGACACAGTGGGCCCTACACTGCACTTTTTTAATATATATATTTTAAAAATATTTACAAAAGCTTTTTGCTTTAATTGGAGAGAATAGAGGGCAAAAGCAAACGTTGTGGATCTTGACTCTTGATGCAAGTTGAATCATGTGAAATGTCCTTTTCGTTTATTTATTTATTCTAAAGATAAATAGCTCTCTATATTTCAAAACTATTTTATTAGGTTAGTTTTTGATTGAGTTGACTAATTTGTTTGAAATTTTCTTTGCAATTTAAAATTTTCGTGAAACGTCAATAATTATTTATCACCATGTTTGAATTTACATCAGACTAATTAATGAACGTTACCAGAATTTATAAACGTTGTTGACTTTATTAACAAAAAAATATGAATGAGGTTATTGACTTTATTATCACCATGTTCGAAATGCAATGCCAAAATAGATCGATACAATCCTGTCATGAGAGCTCTAAAGTTAGCATAGCACAAGGATCTAATGCAAATGTTACAACGAGTACTTAAGGGATAGCTTAGGAATTGATGTGGCAGATCTTATTGGACTTAAGGGTTGTCACATTCCATGACTTCATGGACTTGGACATTAAAAGACTCAGGAATGGTAGGTTCAATCTCCATCCTGCGAGCCTCGCTCGTGGACTCACCTTTGTTCTTCGCATCTGACAACCATACTTCCAGTGTTGAGTGTACTAGATCGTCGAATATCCCTTTCTTGAATTTGCTACCCATCTTTAAGAATAAAAAAAACAAGTGAGTCAAAACTTTGATTAGTTTGTGTAATGTATATTAGCTAGGCATGTGGTTGTTATCTATACACTTACTTGTGTAACAAGAGCATAAAGTGGCAATGTACTGTAACTGCAAAGCACTTGGACTAACACTCTGTTTGGACAAAGAGTTCATCAGATCAAAATCATAGTTTTTTTAAGACTTAAAGTGTGCATGCATCTTATTAGTTACCCCATGACGAGTCTTGGAATAAGGAAGCCTAGTTTCTCCATGATACATGAGTGTATTCCATATGTGAACTGATGATACGATGGAGAAATCATGTATAGCATTGTGATTTGTTCAAAACAAAACTTTTAGAAAAGTGAAGTGTACCAAAATCCAGAAGAAGAAAGCGATCTCAAATGAGTTTTGAAAGAGAATGAAGTGGACGAGTTGGAGAACAATCTCTGGCCTATGGAACCAAAAGAGTTCATCAGAAGGTGTGATGACTGCTTGTTCCCCACGGTTTCTCTTCTCACATACATCCAGAGCTAAGCTACTTATTATATTCTCCAATTTTGCACCCACCATTAGCAACAACTACATTTACAAAAAAAACAAAAACACTTTGATGTAAAGCATTCAAGAGTCCAATGATATGATTAAGTTGTTAACTAAATGAACTTACTATTAATGGCAAGAAAGACAACCAGAAGTAAGTATTCCATCCTCCCACATTCAGCAGCAGAAAGACAACCACAAAGAGCCATAGATACCAGCTTTATGTTTATACCATCACATGAATAAAAAATGGTGTTAGAAAAAAAACTGATGAAGCCATTGGTGTGTGTAATCTAAAGAGCTGAATACCTTATGGTCACAACTTTCTTGAAATCTAGCTCCACTGTTCTTAGCATGTACTTGTGAAAATTAAATGATGGGTTTGTGGGGCAGTGAGTCTGGAAAAGGTGAATTAATAATACATATTGTTATTGTTACATAAAAAGAACTGGAAGAACATGTTATGAAAAGAGAGTGAAGTAAAGACCATGATGAACCCATGTCTTAGAGCTATATATTCTGATTTGGTTACAGAACCATAAAACTGCTTGCAGAATGATCTCTGCACCACATTGGTTAATCTCATTAGTAATCAAGTAAGATCTTAACTAGTAGAAAAAATGTTCCATGTGTAACACTTTTGCTTTGGCATTAGTATCCATGGGACCATAACTTACCAGCCAGCTGATGACAACAGATCTTCTCCAGAATCCTCCAGCATGCATCTTGAAGAACTCATGATTTGCGTTAAATAACTCGTGAAGGGCATGAGCATGAGCATGATGAGCGTGAGCATGACCAGGCTTTGATGCATCTGCAACATGTTTTCTTTCCTATTTAGATGGTGTTTATGACGCTAAAAATCAACAAAATACTAATGTTGAAACTCACCCTTTTGAGAAGGAGGTTTCTTGAACTTATCCTCCCAACGCTTCCATTGTTGTATCTAACATGTAATTTCAAATCAACTGACATAATCAGAGCAAAACAAGAGACATCTTTTTGGAATAAAAAGCTCCAATGTTGTTGTGTTACTTGTGAGAAACGCTACAAAAGCAAGTTACATTACCCTAGCTCCTCCAAGAACCATCGTTGAGGCACAGAAGATGACGTGAAAAACGGCTAGCACGAAGATAAATATATGGAGATGATGTAACGCTTCAACAGATATTAACGGAACCTTCCCCTGTCAAAACCATGTTAATGAAAAAAAGCAAGATACTATAAATAGAAAATGATCTAGTAAGATAGAAGTGTTAAGTAAATGAGGAAAGAAAAGATATTACCTTGGTAGTACAATGGTCTGGACTAGCTCCTGTTGAAAGAAGATGTCGTGTAGTGAAGATAAGAGAATGAGATGATTCTGGAGCATGATGCTCCTCCTCCAATGGCTTCTTACAAGGGAACATGTTGCTAACGAGAGCTGGTGGGACACATATATGCCTGATTGCTGTCTGAGACACCGTTAACATCAACGAGATGAATCCAAGAAGCATCAGTTCTGTTTCAGGACATACAAATTTTGGTCATGTCAGGTGTAACCAACCAACCAAGAACAGATTCATGTTTGAAAATTGAGAGGAAGAAGAAACCTTCTTTAAGTTTCTGCAAGGCTTCAAACAAGGCATCTTGTTTTCTACGCTTCAGATACTGTGAAAGAGACAAATGTAAGAAGAGAGCTTAGACTTAACAGATAAAGACAATGATCTATACTATACCTTTCCAAGATGATGAAGACCACGTTCAGCGAGAAGGGATAAGAGAACGATGATGAAACAGATAAACGCTACGACCCATGTGGGTGTATATTCAAGTGAATTCTCTTCTTCTGCCATTTTCTGCACCTCAAGATGGAGACAAGTCTTGTTATTTATTACATAAAGAGAAGAGAATAAGAAACGGAAGAAGTAGAGGGTAAAGAATAGAGAGAAAGATCAATGTGTAGGTTACCTTGTATAGTTAAAAAGCATAATAAACCTTTCTTCTGTCTCACGCAATTACTTAAAATATAAACAAAGAATAAGTATAGATAGGCTTGTTATCACTTGAAACTACTTTATTAACTTAGGCAACAACAAGAGATGACTTATTACACACTCCATAGTTTTCAGTTTTGTTTCTCTGTAAGGTGTCACAAGGTGCTCGAGGAGGTTTCTTTCTTTAAGCTCTTTTTGGTGTCTCTCCATCTCCATTCTCCTTTGCTAGTTTCTTTCTTTAAGCTCTTCGGTATTAAAGCTCCTCTGGGAGAAACTATGTTTTGTTTGTTCGTGACGTGTCGGAATGTTTTATACGATGATGTAATAAGAAGATGAAAACACATGTAACATGTCAAAGATGTTTCAATTATTGTCGTAAATAGGTTTTTTCTTAATGGCTAAAACACGGGAAGAAACAACGAACTACATTTGAACTTAACTCGATAACACAACCGAATATTCCCACTGATGATCTCTTGACTGGAGCTGCTTCAACTATAATGGGAACACCACAACTTTGATTTGGGACCATGTACTGCTGTTTATAAGACTGATTGATGCGAAGATCAGACACTTGAGACAACGGTTTTATCTCTACGATGGCTTCTTCTCGTTTCTGTGGGAACTGAGTAGTCCAAGGAGATGCTGATGATGTCTCTGGCGCATAAAGATGCTGAGTTTCATCGAACCAGAACGAGAGAGGAGGTGCTGTAGGCTCAACCGCCACCTCCGGTTCAAGAAGAGGTGCTGATACTAAGGAGGAGTAGCCACAAAAGCACTGGTGTGTCTGAGAAGATGAAGAAGCTTGCTTGTGTTTCTTCTTCTTTCTTGACCAGAACTTGAGCTTCTTCACTGCTTTCATAACCTTCATTGGATGGATACTGCTTAAGGCTTAAGAGAATGGTACACCGCTGCCTTTTTGTATCAAAAGGTGACTAGTTTGTAACCGTTGAGCAAAAAAAGTCAAAAGGAGCTATAATCAAAAATCTTCTTTAGCTTTTTGTGATTTTCAATCTTTGTGACCGTTTTATTATCACAATCTTGCAGAGGCCCCACATGCTCTATCTACCAGTAATGAGATGACATCCTTTGTCTAAAATGCAAGTTATGTCGATACAATATTTGATACACGTTCATCTTTGCCCATCACTACAAAAGATTCCTCTTCAAAGAAAAGTACGCGGTGCAGCTCTTAAAAAAAACATGATTATATGGCTTTAACATCAAACAAAATACGAAAACTATCCATTCCATGGAAGGATAAAGAAACGACATGATGGCCGGACTGAAAACATGGTGATCTTGCAATAACTTAAAATTGTATGTTTAGTTATTGAAAATTATCTAATTATCTTAACAAACGAGAGTGTCTCAGATGCGATATTGTCAGTCTACAACATAAGATTGCTTCCGAGTGTGTTTAGAAAAGTAGAACAAGAAAGTAATCCATGGGAAGAGAAGAGAAGGGACCAAAGCCAAAGCCTTACTTTTTAAGGAACATGTTCCTGAACTCGTCATTTGATTTTGGCGTCTCATCTACGATGGGTTTGGGTGTCGTGAAGCCGAGTGCTTTAACATTTCTTGGGACAGCGAACGTGTTCTTACCCCTCACCTCCACTTCATTTCCTCGCTTTTCACCCTCAGTTTCGCCACCAAGAGATCCTTTCGCTTTGTCAGAAACCTCCTTTGAATTCCCCGAACCTTCTATGGAAGCAAATCATACCAGGTTAACATTTTGCACCACAAGTAGCTACATAATCCATAAACCAGAAAGAGAGAGAGATAGAGAGATTCTCACCATTTCCACGCCGAGTGAAATCCTTTTTACCCTTCTTTGGATTTGACCGTGCTATACTGATCTTCTTACCAAGTAACATCTTTCTGTTCTTTGCTATAGCTGCTGCAAGACGCTCATCATCCACAAAGTCAACGTATGCTAGTCCCTGCGAGACACAAGGGCATCATGCATATTAATCCACCACCATATTTGTATGATCCACCAACCAATGCAAATGGACAAAGATCTACTTGCTTATTATCAATTACAAACAAGATATCATCTAAGTATGACCACGCGGAAACTAGTAGATTTACAGATGCATTAACAGTAAATAATGACATCACATGTATGAAGGTGTGTTCGAGAGACTGACCCTTGGTTTTCCGGTGCCTTTGTCATGGAGAATGCGAATGGAAGTAACACCACCAACATCGCTAAAGAACTTACGTATATCTTCCTCTTGCGCCTGCCAACAACAATTTGTATCAGAAAATCCCACATATTTTCAATAGTTCTTTTTCGTAATTTGAGATGAAGACTATTACTTACCTTGACACTGAGATTTGAAAGAAAAGCTGTACACTCGTCAGTATAGATTTTCGGCTTCACTGGTTTGGCCTCTTCTGTCTCTTCTTTCTTTGAATCAGCTGCTTTTCCAGTCTCTGATTTACTACTTTTTTTGTTTGTTACAGTTACACTCTTACTTTCTGCGTCTACTTCATTCATTTTTTGACCTTTACTCTTCTGCCGTTTAGCCGAAGACTCTTCTTCTACATTCGGTCCAGCTTTTCTCTTTTCACGTGTACTCTTTTGTGAATTCTGCTCTTTCACGCCGGTTGACGGTTTGACTGGTGTAGACTCCTGTTGCATCCTAATCAACTGTAGCTCTTCCAAGCGGGGTGTTACCTAAAGAATTAGAAACCAGCAAATCGTATAATTTACAGCTTTTTACAATTCGTCAACATATTATTTTGCTTTTTAAATAAAAATCAGAGTCAAAAATAGGGAAACTAAATTTAGGAAGCCAAGAGTAGTGAGGCAAACATGAATCTTACATTAATTTAACAGACTGGATTTGGCGTATTCATCATACCACAGTTAGCGTTAAATCCAAAACCAGCTTTTTTATCAATATTCACCATTTTCTAGAAAATGCCGAATGAGAGTAAACAATAATACCTTTTGTACTGCATGGTCAAAATCTTCCAAAGCTCCATGCTCCCTTTCAAAGCGCAACCATCCATGGCATATATCCTGGAAGATTGTCCTTCTTAGGAAATGATATAGGCGTATAGAAATTCGACATGGATACTTAGGCATACTGTGCATTGATATTTCAAGTTGCCACCTTCACAGATGGTCTCTACTCTCTATCAATAATAGACTGTGCAGTTTTAGGTGCATGTGAAGCCAAAGAATGTGTTGTCAGAGCCAAATATCTCTACTTCGATAACAAAGCAAAAGTAAGAGTAACACCTAAAACAAGAGGGGATATAGTGCATACTTCTGAGCCAGTCCCATCAAACTTTCTTGTATAGCACCTCCGGTAAATAGATCTTGCTTCCTTTACATTCCCCAAACGCACTTCCATATCGATATATGCAAGCCAGGCTGCTAGCATCCCACCACTGGAGAGAAGGAAGTAACATAAATCATAATGGACAAGCTTGCCTTATTCTGGCAAGTGACAAATGAGGTAATCTACCTGGATTATTTAAAATTTTAATCTATAATAAACCAAATCTAAAGTATATAGCTTGCAAAACCTCTTTTTCAGAAAGCTATCCCAAACACCTCGTGCTCCAGCTAGATCTTTTCTGATATTCAGTTCCAATTTAGCCCAATAAGCATGTAAACGCACCAAACTGTCTGTATTTTGCATCTGAGGCGTTAGATAATCTGATGCTTGCTGACAGGAAAGAAACATAAAGTTAGTTCAAGTGATACAGAAGAAGTCCAAATCATGAGAAGAGCTAAACAATACCATTTTTTCAACCAAAAAACTAGACAGCCTCTCAAATAGAAAGATGAAACTAACTTAAGAACTGAGAACATTCAAAGATCTTGATAGATAGGAGAGGAATTTGAGAATATTAGTGATGGCAAAAGCAACAGACAAACCTGAAAAGTTTCTCTTATCAGAGAATAATCCAAAGTCTCTACCATCGAAGTTGACATCATTCTCCTTCTCAGGCCATCTACTCGAGTGAGATATAATTCCAGGTACTGATGAGGAACAACTCATAAAAATTACATTGGTTAGAGTGAATGGATACATGCTAGAAAATTGATAAGAAAATCATGGAAGGAAAAGTTGTACCTCCTCAAAAGAGGAAAATGTGCACTGCAATGACTTCTCAAAGACCTGTACGAAACAATTCGAATAGTAGGATATTTCTCAGCATAACTTTCTGAAAATCTCATAGCATAACGGATGAGATATGGTAAGAGGAAGATAACAGGGATAAATCAATATGGGGCAAGTATCCTTTCCTTTCAATATATTAAGTGGGGGTTATTGATTCATGTATTTTAATGGATTTGGAAATTCAAACTAAATCAAGTGTTATTGGTTATATGATTTTAAAATATATATTGAAATCATGTGTTACTAGTTTCATGATTTATAATTCTAATTTAAATCATGTGTTATTCAATCATCCGGATTTACTAATGGATTTGATTTTATAATGAATTTTAATGGATTTGAATGGATTTCTTTGTTAAAAATACAAAGAGTCATATCCGAGGGAAAATCTCCGGATTTGTAAATACTAATTAAAATTCATATTGTTATATTTGAAAATTAATATATTTTCTATTGATTTGTAAATACTATATGGATTTTAAAATACATTAAAGTAAATAAACTAATAAAGCCTCCTAATTTTGGTTTTTAATTTAAACAACTGAGACTTACAGCGTAAATATCTTTTTCGGATGCAGAACCACGCTCTAAAGCAAGCAAATACCGAGTCCAAAGATTTCCCGTCCAAGGGCAACTTCTAGTCGCCCTAGAATATGCATGCGTTATAGCTTTTCCAACCTGACGCAGGAAGTTCATAGCACAAATAAAGAGGAAAATGTTAGAGAAAACAATATAGAAGAAGTGATAGACTGGTAAAAAATGCCACACAGAAGGTATAACAAGAGATGAATAACCTTCAAAGTTTTATCAAGATAGCTGGTGTAGTCTATCCACAAGTCACTTGAAACCGGGAATTCAGCCACAGCACGTTCATATATGGCTTGAACTCGGGTAGGATCTCCAGACGTCTGCTCAAACTTAATGTAACTCTACAAAAAAAAATACAGTCATCAGGTTTCCAAATAGACAAGTCTCTAGATTCAAATCCGCCACGCAATATGTTTACAGATGGTAGGCATATTACAATTCAACTTCCACACAGCATATAGACCAATAGCAACTGCACAATAAGCCATACGCACCATGAATTGCCGAAATTTATCTGTGTCAGATAAATCTTTCTTAGATATGTTTTCTTCAAGATGTGCACGTTCACTATACATCTGTTGGGCCTTCTTGTTTGCAACAGCAACCTGGGGAGAAACCTTACTCAAATCATCAGATCCAATATCAAGGTCAGTGCCTTGTTCCAACTCCCAAGCCTTATACGTAATAAGGGTGTAGCTCAAATCTTTCAGCGGAACAGACAAGTGACGGTGAAATATGCTTCGAATCCTTTGTATCTGTTTATTCCTCTCCTGCAAAACAAAACGAGTTCTTACTAAATTCAAAGAACTATAAACAAACGTAACTTAACGAAAAAAATTTGTTCTCCTGCTTCTATACTCAGTTCATAGAGGAAGCTTCCTAGGACACAAACCTCGCTAACATGCTGCTAGACTGCAGTGAATAAAACGTAAATGAACAAAATCAAGAAAATAAATCCCACCTCAAGGTCAGCCTTGTCAATAGTGTCTAAGATGCGTTGCTCGAATTCTCTATATCCTTCCCATATTCTATTGCCTTCAGTGACATGGAAGCCTGCAGCCGGAATAGCACGTTCAAAAAGACTCCTCATTTTTGAGATACCATCAGGTGTATACCCATTTACGGATGGATCAAATTCTCGCAAAAAGTTCAGGTAGTCAGACCAAAGAGACACAGACTGCATACAAGAACAAATATCAGCTCTTCAATTCAATGTGAAACGAATTATAAGTCGAAAAAATAGATCATAAAGCCTCAAAGGTAGACAGGTCTTCCCACAAGTACCCACGAGTCACTACTTTATAATCAATAGAAAAGAAATTGAAATACTAATAAATACAAGACTATATTCAAGCTTTGGTAACCCTAACAGAACTAAAATTCGAAATAGCATACCAAAGTATTATCTACAGTCCATATATCTGACAAAACCCTTCCAACAAAATGATATATATGACTTCCAAAAGCCTAAGTTCCAGCTGCTGTTTCCAGTACAGAAGAGAAGATACCTGATAATCAGAAAGTCCTCGTTCGTAAAGCTTGACAATTTCAGGCACATTATCACTGCAGAATCAAGCGTAAACCAAGTGAGGCCTAAGTATGAGCAAAAAGATCACTTTAGAGACAATACCTAGAGGCTAGAGAAGCTTCATCTCTTGCCCATTCAAGCCACAAAGAAGGACTCAATGGAAAAACAGCACTCATAGCTTCCCTTGCTTGTCTTAGCTTCTCAAGGTTAGCTGTTTTCCTTAGAAGCTTTATATACTGAAACAAGAACCAGAAAACCATCGTCATCTCCAACAAGAGAGAGGAATATGCACAAACTCAAATTTTCTCACACATGATTAGGAAGCTTCAGGAAAATCTCAGAAACACATTATTAGAGCAAAGGGGTGGTTCTTACTTGAACATAAGCATCGTAGTTGTAAGGATTGACGGAGAGCTCAGACTCGAGGGTTTCAATCTGATGATTCGACTCGGCCTCATCCTCCGAATCGGAATCAGACTCGCTGGAATTATCTGACGAGGGTGGAACAGTTTGCGCAGGGGTAGGGTTTACGGTTGAAGCGTCTTCCATCTTCTGATCGCTGCTAACGAGTAGCTCAGTATCATCCATGTTCCGCTTTTTAGGTTTAGGGTTTTAAAACCTGCGGTTTCTTTTGCTCTCAGTTACAAACAGTGGATCACGAACTCATCCGTCGTCGAGGCTGGAGCAACCAAATCAATTTGAGGCTGAACCGGTCCAAAGAAGTCTCACTAAACCAGTTGGTCAAGTTGGGCCTCGAATTGATATTCCAAAGCCCTTCATAACCCTAAGAGGCCCAGTGAAATAAGCTTGGTTTATGAAAATATGTTGGTTTAGTGTTGTAGACTAATTTGGAATTAAATTATCTGAAATCCATTTCGACGGTTCACCTTTGTTGACTTTCTAAACCGGTATGCTAATCACTCAATTGAACCATAACCATAATCAGTGAGTGTTCTTTTCATTGAAACATAACAAGCAAACAGTACCGGCCCTGATACTAAATATTTGAACTTGAAGATTTCGGCCCGTAATAATATATTAGTTTTATCGGCTTTTTATTGACAAAAATATTTATAGTGTATTAGTAGTGATGTCGTGCTATAGCTTAAGTGTACCGAGTTTGAACATCCAATTTTATAAAATCTTTAACCTTCATATTCCATGAGCTAGCACTGCACCCAAATAGAATACGAAGCAAATGAAAACATAAACTTGAAAACTGAATCCAATTTTGACTTGGTACGATATACTCGAGTTAAGATTTGAATTTGAATGAAAAAAATTTAGAAAAAGATTCAAAAGGGGTGTTACATGAGTGTTATATGCATGTGATGCCAAAACATTTGGCAGACAAGTGCACATGCCCCAGCGTTTTAAAAAAACGTTAATTACAATCTCCACCAGCTGTGTAATATTGTAACGGATGGATCTCGACACATTCTTTTTTTTTTATAAATGGGACACATCATAGCTAGAGTCCATTGATTGTTTATCATAAAAAAGGTGAAGAAGAAAGAGAGAAGAGAACACACCATGAGTGGCTACTCCAAAATGGATTCAACAGATCAGAAACCCGACCCGGTCGATCCGCAGACCCAAAAACAAGATCCGGAACCAGCTGAGATGAAACCTAGGTTGAGCAGGAACAGGTCAGTGGCTGCATCAGAGCATCCGTTTCAGTCAACAATGAAGCCTGCTGTGTCTATGATGAGAAGATCTTCGTCTGTCAGCGCTGCCACCACGTGGCCGCTTCCTTTCAGTGAAGATGATGATAAAGAGAAGGCCCATGAGAAGAAGAAGAGCAACAACATCAAGAAAAAGACATTCGTTAAGGCTTGTAAGCGATTCTTTGGGATCTCTTAGAACTCTTTTGTTTTTCCTCTCTAGTTTCTGTCTACCATACTATATAGATCTGAATGTTTTTTCTTCATTAAACTCTTGTCGCTTTTTATGAAACGTTTTAATACAAGAACATGTTCCTTATTATCGTCTGTTTTGAATATTCGATCAGTGATTTTGACTTATGTTTTTATGTATCAATAATCTTTGATTGAAACTCACAAACTGTCAAGAAAACCCTAAGAGAGTATGATGATTTTATAGTTGAATCTCTATGCGTATAGAGATTAAGGACATGATTGATTTTTTCACTGCCACTTCTAAACCTAGTTTTTGTGGTTGGTAACGGTTGTTGGTGTTTTGCAATAATCATATAAAACAATATAAATCGCTTCAGATCGTTTCAAACCGCTATAAACCTTTAAAATTCAAAAACTGGTTTTAGTTACCGTTTGCGGTTGCGAGAATGTAAATTTTTTTTTCAAAAAACTATATAAATAAAAAATAAATTACTCAATTAAATTTTAAATTAAAATAATAAGAATACCTATATATATATATATATTTTAATTTATATTATAAAATTTTGAAGAAAAATATTTTTCTAGTTTTTTAAAAATGTAATAGTATAATTTTATAAATATAATTTTTATATTTATTATAATAATATAATTTTAATATTTTTATAAATATATAAAATACAAATATTGTTAATTTATTATTTAACTACTGCTGCATTTGGTAATTAACTAATCATAAGTATCTCGTAAACACAACAATTTTTAACCATTTTATCATTTTATTAGTCGTTCAAATTTCTTGATAACTTATAAAACTACAACCACATGCATCCATAAACGCACACAGCTGCTACAATTACATTAGTCAACCCCTTAATAACTTAAATAGATTTGGAAGATAATAAACTAAATGTATGTTTATCATTTAAATATAAATAAAAAAATATTATTCAAAGACATGGAATATATTCGCTATACAAACCGACACTACAAACCCATTGCGTTTTGTAAGTTTGAATCCATATAAACAAAACGAAATCTGTCTAAAGATACTATTTTTTTAATACAAACGATAAGATTAACAGATTGAATATTATAAAGATAAATACGTACGATAACTCTAATTCTTTTTGTCACAAAATATTTTTTTATAAAAAATAACTAAATTATTTTTAATTAAAAGACATTTTTATATTTTTGGGTTTAATTAATCTAAATTTTAAGTTTAGAGTTATTAGTAAAATTTTGAATGTTAAATTAAAATTTTAGAAAATAAAAAATAAAAATGATTTTTTTTCAAACTAAAAATAATATTTTAGTTATTTTCTTTTTAAATACCATTTTAATGACTAAAACTTAAAAAATAATAATATTTGAGATAATTGTTCTATTATAAACTTATTTGAAAGATGAAGATGACTCTTGACTCCAAGATTGTCCTTTACTGTAAAACTCGACCAAGAATCGTCGAGCCCAATGCATTAGCACATGGAGAGTTTTGATTTGTTTTGTTTTTCAGCATTTGATAAAGAAGAAAATTGTGATAGATTAACTTACAATTTATATAAATAAGAAAATATTATCAGGTATATCAACGACTTAACTGGGAAATATGAAGTCAACATTCTCCAAGTCCAGTGACATAATACTAAATCATTACCACACACATATATAGGCATGGCCTTTCTTCTAACCATTGCTTCTTGATATTTTAGTGGAACTTTTGCTTCACGTCCTATGTTATTTGATGATCTTTGATTCTTTATAACATTATCTCCCGCAATAAGAATGATCTTAATTAGTTAGACTTTGACTTGTTTTCGTGAGACCAATTAACATTCTAATAGTCTTCCCACTCAGATTATAGTTCCATCTAAAATGCTTACTCAACTTTTAATGGATCTCCATCTCCACTGTTTCTAGCAACCTTAGAAGAATCCTCACCTTACAAAATGTAAGATCACTATCTCCGTCAAACTTTACCACATAGATATGTAAGGATGAACATGGTTTTGTTATGAAAGAACCTTTACGATTTGCATCAAATACCAGCCTCAAACTAAAGTTTTGAATGGTGATGGACCGCACCGCACCGCCGTGAATAATAACAAAAATCTCTATATATATTTATGTATTTATATATTTTTGTTATTACTAGAACCGCATCACACTTATCCCGCATGTTACCATTTGAAGCCTAAGAACCGTATTGTTAACATACGATTTATAAAACTCCAGCAAATAATACAATCAACATATACATAAACCAATACTCATTTTTCTCAATCACCATGTAGAAAGTCCTCGTCGTATAAACAAAACAAATAAATAACATATCCATGAGATGTGGAGATGATTTTGTGGCTAAGTGACGCGTCGCATTTGAGAAGATATGATACGAAGAGAAGTGTGTGGGCTTTGTGAAATGTCTCGATGTTTCTAGGACATGAAACATGAAACTCATAATAATACAATACAAAAAACACACTTGTGGAAATCCAACGGCCTACAAAAAGCCCAGCCAATATAATTACACGACCAGTCTTCACTTCTGGAAACTTCAACTTGTTGGTCCCGCACTCGTCTCCACCTTCCTCTCTTATCTTCTTCTTCTTCTATATCTACCTTCTCTCCCCCTTCTAGGGTTTATCGTCGAAACTTTTCGCTAATTCTCTTGTTTACTCCGTCACTTTTACACTCTCACTAACCTCAAAACATGGCTTCCTCCGCCGCTCAGATTCACGTCCTCGGCGGAATCGGAATCGCTACTTCCTCATCTTATCTCAATGGTAAAACCAGTTTCATGCCAAGAAGCGCCTTCTTCGGCGCTCGAAACGGTCCTTTCTCTACCTCGACCTTCCTGAGAACGGGGAGTAGAAACGGCGGCGCCTCTAGGTACGCGGTAGGTCCGGTGCGTGTGGTTAACGAGAAAGTTGTCGGAATCGATTTAGGTACGACTAACTCAGCCGTAGCTGCCATGGAAGGAGGCAAGCCCACGATTGTGACCAACGCTGAAGGTCAGAGGACGACTCCTTCTGTGGTGGCCTACACGAAGAGTGGTGATAGGCTTGTTGGGCAGATTGCGAAGAGGCAAGCTGTTGTTAATCCGGAGAACACTTTCTTCTCTGTGAAGAGGTTTATTGGGAGGAGGATGAATGAGGTTGCTGAGGAGTCTAAGCAGGTTTCTTATAGAGTTGTTAAGGATGAGAATGGGAATGTTAAGCTTGAGTGTCCTGCTATTGGTAAACAGTTTGCTGCTGAGGAGATTTCAGCTCAGGTATTGTAGAAGTTCTCGTGTTGTGTGTGTATGTGTGTGTGTGGTTGGTTTCTGATGAGGTTATATGTGTTTTATAGGTTTTGAGGAAACTTGTTGATGATGCGTCAAGGTTCTTGAATGATAAAGTAACCAAGGCTGTCATCACTGTGCCTGCTTACTTTAATGACTCACAGAGGACAGCTACTAAAGATGCTGGTCGTATTGCTGGGCTTGATGTTCTTCGTATTATCAATGAGCCCACTGCTGCTTCTTTGGCTTATGGTTTTGAAAGGAAAAGCAATGAAACAATTCTTGTCTTTGATCTTGGTGGTGGTACCTTTGATGTCTCAGGTACTTTGACAATAAACTTGTGCTAAACTGCTTTCTTTACTTTGTTTTTTGGGTCTTGGACAGTCTTTTGATGTATTAGCGTCATCAAATATGTATCTTGTTATGCAGTGCTTGAGGTTGGCGATGGCGTGTTTGAGGTGCTTTCCACTTCTGGTGACACACATTTGGGTGGAGATGATTTTGACAAGGTTAGTCAAATGTACACCTTCACGATAGAGCTTTGAATCTGTTTGCTCTCCCTTTTGTGCTTTATTTTGACAGATATGATTTTCCAATGCAGAGAGTTGTAGATTGGCTCGCTTCAAATTTCAAGAAAGATGAAGGCATTGATCTTTTGAAAGACAAACAAGCACTTCAGAGGTTGACAGAGGCAGCAGAAAAAGCTAAGATTGAGCTTTCCTCGCTGACACAGACAAACATGAGGTACAGTTAATTTTCTCGCTCAAATCTATGACTTACTTATCAGTACTTTTACAGGCATGTGGATTCTGACTGATATGAACTCTGTGCCCAGCTTGCCATTTATCACGGCTACAGCTGATGGACCAAAACACATAGAAACCACCCTCACACGTGCCAAGTTCGAAGAATTGTGCTCAGATTTACTCGACAGGTACTTTACTTTCAGTTCTAGTGACAAGTCAACAGGTTGCTGTGTACTCATTATGTAGCTTTTTGATTAGTCATGGAGGCTTAAATTATATTCCTTGTCTCTATCTTATAGGTGTAAGACTCCTGTGGAGAATTCCCTGAGAGACGCAAAGCTCAGCTTCAGTGATATTGACGAAGTGATCCTTGTTGGTGGATCCACACGTATTCCTGCTGTTCAGGAAGTCGTGAGGAAGTTGACTGGGAAAGAACCTAATGTCACTGTGAATCCTGATGAGGTTGTTGCACTAGGTGCTGCGGTCCAGGTGTGTTCTCGTGAACTTGTAATTTTGCATGGTATGTTCTGCGACGAAATTTCATTAAGTGCTGTCTGTGTCTTCCCTCTAGGCTGGTGTTCTTGCTGGAGATGTGAGTGACATTGTTCTTCTTGATGTGACACCACTTTCGATTGGTTTGGAAACACTTGGTGGTGTGATGACTAAGATTATTCCAAGGAACACAACACTGCCAACTTCTAAATCAGAAGTCTTTTCAACTGCTGCTGATGGACAAACAAGTGTGGAGATTAATGTGCTGCAGGGTGAGAGGGAGTTTGTCAAGGATAACAAGTCTCTCGGCAGTTTCCGTCTAGATGGTATTCCACCAGCGCCACGTGGAGTTCCACAAATCGAAGTTAAGTTTGACATTGATGCAAATGGAATCCTCTCCGTCAGTGCTAGTGACAAAGGCACCGGAAAGAAACAAGACATTACCATTACTGGTGCCAGTACATTGCCCAAGGATGAGGTGCGTTCACTTTTTTAATACTGAGTTGCTATATCTCCATGGTGATTATAGGGTGATGTTTTTACTAATATTTATGTCCATGGTAACAAATTGGGTGTGGATAAATGTTACAGGTAGACCAAATGGTCCAGGAGGCAGAAAGGTTTGCAAAGGATGACAAGGAGAAAAGAGACGCAATTGACACAAAGAACCAGGCGGATTCAGTTGTGTACCAGACGGAGAAGCAACTTAAAGAACTCGGAGAGAAAATACCAGGTGAAGTGAAAGAGAAGGTGGAGGCCAAGCTACAAGAGCTTAAAGACAAGATTGCAAGTGGAACGACACAAGAGATCAAGGACACCATGGCTGCTCTCAACCAAGAAGTTATGCAGATCGGTCAGTCTCTATACAACCAGCCTGGAGCAGGAGCAGGTCCTTCCCCTGGAGGTGAAGACGCTTCATCAGCAGATGCATCATCAAGTAAAGATGGAGATGATGTGATCGATGCTGACTTCACTGACAGCAAATGAGTAAAAACGAATTAGGATGGTTTTGAGATCATATATCCAGTGTAAAACGCATGATTTTGTTGGTTGGTTGGGTTGGGTTGGGTTGAGACACGCATGGATTAAGCTGTTCTTGTGAAAAAAAAAAGATTATTTGTCGTTGTCCAATACATAAATAGCTTGTTTCCTCTGTCTTCCAGATGATGCTTCAGTGGACTTATGAGGCTATATATAAACTTATAGAAATACAAATCTTATTGCTACCTTGCTATCATACCAATCTGTGTAATATACCTTGTTCTAAACTCGCTTAAGGGCAACTCTCTCATCAATTAGTCAATGAGGGGAAACGGTTGACAGCAATCTCTGAGCTAACTGCTAACCCTTGGATATTTTAAGGGAGTGCCTCTCTCAAAAAATTTAGTCATTCTTATTTTACTGATGAAGTTGTGGCTCTAGGCGCTGCAGTCCAGGCTAGTGTTCTGGCTGGGGATGTGAGAGACATTGTCCTTTTCGACGTGACACCCCTTTCGCTTGGCACAGATACTATTGGCGATGTTAGGGAACGTTGCTGCAGAGAGTGTACTTCCACAAGAAGCCTCAGAGGAAGGGAGAGTGGTGAGGTCTTACAGTTGCAGACAAGGAATGAGATGTTATGACTAAGATTATTACAAGGAACACTACACTGCCTACTTCTAAATCAAATGTCTTTACGACTGTTGCTGATGGACAGACAAGTGTTAGATATCATGTACTACATTGCCCAAGGATAAGGTGCGTGCAGTTTACAACATCAAACTACGTTGCTTTAGTTTTGGTCATTTTTTATGAGATGGTAACTAATTTTGTACGTTAACTGGAACCATTACCTACTATCGTTGTTGCAATTGATTATTGTGGGAGTGGCTATGTCCATGATCTAGTAACCTTTTGGTAGAAAAAAACGTTTTTCATTTTGGCTACCAGGAGGTTTTGGACCGAAACCCATAATGCCTCAGACTCGAAACCACATCTTCGATGTTTATGGTAACAAAAGTTGGGTGTGAATGAACGTGTTACAGGTAGAGAAAATGGTCAGAGAGGCAGAAAGGTTTGTCAAGGATGACAAAAGAGAAGAGGGAGGCAATTGATACAAAGAACCAGGCGGATTCTGCTGTGTACCAGACAGAGAAGCAACTTAAAGAATGTGGAGAGAAAATTCCAGGTGAAGTGAAAGAGAAGGTAGAGGCTAAGCTACAACAGCTTAAGGACAAGATTGGAAGTGGATCAGCACAAGAAATCAAGGATGCCATGGCTGCCCTTAAGCATGAAGTGATGCAGATCGGTCAGTCTATGTACAACTAGCCTGGAGCTGGAGCTGCTGACTTCACAGACAGCAAATGAGAAAACAAACTAGGACGGCTTTGAATTGAAGTCGTACATACATCCGATGCAGTAGGTGTGTTATACACACATGATTTTGTAGGTTAGTATAATGGGTTGATTTTGTGGAAATAATTTATTTGGGATTAGAAAGAAGCAATATTATTACAGGGAATATTTTCAAGCTATGTAATAATTGAGATGTTGCATAGTTGCAGTGCAGCAACAATGAGTTCTCATCAAGAAGTGGCATAATCTTTTGATGTGGTGTTTTTGGCTGGAGATGTGAGTGACATTATGCTTGTAGATGTGCCACCGCTTTCGCTTGGTGGTGTAACGACTAAGATTATTCCAAGGAACACTACTCTGCCTACTTTAAAAATCGAAAGTCTTTACGGACATGTATTAAGCACTATGTGCCCACCATCACCAAATGGAGTTCCAAAACATCGAAGTAACGTTTTGGGATTTGATACACCAATGGGACTACTATCTCTGTCAGTGTCGTTGACAAAAAGGCAAGGGAAATAAACAAAAAGATCACCATCACTGGTTCCAGTACATTGCACAAGGATGAGATGCCTACACTTCATAGCTTGGGAGTAACTATGTACCAAATGTTCAAACGTTTAGAGTTGAAATCAAAGCTCTTCTTCTTTCTACTTTCTAGCATTGAAGGTTGGTCCATCAGTCTATAATACTATAAAAAATGCCTACTTCATATTCGAGATATCACGATACGATATGTTTAATTTATATATATTTTAGATGATTGTGCAAAAACATATGTTCTATTGGAGATTGTTCTTGTTGAAAAAATATCAACGATCATATATAAGTAACACTTACTCCGTTTATTTTTATATGATGTTTTAGAAAGTTTATGTTATTTCAAAATATAAGATGTTTTAAAATATGTTTTAAAGTTTTATGGTTAACTTTAATTTTATTGTAAACTATTCAACCAATAATATTTTACAGTTTTTTTATAATTGGTTGAATAATTTTAAAATTATATCTTTAAAAATATATTTTAAAAAATTGAACCAACGAACACGATAAAATTAGGTGATCTTAACATAATTTAACTTAAAAAATCTTCACAATATATATTTATCAGTTCAAAGTTTACTTTATTGCCATGGCTACAAATCATTCTATTAGTTATACCAAATCAAATCACACCTTTGATCATTCAAAAATTCCAGAACTAGATGGTTCAAAAAAGAAACTTGGTAATCTAAATAAAATCTTGATATATTTCGAGAAAATCTTTATCAAAATGTGGGTAAATTATATATATATGTTCTAAATTGTAAATAAACCAATAAACCTGCTATTGTAGTTTAAGTTTCCCCACTTTCCAGGTAAAAAAAAATGGTGACATGATCTCTCTCGCCTTGGAGCAGATCTTTCTTTGGAATATGAGAAGTTTAGAACATGAGAAAACATTTTCATAGTTATGTGTGTTTTCTTACTAAAATTCCTTTAGAACAAAACTAATAAATAAAGTTCCCACTTCCCAGCGAAGCATATAACAGGCTGTTAAACTAAGATTTATACTCCCTCCGTTTTTTTATATTTGACGTTTTAGGATTATGCACACAGATTAAGAAACATTTAATTTTTTATCATTTTCTAAACAAAAACATCATTAATTGTTTACTTAACCACAATTCAACCAATAGTAAAATAGAAGCTATAATATCATTGGTCATCTAAAATTAATTACTAATAAATTTTACATAAAAAACTGAAAACGTCAAATAATTTAGAACAAAAAAATTTCTCTAAAACGTCAATTATAAAAAAACGGAAGGAGTATTATAGTATAACTTAAAATTTGATTATAAGTATATTAATTTTTGTGATTAGCTATCTAAATCTATTATATATGTATATAAATTTAACTACTGCTGAATTCTTATATTTTATTATTATTGAATAGTAGAAACCAAAAAACTTATATAAACTTTTTAAAAGATTGATGAGATAAACAGTAGTAGCAAGTAAAACGTCAAGATAGAAAGTAGCAAAGAACACACACAATGACTTTGACTTTTCTTTTGTCTTAAAACCAATTCAAACACTTTTGTTTTAATCTTTTTTTTTTCGGTTTTGTAATTACTAAGCTGTTACCATCCAACGTTGTAATCACATATAGATTTGACGACACACCTAATTAATTTACTGCAGAGGAGGGTTTTCTTCATCCTTTCCTCCCAAATCTCTCTCCATCATCCATCTTTACACCAACCTCTAGGATTCATTCTCAGCTTCGTTTTAGATCGTGTTTCTGAGCTCATATCCAAGACATATACTTGAGCTTCAACTTCTTCTATTCTTCAAAGTATACACCTTTACTTTCTTCTTCTTCTTTCTTTCAAGCTCTTCTAATGGTATACAATTAACTTACTGCGCATCTGTTGAATGGTTTTTTCGAGACATATGGACCTGGTCGAGCTACGATTTGGTCTTATTTTTGGCAATTATTACATCTCTTTTGTTCTGATGACCATACATAGAATCTGTATTGTGTCAACATCTCTTAGTAAAAAACCAAACTGGGTTTTGATTGTTGTGTGTGTGTGTGTGTTTGCATTCTTAGCTTAATCCTAGTTCTTTTCTTTTTTGGTCTAAAGTAGAAAGGATGGCACTTCGGCTACCAGCTTCTAAAGCAGCTGAAGTTGCGATAGGATCAGTTGGTTGCGGTTATGATTTAGCTATTGATGTACGCTTGAAGTATTGTAAAGAATCACGGTTGCTTGACATTCAAGACGGTGATGATGATGCTCGTGAGATTGTTTTACCTGGTGGAATCACTATCCCTAATGTTTCAAAGTCTATCAAATGCGATAAAGGAGAGCGCATGAGGTTTAGGTCTGATGTTCTTTCTTTCCAACAGGTAGTAAAAAGTCTCTACTTTATGTCCACCCATCAAAGTATTTGGTTCCTGTCAAGTTTTTGAGAGTTAGTTAAGAGCACTCATATGTTTAAACCTTTAGCTAGTGATTTACATTTTTTCTTGTGGGTTTCTAGATGACAGAGCAGTTCAACCAAGAACTATCTTTGGCTGGTAAAATCCCATCAGGTCTCTTCAATGCCATGTTTGAATTCTCTGGCTGTTGGCAGAAAGATGCAGCCTATACCAAAAACCTTGCTTTTGATGGGATTTTCATCTCCTTTTACACGGTTGCTTTGGACAAATCTCAAATGTTACTCCGTGACCATGTTAAGCAGGCTGTTCCATCATCATGGGACCCCGCTGCATTGGCAAGGTGATCTACTCTTGGATCTTTATTGTAAAAAAAATACTTTAATGTTTTTGGAGGGTTTGGATTTGTAACTGATGTTTAGTCAGATGTTTTGTTACCAGGTTTATAGATGTTTATGGGACGCATATAATTGTTGGTGTTAAGATGGGAGGGAAAGATGTGATTTATGCAAAACAGCAACACGCGTCGAAACTTCAGCCTGATGATCTGCAGAAAAGGTTAAAAGAGGTGGCAGATAAGAGGTTTATAGAAGCTAGTGGAGTTCAGAATATAGCTTCAGAGAGAATACACCCAACTAGTAAGGTCTGTCATCAAAACTAACAATATAGTGTTGCAACTTTCAAGTCTTTAAAACCTTATCTTGTATCACTTTTTACAGGTGGAAGCAAAGGAGCAACGCCTGAGATTTGCAGATACCAGTTCGCTGGGCTCTTATGCTAATAAAGAGGTGATTTCTATTTGGTACCATAATCTTAAGAGACATGTTTTTTTTCATGTGAAATTGCTTCGTTTCTCATGAAGTACATGTATTGTTCGTTTGTAGGACATTGTCTTCATGTGCAAAAGGCGAGGTGGAAACGATAATAGAAATCTAACGCATATGAATGGCTACAAACAGTTCAGACAGAGCCTGATGCTATCACCATGTCCTTAATTCCAATAACTTCTTTGCTTAATGGATGTCCAGGAAGCGGATTCTTGAGCCACGCCATTAATCTCTATTTAAGATGTAAGCCTACTTATTATTCTCCTTGTGTGCATCTTTTTAATCTTTATCCGACCATTCTTTTACATTTGGACTAGAAGTTTCATATAAGTATTAACTTAAGAATAGTATGTTCCCAACTGACAAATATACTCTAAGAAGACCATTTTACATGTGGTTAGAAAATCTCATATTCTATGAATGCAGCGAGCTAAGTTATTATTATACGCAACTGTTTATGTGATAAGTAAGAACCAGTTTATTAGTTAGGTGCAGTACTTAATATTTTTCTTGTTTATTTTTGTAGATAAGCCACCAATTTCAGAGCTACATCAGTTCTTAGAGTTTCAGCTACCAAGGCAGTGGGCTCCAGTGTTTAGTGAACTTCCTCTTGGTCCGCAAAGAAGGCAACAAAGTTGTGCGTCTCTGCAGTTCAGTTTCTTTGGACCTAAGCTATTTGTGAATACCACTCTGGTATGAGTTTCTTTCATCACTAATCATAGATATTGTTACAGGTTGCAGATTGATTTCTCAGACAAGACGTTTGTTTATTGTTTATCTGGTATCAGGTTGATGTTGGGAAGAGGCCAGTCACTGGCATGCGTCTCTACCTAGAGGGACGAAGAAGCAACCGTTTAGCGATTCATTTGCAACACCTTTCCTCTCTTCCCAAGATATTCCAGCTCGAAGATGCTCCAAACACAAGTATGCGACATGAGTCTCATGATCGTCGATACTACGAGAAAGTAAACTGGAAGAACTACTCTCACGTCTGCACATCACCCGTTGAATCAGAAGATGATCTGGCGGTGGTAACAGGTGCACAGTTTGTTGTAGAAAGCCACGGATTCAAGAACGTTCTCTTCCTGCGTCTTGGTTTCTCCAAAGTTGTGGGAACGATGTTTGCTAAGAACTATGAATGGGATGAAGCGGTGGGGTTTGCTCCGAAGTCAGGACTCATCTCGACGTTGATAAGCCATCACTTCACCGCACCGCAGAAACAACCACCACCACGTCCTGCAGATGTGAATATAAACTCTGCTATCTACCCTGGTGGACCACCAGTGCCTGTGCAAACTCCCAAGCTTTTGAAGTTTGTTGATACAAGTGAGATGACAAGAGGACCGCAAGAATCACCAGGGTATTGGGTTGTGTCTGGTGCGAGGTTGTTGGTGGAGAAGGGGAAAATCTCGTTGAAGGTGAAGTATTCCTTGTTGACAGCTGTAACTGAAGAGGAAGCATATGAAGGTTGAGAGATATGGTATGGTGGTTGCGTGTGTGTACATTAATTATATGTAATGTAACGGTGTGTGTGTGTGTGTGTGATATAAGCTTCCATGTCTTGTACATTTCCTGTACTGGACGATAGTTTTGTGTAGGCATGTTGAGGAAGCATGGTGCACAGCTCTGTGATCCTCTATACTTAAAATCTAATAAACACGAGAAGTCATGTTCATGGATATATTATATAGTTAACGTATCATTTGGTTCAGTCTTAATCTGTCTCTTGCACGAGTTACCAAAGTAAAGTCAATACTACTTGCACGTAATGAAGTATAGAATGTTTGTAAAAGTCTAGAGGGACAAGTAAAAGAAGAAAGAGAGACTTGTAAACTGTAATAAAAATCAACGTTGAAACGCGTTTGAAAGTTTCTAATTATGGTAGGCTGAGAATAAGAACGAGACGAGCTCTCTCGCCTCTCTTGACTTCTCAACAAAACATTGATCACGTCAACAAACCATTTTCAACACTAAAAGAACCTCACGTTTTCTTAAACTTGATATGTATATAATATGCTCATAATCATCTATTAAATCTCCACGCAAACAAGAAAAAAAAAACAACCAAAGAGAGAAAAAAAAATGTCATCTTCTTCTTCCCTCACGCAGAGAAACCCAACCAGTGGCGCCGAGCAAGAGCCATTGGTGTCTCCTCCTCCACAGCTAAGGAGACAACGTTCAATATCTCAACATGCCATGTCACAGACTCTGACTTCAGCTGCTAACTTAGCCAACCTTCTTCCGACAGGAACACTCTTAGCTTTCCAGCTTCTTATTCCTGTCTTCACATCAAACGGCTCATGCGAGTACGCCACGCGCGTTTTAACCGCAGCGCTCTTAACGCTCCTCTCCATGTCCTGCTTCCTCAGCTCGTTCACGGACAGTGTCAAGGCCGAAGATGGTAACGTGTACTACGGGTTTGCAACTCGTAAAGGTATGTGGGTTTTTGACTACCCTGACCCGTCCGGTTCGGGTTTGCCTGATCTTAGTAAATACAGGATCCGGATCGTTGACTGGATCCATGCAGTTTTGTCTGTGCTTGTGTTTTGTGCGGTGGCTTTGAGGGAAAAGAACGCCGTGAGCTGTTTTTATCCGGCGCCTGAGCAAGGAACCAAGAAGGTTTTGGATATTGTTCCGATGGGTGTTGGTGTTATCTCCGGTTTGTTGTTCTTGGTTTTCCCGGCGAGAAGACACGGTATTGGTTATCCGGTTACCGGAGACGGAAGTCGCCGTTAGATTCGTTATATTAAAAAAACGCAAGTGGTTGTCTGGTTGACTTATTCTTTTGTGTGCTCTCTCGTGTCTGTATGTTCCTTATCATCTACTTCCTGTAATTGATTATAAGTTCTAGTTTGGTCGTTCGTTGAGTGGAAATTAATAACGCAAGTAGCCACCTTATAATAAGTCTGAAGGTGGCGACATAAACAAAAATACAAATGAATAACAATTATTGAGACATGAAGATACAAACCCCATGTTGATCCTGAGTTTCAGCTCTTCCTCTGCTTTGTGATGCTCTGAACTTAAACACCTATCACCATGCCTGATACTAGAGACCGCTGCTGCATCTATTATGCCAGAAGATCCTTGAGATTTTCAATAACAAAACCTCTTGCGTGAAGCTGATTCAGAAGCTAAAGACAAAGTTTTCAACAATGATACCACCATATCAGCAATGAAATGTTTCCATACTACACTTTTCACAAGATGTCCTTAGGACCAGTCAGTTTAGCTGTCCTTACTTGAACAATCATAGCAACTCACTCATTCTACATTAGCAGCTGTTATGTGCATTTCTCTTTACTCCAGGAACATAGTCTTGTTTCTTTACTCTCCCTGATCTGCTCATAAGATAAAGATACCTATGTCTCATCCCCATCAACGGATGCTTCTCAATCAAGAAAGCTTTATGATAACCTTCCCTCAAGACAACAGTCTGCGTCCGGATCTTGTGCGACATGTAAAAGATACCCGGATGGTGCACCAGAGCCTTCTTAAACCTCGTCCCAAACCCTAAATACTCACCTAAACAAAGCACATTCTCTGTCTCAGTCTTCTTCGATACCAAAATGTACAGAAGCTCGTGAAGTACTGCAACAGCCCACTTCTCAGCCTGGTCGCTGTTCGACCCTAAATGAAACGCGTTTTCGTAAGGCGAGATGTACGGAAGGTCTTGCCATTGCTCAACCCAGTTCTTAACCCTCTTCTCTAACTCGTACCCTTTGGGGAAATTCATCGAATACCTTATGCGCAACCCTTTCTTCACACGAGACCCGTTGATGATACCTTCTCTTCTCTCCATTTCCGACACGGCGAGGCTCTTCCGAAGCGAAGTAAGCGACAAAGCTAGCGTCTTTCCACCGTTTAACCGATCGTTAGCCTCCGTTACTTCAAAGTAATCAGGGTAATCACAGATCAATGAAGTAACGTAATCGTGAGGGAGACCCAGATCGAACCTGAAACGATCAACGACGTAAAGAGGGAGACTTCCAGCTCCCGTGAGCATCAAGAGCTTCGCTAGACGTTGAACGGTGACGTTACGGTGTAGCGGAGAGAGGTGGATAGTCTCTTCTTCTCTGTGGAGGTCTGAAGCTTGCGGAGTGAGGCGGACATGGAGAGGGAGAGCGCGTGAAGGCTGGAAAGTTGTGAAGACGGAAGGGTATTTCTGGAAAAACGCGGCGACGGTTACGTGGAGGTTGACGAGAGGTTTGAGGAGGGAGAGGGAAGAGAGAGGGAGTGATTTCGATGGAGATGATACGATTCGATCCTTTAGAGAGAGAAGTTGTTTGAGGTTTTTCTCTCGCTGGACAGCTTCGTCGAGGTATGGGTCGCCGACCCATTTGACTCTGGCGTTGATGAAGGTGCGTCTTTGTTGCAGAGATCTCCCTAGCTTGGTGGATGTAGCTGCCATTAGAGCTCAGTGCCAAGTTTGTATGTAAAGTTTTCGCCTTTTTGTGTCGATGTTCAGTAACTCAAAGAGAAGACTTTTGTCATTAATGTTTCAATTGAAACACTTTTTGTTTATTGCAATGGTTAACTGAGAATAAAGGATGTTACTTTCAGTGAACAAAGAAACGAGGTCTCTTTGAGGATTTATCAAAAGCACAGTCTCGGTGTCACTATAAGGTAAAAACCGTAAGGTTCATGGAAGTAAGAAGAAAAATCTAATCGAAAGGGCTAAAAAAAGGGAGTAGAGCTATTCCAATGGCAGACATGAGACTGTGACCTTATAGAGAGATATCCCTATGCTTGAGTGGTCTTAGTTAGTGACCACGGCTCATCTTAACTTTTGGCATTGACTTCTTCATCTGGCGTGCACGTTCTTTTGCTTCTTTCTTCCTTAGAGCCTCAGCGCTAAGCTTTGCCTCTGCCTCCTCCAAGAGTTTCTTCTTTTCTGCTTTCTTTCTCTGTAATGCCTCTTGCCTCACATTCTCAAGTTCCTTGTACGCTTCCTGAGCCGCCTTTTGCCTAGCACCATCCGTTTTGTTCCGTGCCTGCAGACATGAATTTGATTTTTAATTCAACGTGTCACACATGGTGAGCAAAACTCGCAACTGATAATAAGTTTGCAACTGTACCTGAGAGCTGAGCTTGTAGCGCCCAATTAAGTCAATGTAATACGGAATAAGGGCTACCAAGCGAACCATATCATCCATGTGTTTCGCATCAGGTAGGGCGAACTTGAAAAGCAGCATCTTCCTGTGTTTTCCAGGGAGTTGGTCCGAAAAATGCATTGAGATGAAATACTTTCCAAACTTTTCGAACGACTTGTCACCAAAAACCTACAGACCGCAATTGCATCAACCAAGTTTGATTAGTATAACAAATGCCACACAATTAACAAAGCAACGATCAACAATCTAAGTCCAATAGAATTGAGATCTATGTCAAATCAACAGAAGAGGACATAGATAGCCCCACTGGTTGACAATAAATTTACATAAACAATTGAAAGATAATCCTAAATATACAATAATGAAGCATTGGCCATACCGCAGCAACAGCATTAATTAACTGCCATGCATGCATGCTTGCTACTCTTTGATTAGTGATCAGAGATCATAGATAAGCAGGGTATCAACTGCCTACTGAATCTTTTGGTGCAAGAGAGAGGAACATCATATACACTAAAAGTATATCAACCTTATAACATTCCGAACTCAGGTAGCTATCTGCCTTCAACATATCACTACCAACAGGCCTAAATATATATCCTGACAAATCATACGGGCTTTTGCTGTACATCACAAGTCTAGACCCTGTATCTCTGTATAATCGAACAGAGAGACAAACTCGATTCGTTTCACACACCAAAAAGAAGTGATGTATGGTCTGCGTCTTTCTATCAGAAACATAACACAACTAGGCAGAACGTTAAGTGACAAAATCACCAATGAAATGGAATCTAAACCAAGTAACTCTCTCAAAACTTCCTATGAACTTTCATGTTCATTCATTAATCCTTAGGCTGAAGTCCAAGAAGAACTAAACTAAACTAAACAAAGGTGCTTTCATTGTCACTCGTCAAACAATAAGAACACCAAAGAGATTAAGCATCTAACCTGATCAAGTACAATATCAGTGATCATATCTCCAGCTACCTCCTTAGACTCAGAGATCACAGACAAATCCTCAGACACCCACTTCCTCCCGCCAGGAGCAGGCACCATGCTTCCAAACCTCTGCAGATCCCTCAGCTCCTTATGCATCATTTTCGCCGCCTTCTTCCTCGCCACCGCAAACACAACATGATCCATCACCTCATCGTTCATATACACCTCGAAACTAATCTCATCTTTACAAGGCACCACATAATTAAAAACCCTCGAGATCAGATCATGTCTGCTCTTAAGCTCCAAGGTCGCCAACATCCCATGGCAAAACCTACGCCCACTCGCGTAGAACTTGAACACGTTCGTCCCTTCTTTAAGCAACAAGGGAGAGTCCTCTCCTTCACCAACTCCAAGAAAGCTGAAGTTTTTCTCAAAGATGGTGTCTTTAAGACCGAACTTGGATGCCCAAGATAACGCGAGGTTCTCGTTCTCGCGTTTCCCCGTGAAGTAGTTGATTAAGTAAGCGATCAAGATCGATACGCAGACGATCTCAACAGTGTAAGAAGACAGCTTCTTCTTGATCGGAATGTCATCAAGGTCTGGACTTTCTGAAGCAGGCTCCGGATCTGGAGTCAGTTGATCAACGGGAGATTCGATAACCGGAGATTCATCCTCTGGCAAGCCCTCGAACTCGTCTTCGTCCCAGAAATCGAACGAGGTCGACGAGGGCTTCTTGGAAGCTGTCTGAGTCGGAGAAGGGTCAGATTTAGAGTCGGGTTCGGAGGATGGTTCCGGATCCGGAGCAGTTGACTGAGACTGGGTTACGAGGGGAGGACGGAGAGAGTGGTGAAGCTCAGTGGAGTCATCGGGGAACTCGTCGTCTTCAGCATCGAAGCCTTCGAAGTGAGAAGATGCGAGGGCATGATGGTGGAGGAAGAGGAAAGCGATGAGAGCGATGGAGAAGAAGGAAAGGTGGAGATTCATTTTGGGAACCGTAAGAGAAACTAAACTCCGAGGAAGAAGAAAAAAAAGAAGAAGCTAAAACTTGTAAAATAGCTGGAAAAATAAGGGTTAAAGAGTCGTGCTTCCCTGCTTCTGCACCAGATCTTCATTTTTTCCATAAAGAAAATTAAAAGATATATCTAAGAAATTAAGAAAGATGAAAAGCTAGAAGAGTTTATATAAGTTTCTTTAGCATAGAAATAATTATCAGTTAAAATTCAAAACAAACAAATAGAAAATGCTCAAGGAATTGGGAAATAGCGAATCTCCAAAAAAAAATATACAAAAAAAAAGGATTAAAATTTTCTTTTCTTTAACAGCTAAATGATTTTTTTTTTTTGAAATTCAAAAATCTTTTTTTTTTATAATTTAATTTTTCTTATTTTTAATTTTTTAAAATCTAAATCTTAAACTTCATCCTTCCAAAATTTCACTACCAAATTTATATCATAATTCTAAATTAGTTAACTCTAGCGATATTTATATATATATTTTTTAAAACTTTTTTAAAAATAATTTTTAATCATTTTAACAAGTGTATATTATATTTGTGATAAAGAAAACTTTTTTAGGAATAAAACATTTCTCATTGAAAAATATACTCAAATTAGATCATGGAATACAAATATGCAAGAAAAAAAAAACTAAAGTCCGATTAAGCTTTTCACAGTGTCTTCACTCAGAGTATAGAATCACCAATCCACCCATGAGTTTAGTACCAAAACAACTCTCTAAGTGCAAGATCCACTCACAAAGTACAATGGAAATTGCAAAACATTGAAGAGAAAAGAAAGATAAAGAATCTCTCCACTATCATGGATAGTTTACATCTCTCTAAATGTGCAATGATCGGTTTTAGATGGATCGGTTTTAGACTTTTATACATGAACACTGTTCCACAAGTCCAGAGTTAGAATTTCCAAGTAGCATAGAAGTTGTCCATTCCATAAAGACCAACCCTTCTAAGTTGATAAGCCAGGCTAAACTAAACTCTAAACAATCTTTTTTTTTCATGTACTTTCAATACCCAAGCATAAGACAACACAATAAACAAGAGCAAGTAACCATACAAAAAGTAAACAAGAATTTTAAGGAAAAGACAATTTGTAGCCTAAGCAAAAACGAAGTTAGCATCTAGTATCACTATGCTCTGCCTTATGTTTTAAAACCAGGTTCAAGATCACTCTATCAGAGATCATTTGAGTATTTTCTAACACTTTCTAGGCATAATCGTTTTAGGTTCTTAGTGTAGAAACTCTAGAATCTATGATATCAGGCTAATTTAATCTATTAAAAAGTTGCTGCCTACTCTCACTCAGGGTTAAAATACATTATCATCTTTGTTCGTATGCAAGAAGCTGATGCATCTTTGTTAAAAAGGCTTTGTAAAAGATAAGCTATTGACTTTGGAGTCATACAGATTCCATTCAATTCATGTGTCAAAATGTATATTCTAACTATACTTTCTTGGCTAAAAGAAGTTAAATAACTTAGGGAAATCTTTTTGATCAAATTTAAAACTAATTAAGGGATCTATGTTTCTATATTGACGCGTTGCCTCTTCTGTTTTTGCAGCGGTTAAAATTAGCAGAAACATTAACTACAATCATAATCGAACATTCATCATAATCTATATAGTAAAAACTCACTAATCATTAATTTAATAGACTTTTTTATGCAGCATATGTATAAATAGAATACTAATTAGTCTAATTACAATGAAAGTTTTCAAACGCAGTTTAGGAGCTATCAGTTGTGTGCGTTAATGTTTTGCAGCTTAGCCAGTTGAAAATTGAGAATCGCATGAGGAATATAACGAAACCACTTTTAATGGCCATTTTTGAAGAGACTCGACCCCTTTTCAATTCCTTTGTTAAATTTGTTTTAAGCAATTTGAAGATGCGTTTTGAAAAAGAAGCAATTTGAAGATATTTTTGACAAGTTATATTAGGGATGAAACGGATTCGGATTCATGATTTAAGTATCCGGATTCGTACCTTCCAGGTATCCGGACTTCAAATATTCGTCTAGGTATTAAGATATCCACATCCAGATCCATAAAAATAACTAAAAAAATATAAGATATAAAAATTCTAAAAATAATATATAAATTAATTATTTATACAAAAATGTATGAATATCTGATATATAATATTATTAAAATAAAATATAATATTATATGACTTATTATATATATAAATATTAATATATCAAATATAATTATTAATAAAATTAAAATTTAATATATTTTGAAAATACTAATCTGGATCCGTATATCAAGACCTTAAAATAAGATATCCGAATTTAGTTTGGACGAATCCGAGATTTTACTATTCAGATTTGGATTCAAGCACTCCGGTTATCCTATTTTCGGAGCAGATCGAGAGCGGATCTCAGATCGGATCCCAAAAAATAAGTATGAGACCTAATTTATATCTTAGTTTTTGGTATTTTTTTTAAAACGTCTACATTTATATATATTCCATCTATTCCAAAAATATTTATGTTTTAAGATTTTCACATATATTTAGAAAATATATTAAATTTTGATTAGCAATATATTATTTTTTAATTAACTATTTCTCATAATTTTTAATCAATAAAATATTAATAAACACAAATAATTTTCTTAAATTTGCTATTTATCATTAAAATGCACTGAAAAATAAATAATATATATTTTTATACATTTTTTTTGTTTAAAACATGGAATTTTGAGAACGAATGGAGTTTTTTTTTGTGTGTGTGTAACACTAGAACAAAGGGAATATAAAGACTAACAACTAGTTCATGGTCCCCTAGTTTATTGACAAAAATAAAATAGAAAACGAGAATCACGAGGAAGAAGAAACATATTATACTAGTTTCTGCTCTTGTGAGCCTTGTAGATGGTTTGAGTTGGATGCTATATAACAGGAGCTGGGGATTTTGGATATCAAAACCAACTACTAATCAAATGGCTTCCCTGGACCACATTCTCTGTCTTCTTCCTCTGCTTTTCATCTTCACCATATCTTCATTACACGTTTTGCCTGCTTCAGCCACACCTTCACACAAACTAAAAACCGCCATTACCATCCGAGAAGTCAACCGCAGAGGACCTTACATCGGTCTCGTGACGGTCTTCGAGACTGAAGAAAATGCTTTCCTGGGAAGTGTAGATTTCAGACCTGATCCTGCTCATCCCTTCTTGGATCTCTCTGGTACATACATATATATATCGATGCTTAGCTTAATAACTGCCACTTCTTGAATCGATATCTTTTACATGTTGATAGTCTTTTGTTAATTTTACATCGGTTAATGGAAGCAAGTCACTTTGATATGTGTAAATTTATGGGAAAATTCCATAAAAATACCCCAACTAAATTTCGTTAAGATTTTTAATACCTAAACTTTTTCGATACCCAGTTTAATACCTCAACTAATTATTTTGTTCATTTTAATATACTAACTTTTAAAACTATGCTCATTTTAATACCCAAACTTTATTTATTTTAATTAACAATACTACAAAGTTTCAAACAAAATTTTTAAAAAATCCAAAATCTAAGAGAAAATATGTAAATTTTCTAATTTTATTTTAATATTTAGGAAATAAGGTAAATACATTATCAGAATTTTTTTAATTTTTATAAAATTAAACTTGAATGTTAAAAAAATAAATTTATTTTCTATTTCAGAAAACAAACTAAATTCAATATTGTAAAATTTAAAATTATATTACAAAATTTAATATTATACAAAATTTAGTTACTTTTATTTTTCAAACAAGAAATAAAATTAGAATTTTTGAGAGTATTTTTGTCATTTTTTGAGATTTTCTAAGTTTCATTTGAAATTTATTAGTATTTTAACTAAAATAAATAAATTCTGGGTAGTAAAATGAGCATAGTTTAAAAGTTTGTATATTAAAATGAGCAAAATAATTAGTTGAGGTATTAAACTATGTAGCGAAAAAATTGGGGTATTAAAAAGCTTAATAAAATTTAGTTGGGGTATTTTTATGGAATTTTCCCTAAATTTATACATAAGTTTTCTGAGTTTGTGAGAACATGAATGCAGGAAGACGTTTTAGGATAGGGAAGATTCATGGAAAGAAGGTTGTGTATGTCAGATGTGGGATAGGAATGGTGAGTAACCAAATATAGTTTATTAGTCACAATTAATAAAAAAAAAATTTTTTGCTTTCAGTATTTTTTTACCAACTATTGTTTTCTTACATGACAGACTAGATATAGTCTGGCTAGACGTTGTAATATTTTCTGCTTCTATAACTACTACAATAATTATTTTTGACAACTATATTTTATACAAACAATTGTCAATGTAGGTACAACTAATAATATATTTAGTTGAATCCATTATAATATATTTAATAAGGGTGAGGAAAAGATGGGACATCATTGGATATCACATATTTGGATCCATATTTATAATAACATATTCAAACTTGTGGCTTTCAGTTATTTGTAAAAATAAGCAACTATATTGATATAACCAGATCTCTAAAAATAAAAAAGTTTATATTAATCTTAAAAAAGGTATCATATATCAAAACATAATTTGATATAAAATTACAAAATAAGAAAAAGAATTATTAATATACTTTTAAAAAAAATCTTTGTTGAAACCGATTGAAAAAATTACTATGGGATGTTTTAAAATATGGAGTTGATTTTGGATCGAGTCTTATATTCCAGATAATAATTGTACCCCTAATATTTAGTAAAATATTCATACAGACATATCAGTCTATTTAATTTCTTTTTAGTTCATGTGAATTATTAAATCTGACACTCTTTTATGAAACATTGATAGTTTATGTTAATAATAAATAAAAATGTGCAGGTAAACGCAGCAGCAGCAACACAACAAATGATAGATGTGTTCAATATGAAAGGGATTGTGCATTTTGGGATTGCAGGGAATATAAACAACTCAATGTCCATAGGAGACGTGAGCATTCCAAAGCAAATCACCAATGCTGGCTTGTGGGATTGGCTGGTAAAAACTAAAGTTATACTAGTTTGATAATAATGATATATTATTAATTGCTTCACTTCAATATATATATTAACTCATGACTTGGTTCTGAGTAAAAACAGAATCCAGACAAAGCAGAGGGGGGTGAGTATGCAGCATACTTAGATTTTGGGAAGTATACTGTTCCACAAGGGGATGGCAGTGACAGTATGTTAGGGAGTATTGGGTACAGTTATGAGGAACTATATTCAGTCAGTATTGGTCACAAAAATTCACCACAGAAAGTGTTTTGGATCAATACAACTCAAGAGTGGCTTCATCTTGCAGCTGATCTAGAGGTTGTTATAAATGAATAATACTATTGATTAAGACAAAACAATGGTTCCGTTGCTAATCCCATGGTATTGTTGTTCATTATATGGGTGCAGAAGATGGAGCTGTTGCAGTGTGTGAATGCAACTTTGTGCCTTCCAGAGAAACCAAAACTGGTTGTTGGATTAAAAGCAGCCACTGCTAATACATTTGTGGATAATGCAGCCTACAGAGATTTCTTATACGATACCTTTGGTGTTTCCTCCTCAGATATGGAGAGTTCTGCAGTGGCCATGGTAATTTATTCACATATAGTCACACTTTTGAATCATTCATTTTTAGCTAATAGTTTCTCATGTTTTTTTATTTATTTATTTGTAACCAGACGTGCGTGTCAAATGGGTATCCCGTGATTGTAATAAGGGGATTATCAGATTTAGCTGGAGCACAAACGGGAGACAATGCTGTCCGAAAGTTTGGATCTTTGGCTGCCACTAACACTGCAAGAGCTGTTCTAGAGTTTATTAAGAAGCTGCCACCAAACTACAACCTTAATTCCTACGTGTAACACTATCATCATAATGGTTGTTTGATCTGCATATTTTTTTTTATATCAAATAAGTGTTCACTATTCAGCTTTTCTTACGTCGAACACAATTATAAGTACATGTCTCTAGTTAATATCAACGAACTGATTACCTTCTGGAGGGTCAAATCCTATGCCTCAATTTTGAGAACATTAACGATACCATGAAATATTATCAGGGATTGGGGATGATAGAGACTGACGTCAGTGTTGATGCCATACTATCAGCATTAGGATTTTTTCAACTAGAGTAATTTTTTTTTTTGGTAAAAACCTAGAGTAATCTTTCATAATATATATTTATATTTATAAGTATTTCAAAACCTTGAAAAAATTATAAAATAAATATAATTTTTGTTCAAACTAAAATATTCAGTTTGATTAATCCTTCAAAAGCTAATAAAAGAATGGTGATGTATATAACTTAAAACAACCAAATTGTTATGATCAAATTTAAAAATACGAAAATATATCAGTTAGTGAAGTAAATAATTATATAATACTTTTGAAATGTAATATAAAATCAAGGCATAGGCGTTATGTAAAAAAGATCACAAAATATATATACAAGAATGTTTTGTTTATATATAAAATTTAATATATATTTTTAGACCCAAAATTTCATTATATGGATATCAAAAATTCATGAGGGGATTTTAAATCCAATCTTCGATTCCGGAGAATAATTTGACCATTAATATCAAGCAACTTCTTTTTGACCATTAATATTAGCATGCTATATATACTATATATTACGTACACATGAGGTGGAGCTTTACATTGGGATAACAAAGAAACCAATCAAATGGCATCCCTGGAACACATTCTTAGTCTTCGTCCTCTGCTCTTTATCATCATCATCTCTTCGTTACACGTTTTGCCTGCTTCAGCCACATCTTTAGACAAACTAAAAACTGCCACTACCATCAGAAAAGTAAACCGCAAAGGACCTTACGTAGGTCTCGTGACGGTCATTGAGACAGAAGAAGATGCTTTCCTGGCCAGTGTCGAATTTAGACCTGATCCTACTCACCCCTTCCTAGATCTCTCTGGTATCTACTTAACTTCCACTTCTTAGATTTGACTCTTTGCACGTTTTATATGGTGAGAGAGTATTTTTTTTAAGGGTCAAAAGAAGCAAGTCTCTTTGAGATGTAAATGTGAATAAGTTTCGGAGTGTGTGAGACAAATGAAATGATTGCAGGTAGACGTTTTCGGATAGGAAAGATTCACGGAAAGAAGGTTATGTATGTCAGATGTGGGAGAGGCATGGTGAGTCACTATGAGTCTTTTATAATAAGAGAGAGTTTATTTTGTTATTTAACCTATTGTTTTTTTTTAATATAAAATAGGAAGGCTTTCATTGTTTCTATTTTATACCCAATCCCTATTAAATGTGGTAGATAATTTTTTGTTATTAAATAAGTGTCTTTTTCGATTTTTGATGTAAAATTTATTAATTTTATACTGAAATTTATTTTTCTATTGGTTGAAATATGATTAATTGTATAGGTAATTGTGTTTTTATATAAAAAAATATATAAATTAATTGTTTTCTTAATCCGTGTGCAAAAGGTAAAAGTGACATTTAGTATGAAAGATAGAGTGATGATTTTGTTTGGCTTTTGTTTTTAAATTCTTTTGGATTTTAAATAATAATAAGAAATAATTACAAACACATGGTGGAATGGGAGTGTATGACATAAATCATATACTATTATAAATAACAACCTAACAATCTAATGATATAATATATAGGGATAATGTTTAGGGATAGAGATATACTATTTTCATTTATTTTTTGCCAAAAGCTACCTTTTCTTTCTTCATTTTTTTCCTCTTGCTTTGACATGTGATAACATAAAGTTTTCAGTGTTTGATTCAGTTATGAGATGTGTGACCTGATCAATAATATTATAAGTTTTTATTAACTTTTCGGTTCAATTTTGCACCACCAAACTGATCAAGTTTTTGGCATTTTATATTTTATTTAAGTTCAATTATATTAAAGTATAGTAAAAGTATATATATAACAATTTTGAACCTAAAAAGCCTAACTAATCGAAATCACCCAAATCTTTAACTAACCAAAATCAAACCAAGCCAACTTCTTATTCGATTTTATTCAGCACATTTTACAAAACCCAAACGAAACAATAACCAGAAAAACAGACTAACCAAAACAAAACCAACCATAAGAACCAAAACCCTCAAGCCAATTTTTTTTTAAGAAATGGAGATAGTTTGTGTTATTAAGAAAACAAATGTGCAGGTAAACGCAGCAGCAGCAACGCAACAAATGATAGATGTGTTCAATATGAAAGGGATTGTGCATTTTGGGATTGCAGGAAATATAAACAACTCAATGTCCATAGGAGACGTGAGCATTCCTAGTCAAATCACCAATGCTGGCTTGTGGGATTGGCTGGTAAAATATTAAAGTTTTGATATTGATATAAAACCAACACCTTCTTCTTTCACATATACTACTTTCATATTGTCTCGTTCGAGTAAAACAGAATCCAGACAAAGCAGAGGGAGGTGATGATGAAGCTTACTTAGATATTGGGAACTACAATGTTCCACAAAGAGAAGGCAACAACAATATGTTAGGGAGTTTTAGATACGGTTACGAGCAACTGTATTCAGTCACTGGTCAGACAAATTCACCTCAGAAAGTGTTTTGGATCAATACAACTCAAGAGTGGCTTCATCTTGCAGCTGATCTAGAGGTTATTTGGAATGATATATTGATTAAGACAAAACAATGGTTCCAGTGCTAATCCCATGGTATTGTTGTTTATTATATGGGTCCAGAAGATGGAGCTGTTGCAGTGTGTGAATGCAACTTTGTGTCTTCCAGAGAAACCAAAACTGGTTGTTGGATTAAAGGCAGCCACAGCTAACATATTTGTGGATAATGCAGTCTACAGAGACTTCTTATACAATACTTTTGAGGTTTCCTCCTCAGACATGGAGAGTTCTGCAGTGGCTATGGTAATGTATTCAGCGTTTACATATACACTTCTGAATCATTCATTATAGTTTCTCATTTCGTTTGTTTTACCAGACGTGCGTGTCAAATGGGTATCCTGTAATTGTGATAAGAGGCTTATCAGATTTGGCAGGAGCACAAAGAGGAGCTAATGCTATTCGAAAGTTTGGATCTTTGGCTGCTGCTAATACTGCAAAAGCTGTTCTAGAGTTCATCAAGAAGCTACCACCAAACTACAACTACGTGTAGCCCTATTATCCTAATGAGTGATTTAATCTGTAATTTAAGTATTCACTATTCAGCTAATTACATGAAATGCATGGTAAACTCAAATCAAATGCCCCAAATCTTGATCGGATTAAAAGATTTTATTGCAAAATCTATGGATTAGAGTGAATGTGACTCAATCTTGATGCAAACAAGTGTAGCTAAAGGGATGTATATAACTTACAAGGAAGAGCAAACTTGTTAAAATTAGGGTTTGACATGTCTCGTTGAACCACCGTCATCATCATCATCATCATCATCAGAGGGAGGAGAAGGATCGAGACGAGCAGCGTCTATAGCCCATTGTATCAGCTTCTCAACTTCATCATCTTCTCCGATTTCACCAGGACGAAGAACTGACGGCGGAACTGAGGAGGAGGAGGAGGAGGGAAGAGTACTCTTCAGAGCGGCGAATCTGAGCATGAGATCGTCTGGCGTTTCTTCAACATCATTCGATTTCGACGGAGAAATCGGCAACCGTTTCTGATCCTTCTTCGTCGTCATCTTCTTCTTCTGGTGCGAAGGTTTAGATCTGAGGGCGAGGAATCTAGAGTGAAGATCCGGATCGAGGTAATCAGGTTTGGAACGAGACGCATGAGAATCTACAGAGAGCTTGAGAATCATCTCGTCTTGAGCTGCTTGTAGCAACTGTTCAACTTCATCGTCTCCTTCCTTGCCTCTCCTCATCCTTTTTTTTCTTTTCTGATAATCTTCGTCGATCAAATTGATTCTAGAGATTGAAAACCGGTTCGATTACGTGGACTACGGTGGACACGGATCTAATATTACTATAATTTTCATTATTCGTGATTTGATTCATATATTTAATTTTTTTATTTATTTTGCTACAAAAAGAATATAGATATCCAAAAATTAATGAATATTTACGAATAGTTATGGATATTTACAGATATCTCATCTATTTTATTAAATAAAAATACTTTTTAAAAATTATACAAATTTATATTTTTAAAAAATATTTTTATACAATATCAATAAAAAGTAAAATTAATGAAATTATATATTTCATAAAATTTTAAAATTAATAAATTTTTCTTATAAACTATTTTTTTAAATTATATCCATAACTATTTTATGTTAACAATTACATTATATATTTAATTATAGATATATTTTTACAAAATAATTCACATTGAAATGAACAATTTTGTTATGTTCTATTTTATTTGAAAAACATAGAATAGAAACAAAGCTTTACTCTCTCTCTCCCTCTCTCTCTCTCTCTCTCTCTCTCTCTCTCTCTCTCTCTCTCTCCCTCTCTCTCTCATTTATCCTTCACCTTCACTTATCCTCCTCCTCATCCTCTTCCTCTCCTTTTCTTTGTCCGCTTCCTCTACCAGTTTAGCAAAATATGTATAATGTCTTTTTGTTTTGATAATGATATAGATGAGTTTTACTATACTATTTAAACACTATAATATAGTATAGTTCATCACTTGAACACAACACGTTAAAAAAACATTCACGCGCGTATAAGAAGCTTCTTGTCCACTTTTATGCCAAATTGACACATATCCCGATAAATATCATACATGATTACTTTCTTTGTTTTTTGCCTCATTATGTATATTTGGCAAATTAACCCTTTTTTTAATGATACATATATCCAAAATTTTCGAATTGAAATAAATAATGAATGGAATGAAATTTAACCCAAAAAAACATGCCCTAATGGGGACCGACACTGGACCTAACTTGAGGGAACAAACGTCGTCCTCCACACGGTTTATTGCGTGAGAAGAGATTCAATCTCAGCCGTCCATTAGAAAATTCGGGTCGGAGATATCGGTTTATAGCAATAACTGCCAACTAATCAGGTAAGCAACCTGATTTTTTTTTTTCTGAAACTTAATCGAAAATTTTGGTTCTACCCATGTGCGTTAATATTGGTCAAATGTGAACCACTAAAGAGAGAGAGGCACACACAGCTCTATAAAAAAGGAAGGCGAAGGCGAAGACAAAGAAAGAGAAACAAAACAAAAACACAAACTGTGATTTTATTTTATTTTATTATTGTAATAAAAAAAAAGAAATGGGAAGCGAAGGGAGGATCGTGAGGAAGCCAAGGTTTCTATGTCTCCATGGATTCCGTACGAGCGGAGAGATAATGAAGGTACAGCTTCACAAGTGGCCTAAAACCGTTATTGATCGACTCGATCTCGTCTTCCTCGACGCACCTTTTCCTTGTCAAGGCAAATCTGATGTCGAAGGAATCTTCGATCCTCCTTATTACGAGTGGTTCCAGTTTAACAAGGTTTTTTTTCTTTTTTTTTCACGATGAAGAAGAAGAAGATTAGATTCGTGTAATTGACTAAATATTTTTTATTTTTCAGGAATTTAACGATTATACGAATTTCGAGAAATGTTTGGAGTATTTAGAGGATCGTATGATCAAGCTTGGTCCTTTTGATGGTCTCATTGGCTTTTCTCAGGTACTCAAAGTTGCATTATTATTATTGAACTTTCTAGTTCTATTAAAAGAAACCGTAATTTTTTTGGCAGGGTGCAATATTGTCTGGAGGGTTACCAGGACTGCAAGCTAATGTACTTCAACACCAACAATGTTTGTTTTGATGTTTGGAAATGCATTGTTTTGATCATGTTAGATTCGAATTTTATTGCAGGGGATTGCACTCCAGAAAGTACCAAAGATCAAGTTTATCATCATTATTGGAGGAGGTATGTTCAAATCCACCAAGGTGGCCAAGGATGCGTATTCATCTACCATCGAAACTCCCTCCCTCCACTTTCTAGGTTATTTGATTATCTACTCTACTCTATTGTACTCTACTACATGTTGTTTGCATTTTTCAAATCATTATGTGAACTTTTCTTTTTTTTTGTGTGTGTGTGTGCAGGAGAGACTGATTTTTTAAAACCTTACGGAACTGAGCTGATAAATTCGTTCAAGAATCCAGTGGTAGTTAATCATCCTAAAGGCCATACCGTCCCAAGGCTTGATGAGAAGAGCTTAGAGAAAGTTACTGCATTCATCGACACCATTGAGCATCTGCTGATGGAGGAACTCAAGATTGGTGAAGATGACACTACCAGTAAGCTAAATTAGAATACACCTTTTACTGTATTGTGTGACCAATAATTCTTTAGACAATGGCTGTAAAATCCATTCTTGATTACACACTATATTACCTACCACACAGACAAATAATAAACGTTTCATTCTCAACAACCTTTTCCTCCTTCTTGGTATAAGACAAATCCAAAAAAGAGTAAAAACAATTATGCAGTGACCATCAAGGGCCATCCTTCCTTGTCTTCATAAAATTGTTACAAACTTTGGAGCATCCTTCCTTGGGCCATCAAGGGACCGATACATGTACAATGTCTCCACATAATCTGAATTGTCGTCGTCATCATCATCATCTGAACCAAATACTTCCACCACCACACTAGGCAGAGCCTGAGCAATATCCCTGCAGGCTCCCCGGGATAACCTACATGACGACATCCAAACAAACCTCATATCGTGATACCTATGCATACCAGAGCTTAGTCCAACATCTCCAAAGGGACTGTCCCTGATTTCAAGCTTCTCTAGTTTAGGACACCCCTCGAGTATATATCTCAGACCCATGTCACTGTCCCCTGCAAAAGCTACAGACAACGTACGGATCAGTCTCCCATACTCTCCTATAAGGCGAAAAGCTTGGTCTGTTAGTAATCCAGATACTGCAAGCCGGGTTAGCTTCTTGCAGTTTTTAACAATGGCACCAAATCCATCGTCCATTGGCTTCCCTGTCACGTGGTCAGGCCTATGGCGACCCATTATGCAAAGCCTAAACACTGTAAGCTGGGGACAGTTCTCAGACATGGCTGTCACAGCTACATTAGTCATCCGCTGGCAAAAGTATAAGATAGACTCTAGTTTCCTACAACCTTCTGAAATTGCTTGGAGGCCTAAACCCGAGACAGGACCTTCGCTGTCTTCACTAGGATCAGAAGGGAAAACCCTAAGCTCACGAAGCTCCTTGCATGTTGCAGCCACTGCCTGTAGTCCTTCATCGCATATAGAGTCAAGAGCCTGCATTATAAAAGTTCCAAGATACGCATGTAACTCAATGAGCCTCACTACACAAACCAATGCAGTAGTATAGATTAAGAAGATTACATACCCAAAAGACTCTGATATTGTGACAGTTGCGTATGATGGGCTTGAACACGTCAGGAGAAATGTTAGCATAACTGAAGTTAAGAGAGGTGAGATTAGCACAAACTGGAGAGATAGCTGGGAGGTACTCCGCAGTCAATTCCCTGAACCCTGAGAGACAAACTAATGATTTACAAGCACGAAACACAGATGCATAATCCGGTTCTTCTTCACCGTGATGCACATTGTGTGTACTACTACTGAATGAGCCCGTTCCAAGACTCGTTAACTGCGGCGCTCTAACCATTAGCAGATACAGCTCTTCAAGAGAAACAAACCTGTTGGTTCTAAGCTTCCTCAAGAACGGTGACCTAACCACAAGCCCTTCCAAGGCCTTGAAATTGATAGGGGACTCTACACAGTCAAAAGACAAAGACTCCAGATGGGTTTCACCCTCTGGAAAACAAGAGATCCAATCCACCTCGTCATCAGTCACTTCAGACTCGATCAGATCAAGTACTTTTAGCTGTCTGAAACAAATACCCACTTGATAAGTTCATTAAAAACAACATTTTGAATCTAGAGTGAACAAAGTTACCTGCACTTGTTAGCAACAACAGCAACACCACTAGTCCCAAACCCTTCACAGCAGATTAAGACAAGCTCCTTGAACCCAGGAAAGGACTCAGCGAGAAGCGCTAAGTCAACATCCGTCACAAACATCCGTTTCAAACTAACCTTCTCAAGCCAAGGGTAAGCCTTTGCTGTCACAGCAACCCAAGGAGCGAACTGAGCTCCCCAGTCAGGAGGCATGAGGTTGAAATCGGCAAACCGGGGCTTCCCTTTGAGCAACAGTGACTTAACGCGCGTGAACCGGCGAGTGAGACGCGCGGGAGAGAGTGAGTAACAGTTGCCGATGAAGACATCGAATCGGGTCTGAGCCTCGACACGGTACCACGATCTGCAGACTAATGAGACGGCGTTGCGATCGCGTCTTGAGGTGAGGAACTTGAGGACGTTTTCGAGAACGTTCTCGAGGACGTGGGATGGACACGGCGGTTGAGTGATCGGTGAAGATGATTTACCCGCCGGTTCAGAAACAGAGGGATCCAGCTTGAGATAACGCTCAACATCCTTGGCTATCTCCAAGGGATCATCTTCTGCCATTGAAGTAAAAATGATCGAAAACAAGAATTTTCTCCAAAAAGATGTCTACTTTCTCTTTTCTCATCCACAACTTGGATTCAGACAAAAGAGCAGACAGGAAGGTAAAAAGAAGCTTTGTCTTTGAGTTTGGTCTCTCTCTCTCCACTTCACCTCCATTATTTGTGAGACTATTTCTCTCCCATTAAATAAAAAGTAAACTTTTAATTTTCAATTTCTTTTGTACTTTACTCTTAAGTTTTAATCTTCTATTTTATATTAAGCATTGTTTTTTTCATAAAAAAAAATTATTCTACATTCTCAATGCATTTTTTTAGTATATATATTTTTTTACTCTTTCAAAAAACTAATAAATATTTATTTAATAATTATATAATAAAAATATATTAGTATATGTTATCATTTTTTTTAATTCGTGTAAAATGTGTTTAAACAAACACTTATTTAGAAACGGATAAAGTAATTAAGAAATCACTCTCTAGTTGATATTAGGCTCGACAAGGTACTTCCTTCCTTTTTAAGACGTGACATGTAATTTGTGTCTGAGCATAATTAGAGGAATCTAACTGTTGCAAATGCTCGGTCGTGGTGTGTTTTGCTTGTAAGAAAATATAGTAAAGGGATAGTTGCATTCAACCTCTGCGAATGTTGTAACGGAGAGATTTCGACTTCGTTCTCTGAGGTTAATCAAAACAGAAAGACAAAGTGATAGAACCATCGAAGACTTGCAGTGGCTTGCTCATTATGGACAAAGTGTATAGGATATATATATTTAGGCTTTGTAATTGGGTCTTTTACACTAAAGCCCATAACAATATTAAAAAGTGAAAGAGCCCCCAAGGTAATTTGAGTGTTTTAGTTGTTTATTGCCATTGATATAGAATAACACTAAAAAAAATTATTGTTCTAAAATCAGCTAAACGTTGAGAATTGATCAAAATAGCATTAACTACATTTTAGAAAAAAGCGAAAAAATTATTTTGCATTTAGATTTAGGGTTTCGGTTTAGTGATTAGAATTTAAAGTTTAGTATTTAAGAAGTAAAAATAGGATAAAAGTTTTGGGTTTGGAGTAATTTAGTTATATTATCTTGTAGTTAGTATTAATTTAGTTTTTTTATTAAGAAAATCGACATTTTTAAGTTTTTGTGTAAAGGTCTATTCAACCATCCATCCTTGCTTTTCTTAAATCCCCATAAGACAATTTGCCCAAAAAAAATATAAATTTCAAATAATGCTTCTTAGTTCTTATAGTTTGCGAAAGGCAATTGGTAGAATATCATGGATCTTTTCAAATAAGCTTCCAAAACCTTTTTATAATGTCATATAGGAGGATAAATTCGTAATATTGACCCAAAAAGCCAATCATAAAAGACAGTAGAAGTGGTATTTAGAGATCTAGGAGAGTCGTATTAGTGTGAAAATATGGTAAAAGATGTTGACCATTAAGTGGCAAACCAATAAAAAAGAAGTAGTCGCCAAACACGTCTCTCTCTTTGAGCCACATTTGCCGAAGTGTTGTGGCCGGTGTGGCTATACACGACCCATCCACGAGCCACTTGCAACAAATCACGCTTCACCCATTACACGAAGAATAATTAATTAAAAGGTGTCTCCTTTTTTTTCCCAAAGTAAAAGACATTCCTACTTCATTAAAATTATTATTTCTATCTATCTATCTACTCTCTCTCTCTTAAAAAAATTCAAAAGGAATCATCTCTCTCTCTCTCTACAACTTGAAGAAATGCATTGAGATTGATTTGAAGTTTTTTGTTAGCAAAGATGGTGGTAAGAAAAGTAGGCAAGTATGAGTTAGGTAGAACAATCGGCGAAGGCACCTTCGCTAAAGTCAAGTTCGCTCAGAACACTGAGACCGGCGAGAGCGTCGCCATGAAGATCGTGGATCGTAACACCATCCTCAAACGCAAGATGGTTGATCAGGTTCTGTCTCTTTCTCTCTCTCTTCTGTCTGAGATTTCATTTATTGTCTCTGATTGAAAAAAGTTGTTGTTATCAGATTAAGAGGGAGATCTCGATCATGAAACTCGTTCGTCATCCTTGTGTTGTTCGTCTCTACGAGGTAAAGTCTTCTTCTTTACTGTAAAGTTAGCTTTTCTCATATGGAAGTTTGATTCTTTGCTGTGTTAGGTTCTAGCAAGCCGTACTAAGATTTATATCATCTTGGAGTATATTACAGGTGGTGAACTGTTTGATAAGATTGTGAGTTAGTTACCTCTCTTAACGCAACTACTTCATCTCTGGAACAAGACTTTGTTTCTCACTTGTGTTTGTGTTATAGGTTCGTAATGGACGTCTTAGTGAAGCTGAAGCTAGGAAGTACTTTCATCAGCTTATTGATGGTGTTGATTACTGTCATAGTAAAGGGGTTTACCACAGAGATCTAAAGGTTGTTTCTTTTGCTGACAATCAACAATCTTTCAACCATTGAATGATTTTGAGTTTTGATTGATTCTGGTGTCAATTGCAGCCGGAAAATCTTCTGTTAGATTCTCAAGGAAATCTCAAGATATCTGATTTTGGGCTCAGTGCATTACCAGAGCAAGTAATGGGGTTCTCAGTTTCAAATCTCAAGAACTTGTTTATTGTAAACTAAATCATTATCAACTAATTATATTACTTTGATCTGAAGGGAGTTACCATCCTAAAGACAACTTGTGGAACTCCAAATTACGTTGCTCCTGAGGTGAAGTTAATATCATAATGTTTTGAAACATAGTTATGTTTTTTTTTATCATGTATGTCATAGATCATATGATCTTTTCTGTTTTGGTTTAGGTTTTGAGTCATAAGGGTTACAATGGTGCTGTGGCAGATGTATGGTCCTGTGGCGTTATCCTTTATGTTCTTATGGCAGGATATCTTCCATTTGATGAAATGGATCTCCCAACTTTATACAGTAAGGCATGGACTCTACTATTGCTGCTTTTGTAAATATTAATACTTTGTCTTGTAAAGTGTCTTGTCTCTGTTGCCCATTTTAAATAAGATCTTTCTGCCAAGTTTAGTTTGTCTAGTCCAGTTATCCACTTGATTAGAGAACTTTTTCAGTGAAACATTAGGCTTAAACAGGGAATATCTACAGACCCTTTGATACAAGTTTTAATGACTAGATCTTCTTTTTTTTCCCACTGTTAGTCACAGTCCAGTTCTGTAAATTTAACTTGTTATGTGCTTGTAAGTGATCTTTGTACTATCTTTCTAATAAGTTTTTCTTTTCTTTCCACATTTTGCAGATTGACAATGCTGAGTTCTCTTGCCCTTCGTATTTTGCCTTGGGAGCAAAGGCCTTGATCCGTAGAATTTTGGATCCAAATCCTGAAACTGTAAGTTTTGGATTCCCTTGAAGAAATCTGTGCTTATATCTGTTTCAATCATAGCTTCTGTGTGTGTTTGAGATGTATTACATGTTTAAACAACAGCAGCTCGAAAGAATAGATATCTAGATTACTCTACAATAGTTGACCAATCATATCATTCTTATCCACTCTCGAATATACTCTAAAAGTCTAAGCATATTCTTCCATTACTATCCTGGATTATTTGGAAGGTCTGTACAAGATGGATTCTCTTGTGAAGGTGAAAACTCTGAAAAATTTAGCCTTTGTTTCTTCTATTTTCAGCGAATTACGATTGCTGAAATCAGGAAAGATGAGTGGTTTGTAAAGGATTACACTCCTGTACAAGTTATTGATTACGAACATGTAAACTTGGATGATGTATATGCTGCTTTTGATGATCCGGAGGTATGAATTTCTCAGGCACAGTTTCGTTGTCCTCCTGTTGTTTGCTGGGTGGCATTTTGTATATAATGAAGCATGTGTTTAATGGTTTATGTGACATGATACGTTTCAGGAACAAAAAGATGCACTGGTTGGAACAGGAGACACGGGACCACTGACTCTAAATGCGTTTGACCTAATTATTCTATCTCAAGGCCTGAACCTTGCAACTCTTTTTGACCGTGGAAAGGTAACAATGCTGGGCATGACCCGCTCTGTGCATTCCTCTAACTTGTTCAGTTGTTCTTTATCATTTCACTATGTTACACAATGATTGCGTTAAATCTTTCAAGCGTGTTGATTCATAGGACTCCATGAAGCATCAGACAAGGTTCATCTCACACAAGCCAGCAAACGTGGTTCTTTCAAGCATGGAGGTTGTGTCGCAGTCCATGGGATTTAAGACGCACATTCGCAATTACAAAGTAAGAAAGTAGAGTAAGAGTCGTTTAGACACTCTCATCTGTTGCATTTGCTTCATTGTTTATGGTGATCTTCATCAAGCACCCAACTGATGCTAACCACCATTTCACTTTTCAGATGAGAGTAGAAGGATTATCTGCAAATAAGTCATCTCACTTCTCCGTCATTCTAGAAGTAAAGTTCTAAACATTTACCTACTCTCACACCCCTAAAAACCAATCCATCTTCTTTTTTTGTTTGCTTTGGTCTCTGCATGTCTCACTAATTATTTTGAAACCTGAAGGTCTTCAAAGTTGCACCAACATTTCTCATGGTAGACATCCAAAATGCAGCAGGAGATGCAGAAGAATACCTCAAGGTTAGTTAGCAGAAGAATGAAAACCTTTACCTTTGAGCTTTGTGTGACTCATTTCAGAGTAGTAAAAACCAAGTTTATTTATGCTTTGCAGTTCTACAAGACTTTTTGTAGTAAGCTTGATGACATCATCTGGAAGCCGCCAGATGCATCCGTTACAACTCGAGCCACCAAGACCAAGAGTAAAAGACGTTGATTCCATCTCTTATGTAAAGCAGAGCTCCCTGTTGTGTGTGTTTTAACTGCTTTAGTGGAATGAATATGTACAAGTTTGCTGATTTGGGTTTAATTTATAAAAGTTTGTGCATTGTTTGACAAAACTCCCGACAGTGTCTCCTGATTTATGTATGCTTTCTCGACTCTGCTTCTTGTTTATTATACAAAAACTATGCAAACATCTAAGTAGGTACGTGAAAGCCATACACCATTTATTTACTTCTTATTCTGTAATCTGCATCATCTCCTCTCTGTTTTCAATACCTTTTGTTTCATGAAAACGTTCAAGAACTCAGCCCAAAGGCAAGTTAATTGCAGATTAATCTTTTATTATAGTTCATTTTATCTATTTCACAATTACTATTGTGTAAAGCTATAGTGAATCATCACTTATTTATGATGTAATATACTGTGTTTCAGCTAGCTAATGCACTATATATTTATCTTTTTTTTTATACTCCGGAAAATGTGGTGGATAGGGTTGGGAACTCTATTTGATATTTGAATTCACGAATCCGATCTGAAAAGTTAGAACCGAATTCCAAACCGAAATAGCAAAATACCTGAATGAATATTGAATTAGGAGAGATTGGATATCCGAACTCGAACGGATAGTACCTAAACTCGAATAGATACTCAAAAATAACCGAACATATATATAATTAACTATATATTTCTAGTACAATTTTCTCATTTTTTCAAAATATTTATATTGATGTTACACATGACTTTTATATATATATATATATATATATATTGCTAACCATTTACAATGCATGTCAAGTTCTTATTTCTTGTATTAATAGAAAGTTGCACCGAAAAAATTCAGAAGAAAATTAATCAAGTTAGTGGCTTTTTATTCTTATTTTTTATCTTAAAACCTATTAATCGTTCTATTAAAAATCAGTTAAGTTAATGATATATTTTTAAATACAAAAAAATTAAGTAATAAATATTTTTTTTTTAAAAAAAAGTTAAATAATCAAACCTGATTCGAATTAACCGAACCCAAACTAAAAATATACCCGATCTGAACTTGAACGGTATTCGAACGCCGTCTGTAGTGGCGGATGATACTCCTGAAACCGAGAAAGATGTTGCAGCGTTTCTAAGTTGTTTTTCCTGTTATAGCTAACTGTATAAAACTATAGCAAACTGTTACTGTGTTATAGTGAAACAATCAAACATTACCGTGTTATAGTGAAACTGTTCATGTGTCTTAAGTCTTCACTAACTATTTACCTGTGTATTTTATTTTATTTTATTTTCTACACGGCTGTAAATTAACCCTACATTAAATAACAGCAAGAGAAGATTGCACCTTTTGTTAAAACTTAAAACCCTAAATCTCAATCTGTAATCTTCATCAGTACAATACCTTTGTTTTGTCACTCTCAATTTACCCCCTTTATTGCAGAGCAGGTAATGTCATGATTTTGTTTTTTTTTTTTTGAGAAAAAATGTAATACCTAAAATTGTTTTTCGATATCCCATAAAATGTAATCAATCTTTTTTATTTTTAGTTAGGTTTTAAACCTTAAAATTGTTAGATCGGCTCTGCATCTAAGAGCATCTTTATCGCAGCATACTACATGGTTTCTTAATGGTGAGTCCCATGGTGGGGCCCACTTTTTAAAAAAAAACTGGTTGCCAAAAATACCAAATAAGAACCGATCACATGGGAGTTTTAATACTGTTTGCGGATCTCACTGACACGTGACAGTCCGCAATTGGTTCACTTTTTAATTTTTTTTTTTAACTAGAAAAAAAAAGAAAAGAAAAACCCACTTGGGTTTTTCTGGTTAATGATGGTCTAAGTTTCTATTCTTCCATAATATTATATCATGACTATGAAATGATAACCAATGCATTACTCATGCAGACCACAATATACCAGTGACAAATGAACAGGCCGGTTCTGTGCAAAACAGGATAAAACATTCGACTCAGAACTCCAAATTTTTTTAAAAAGTTTATATATATATAGACCCACAAACTATTAAAATCTTTACTAAATCATTTATATTTCTCAAAATCTCCTGAGGCCCTGAAATGAATTCTCACCGCCTACACACTCGCTTCCCACATAATTATGGTTTGACGACTACTTTAAAACATAGTACTGGCCCTTTGATTTTAAAGATTAAAAAACTATTTATTAAACAGTTTAGTAAAATTTTGTTTTTAATAATTTGGAAAGTTAATTATTCTAACAATTTGACCAAGTGGTTATTAATGTTTTTACACCAAGATATTTAAGTTTAAATTTTAAAAGACGATTTATTATGGAACAAAATTTACAAATGATGCAAGTGGAGCCGTGGATTATAGATATATGGTAGTTCATTGTGGTGCTAGTAAAGTCACTTTATAAGATATATAATTATCGACTGAAAAGTCACATTTGTTATATTTCTTTTTTCTTGTGTTATATTTCTCATGTAATAATAAAAATCAATGCTAAAACACAATTTGAAAACTATATTTCTATATATTAGTTTGAAGAATTGTGGAGGTTTAGGATCAATGTTTGGCTTGGTTGTTCCCCGAATCAAACCTTTCAGAGCTGCTATATTTCTATATATTATTTAGTTTCTTCTGTAAATCGAGAATCCTTTAAAAAACCACCAACCATCCCACATATTTCATAAAATTTGTTCCCATCTATTGATGTAATACTATTCACTTAGGCGTGAATAACGATATTCGTCGACCATGATATAAAATTCAAATTAAAATACTATTGGGTTTGACATTTGTATTATTCCTTAATGTGAGAATAATATTTTGCAATTATTCACATAGGCTTGAACCATTCTATGTGGCCACCCTGATATAAATTTTTTAAAAATGACTTATTGGGTTATTCCTTTGATATGAGAATAATTAACTTTGCCATAATGTTTTTGACATTCGAATCAAATCTTCCACTAAATAACTCACCGAGTTTTTGCAGGTGATGTGTACCAAAGAAGTGGGAGTACTTTTTATTATTGTTTATTGAAAATTTTAAAATCCTTGATCTACAATGTTTTTAGATTTGAAGCTATCATTTTATTAACTTGAATTGATTTATCTTAATGGCCAATCCTCAATATGTTATTCGACCTAGGCTAGTACGACTACTTTCGAACTCCCAAGAAAAAGTGGTTTGGAAACAACTTTTCTAGAAAACACTGGTACATTCTATTATGTATTATTGTATACATATTAAAAATACCTTTTTATATATAATTGGGTTCTTTGGATCGATGACAAAATAATCTTCCAAGAGGTTGATATTGACAAGCTTCTCATGTTTTCTAAATGACATTTAAAATATGATTTTATATGTTTGTACAAATGAATGACATCTTAAATCAAATCCAGAACCGACTAACTTAAGCTGTACTCCAAATTCTTTTATGAAAAAAATTTACTAAAATTATAATATTATTTTTCACATTTACCATTAATGTATAACTATTTTTAAAGTACTCTAAATTTATGATGAAAATAAACTAAACTATTTTATAAAAACATTTATAAAACATTTAGAAACTCAACTCCACCCTTTTAACATTAAATCCTAAATAATAATCACTAAAATCTAAACTCAAATGTTAATATATTTTAAATAAATATATTTCTAAAAAATAATATTTAACTTATAGTATTTTTACCTTTTTTTTTCCTTTTATATCATTATCACCACCAAACTGCCATCACTTGGTTCATATATATCTTGGGAACTAGAACACCAACTAGAATACCAACGTACGTATAAATCTAACTCAACGTCTAAGAGATTGTTGCAGACAAGACCATTGAGGTTTTAAAGGTTAGCATAAGTTTCTTAACTTTTAATTCGTCCAAAATGTTGAAGTACCTGGTGTGGGTTTACTTATCTTAAACTTGAAACATGTAATACAAAATATTGATTTGATATTTTCAAACTTTAAACTAACATAACCCTTAGAATGCATCACCCTGACATATGGTCTCCATTCATCATTGCCGTAGTTACATTTCTTATATTATTTTATGGCACCTAAAGTGGTCGATCGTGGCTCTTGCAGCTTCACAAGTTTAAAAGTGTTAAAGACTTAGGGTTAGGAATTGTACAGCTTGTACTGTACAAGTTGGTCCATATAACACCATAAACATATATAAGTATACAACCAAGTAGCTGATGCAACTTGGTACTTCATATATGCTTCGTATTATATATCTGTATAAAATATTTATTCAGTTTCTTTTGTTTCTTATTGACTGGGAACGACGAAGAAGTTCGACATTAGTAACAATTTGAAATTAATTTTCATTAACTAGTGCAAGTTACAACACATCTTTCTATGATTCGAACCAAAGTCTCCATATATTGCTTTTGCAAATTCTAGAAAATATACTATTAAAACAACTAACAATGATATATTCGGTCAACTAAACTATATATGTGTGGTTCTTTACAAATTCATGTGGCAAGTTGTTTCTTGTATGGCCTACTTGTGCCACACTTGGTTTATTATTGGATTATAATTAATCCCTCATACACAGTGGCCGAAGAAGCCACCCATAAATCTCCACATTAACTTGTTATTATACTGACTTCACTACAAGGAAATGCATATATAAAAAGAGTATATATAGAAGAAACAAGACTAAAATCAGTTATACATAGCGAAATTTTCATCAGGGGATCCACTAAAAACTTTAAATAAGACAAAATAATTTAGGTTATTCGCCATGGATCAATATCTCAAAAGACGAGTAAAATACCTAACAAACTTCAAATAACAAAACCTAACAATGAAAAATATTTATATAATATATATGATAACACGTATCAGGTTTAACGGATTTGCAGTCTTATATTATAAAGGAAGTGATTACATCGATTTTGTTGGAGATATGATTCCACATTAAAAATATATATGAGACTTGAATAATATATAAGAGATTGAATCAATACATTTATCGTTAATTAATTTTTTTTTCGGATTGATTCTTGATCGTATATTGCAAGGAATGTTGGATATATAGCACATCCACCTCAAAAGCGATAATCATGAGAAAAAAAAAATACAAACGTCGACCATTGCAGCGATTGTGGCAGCGCTATATAAGTTGATTGTAAATAATCTGTCTTACTATTGTAGTTCATAAAAGAAGGTCATATTGCACCAAGAGAAAAGTACAATGTTGCATACTAAAAGTCTTTGTGGAAGATGTGGATATGAGAACCGGTTAAATGATTTTACAAGAAGTAGAAACAATCAAGGTTCGCTGAAATATCAGGGAACCGGAATGAACCAAAAAAAGGATTATGCTGGAAAAAAATCCCCCATCTAAAACTTAAAAGAATAACTAAGTAATATGTATAGGATTAATCTATGGCCTATTGGTTTAAGATTGAAAATTATTAAGATTCATGGAAACTATGGACCTGCCAGCTAACGAGGTCGACCTTTGTATTGTAACTACTGGTCTTTTCAGTCCTCACCGTTCGATCTTTTTGATGATAAAATGACTAGTTAGTTAGACCAACAACTGTATCTATGATAAAATGACTATACTTCTTCAAATATATGCTCATGGAACAAACTCATAACTCTTTTAAGTACGGTGCCTGTACAAATCTCTTATCGTGCACAATAATATCGACGATATATGTGTCACTTCAGAACGGGATAGTTGCTAAGTACTCGATGAAAGTGGATAGTATATGCACCAACAATGACTCCAAAACAATCAAACTGGTCAACCGCATTCGTACAGTTTATAGATATTTGTTTGGCTACTTTCCTTATCCACATGAAATGACCTTGATGAGAGTATAACTTGTTGAACTGAGATTTTGGATTAAAGTTTTTCGTGTAATGAAGGAAAATAAAGATGTAATATGGAAAATTTTCATGTTTATCACATTATTGATATCAATATTTATTTTTATTTTTACTAAAGACATTTCATAAATCTTTATTAAGAGTCAAAAACCTTTTAGATTAATTACAATCATAAATTTTAGATTCTAAAACTCTATCTATCTCTCAACATGAAAATAATATTGAAATTGTGATTTTTAGACCATTCCCTAATATAAACTTAGTAATACAAAACATCATGACATATACACTCTTATAGATGTGTATCCTTTTCCTGCTTTTTCTTAGATTTAGATCAAATTTTCAGATTTCTGAACTGATATGATGGTTTTTATTTTTAAAATTCGGCCAAAAGAAAGTAGTATTAATCTATTACATTCTGAAGTTTCTAGAATACATATGTGGTCCAACAAAGAAGACAAACCAGCAAATCTGTATTAGTTTAAAGAATACATCAAAATATATAATGAATTAAAATAGAATATGGTACACACAAACACACGAGAGAAAAAGAAAGTAAAGAGTAAAAAAAATAGGAGGCTGACAGATCCGGAAGGAGCTAGAAAAGAAACGTGACTCAATTTTGTATTCATTAAAGGAGACAACTAATTAAAGCTTTAACTGTGTTTTTTTTTTGGTTTATATGGTCAACTTGGAGCTGGACATGTGTCCACTCCACTTTTTCTTCTTCTCGTTTCTTCCTTTTCTTTTCTTTTCTGTTAAAGCTTTTTAGGTTCACATTTAAAAAATAAAAATTCACTGTCAGCTAACTCTTGCCTCCAGTAGGCTTGGCCGACACACAATTTTTCTATATATATTTCAGGTTATTTTTTTTATTAAACTTTCTCTTTAAATTAACTTAGGGTGTTGTATGTCTATTTGCGAATTTTGATATTGATATATTTGCAACTTTTGGTTATGATAATGATGTAACTTAACATTTTTTATTGATTTTGTAAAAATCAACATTTTACTACATACAAAAATGTTAATAAGTAAAACAAAATAAGAAATTTCGATCTACCATAAATTTACTATTATTTTTCAAATTTATTATTAATGAATAATTATTTTTATTAATATCCTAAATTTGTGATTAAATAACACTAAATTATTTTTCTAAATATTTATAAACTCAACTTCAACACCTTAATACTCAACCTTAAACATTAATCACTAAAATTTAAATTTAAATATTAATATATTTTTGATTTATGGTATTTTAAAAAAATGGTACTTAACTTTTGGTATTTCTAACAATTTCTCTAACAAAATACAAAACTAAATTTATACATTTGATAGAATAAATTAGCTAAAATAATTATCCAAAATAGCTAAGCATATATATATATATATATATATATATTCATTTCAGTTTTATCATTATCAATATTATATTTTTTATGAATGTACATTTTAGTTATTCGATAAAAATATGTAATATTAGTTTCAGTTTAAAAATGATTAGGAAAAGATATATTCTTTAGTTTATAAAGTTTTTCCCAATTAGTATTACAATTTGGATCAGTATTCCACTGATCAAAGCCCAAGTGTAAATGACTCGAGCCGAAAAAAAACTGAGAGATGATTTGCTTTTCTTTATAAAATAGGTGAAGCACGAGCCGCTTAAGCTAACAGTCTTTACGCCAGAATTCGAAGCCCTACATGTCTCACTCAATTCAATTATTATAATTGAATATGATTAACGCACTAATCAAATAATTAAAGTTAAAAAATTAAAACTCATTCTTCCTTGCATTACTTATTTAAAACCCTCTCTCGGCCTCCTCCTCCTTAGAGCATGATTATCCAAGGAACCCCTAGTGGGGTTCCTATTTTTTTTTATTTTTTTTTCTTTTTCTTTTTTTTTAAAAAAAAAATAAAAAAATAAAATTAAAAAACGAACCAATTACGGATCGCCACGTGGCAGTAGGGCCCGCAAACAGTGTAAGAAACCCTCTAAAAACGGTTCTTATTTAGGAGTTTTAAGAAGCGGTTCTTGCACTGTTCATGGGCCCCACATGTCAGTGGAGCCCGCGAACAGTGCAAGAGCCCCTCTTAAGAGCTCCCATTAATCATGCCCTTAGTATTCATTCTCCACCCTCTCTTCTCTTCTCTCTCTCTCTCTCTATCTTTTGCCCTTCTCTTTCTCAATCCGCATCACATCAATGCATCGATTACTTTGTTGGTTAGTCTGATTCTATTTATATAGTTTCTTAACTTGTAATTTGATTTATGACATGTTTTGTGTTGTTTGTGAGATCTCTCCACATATATATATTAGTTTGAGAAGTCAGATGTTTGCATGTGCAGATTAATGCTCATGGCTGAGAGGTTACTCAACCTTTAATGGATCTCTCTCCCCTTCTCAGGGTTGGTTTCTCATCTCCATTTTTTTTTGGTAAGATGCATAGTGTGTGTTGTTTTATTTGTCTCACCCTTGATCGTACTTCTGTTGTGTGTGTTTTTTTTTTGCTTAGGTTACTTCTGTTAAGATAAAAAAGCACATAATAATGCACGATTCCTTCTCTTTCTGCAAGTATTGTCTGATTGTCCAATTACTTAATGTCTATGTTCTTTTGTTTAATGAACAGCTTAATAGTGGTTAAATTATGCGCATAAAATAAAAGCAAATTATCTTGTCATCACCAGCGAAATTGATCAAAGTAAAAACACATAAAAATAAATTGACTTACTCTGGTTCTTGATTTTATTTTCTTCGAATCTTCTTTAGTTATTTATACTCTAAAAAGAGTTTGAAAGCTTCATTAGATTCTCACTTTAAGGTAAAAAAAAAGGTGTCTGTACCCAAATTACATCATATGTACGAAGTACGAACACATTTTTTTATTTTTTTTATTTATTTTTCCCCTTATTTTTGCAAATTAACACTGCATCATATAATGTTTTTTTTTGTCTGCTTCAACATGGCCTGTATTAAGTTGAACTCTCACTATGCATTTGGAAGCTATTTTCAGAACTAAAGGTTCATCTTTGTGTTCCTTGTCAATAAACGTTGATGTCTCTCAATAATATTCTTCAAACAACTATATATATATATGATAAGATAATACCCCAAATCAGTCCAAACAAGCTCAATGGTGATAGTTGAAAACAGCTTGAGAACCTCTTTTAGAAAGCAATATAGGATTGTGTTACAAAGAAAACACACACACACAGCAGTATAGGATAGTTTAATGTGTATTCATAAGCTTCTAAATTTTTTACAAAAATAAATTGTAACTTCTTTGAGAAAGCAGTGGCTTGAGTAGAAACTCCATTAATTAGGTTTATAAGGCTGGGTGTTTAGATTTGAAAGGAAGTGAATGGAGCTTGTGACACTGAAAATAAGCTTATTGATTGGAGACAAGCAATTCGATTTGTGCATAATTCATGTTCATATCCACATATCTTTGTAGCATGAATTTGAATTTGAATCTGATCATCTGCCTTTGTATATGCAGTTGTAAACTGGTGAGCTGAGATAAGGATTCTGATGACGGTTTTACTATGGGACTGCCGTGGTTAATTACTAAACCGGAGACTGTAAGGTTCTCTCGAGTTGTCTCCCATGTCTAGACCATTTGTGAGAAGGGATTTTTCTGTTTGCACCATTCACCCCGCCAATCTCTAAATATGCAATCAAGTATCATTCTCACTTAAGAAAAAAAAAACAATCCTTTATTTTAGATGCTTCCACAGCTTGAAATATATTGTAGCCTAAGAAAGGTCTAGCCTGTAGGTCACAGTCATTAGAGCCACTTCTCTATTAAAATGTGTTACTTCTTCCATCAAAATATGATCCTTGAGGAGTTAGGTACAGAACTAAGTACACAGAGTTCATACATTATAACTTTTTCATTTGTATTTTCTCCAAATGAGATAAAATCATTTACACTTTGGACAATTTCCTAAGAGATGCCAAACGTCTGTCTGGAGTTTTAGAGTTTTTGGTAGATAGCTAAGAATTTGTATCTTGCACTACTTAGCTACACTAGTATACTTGATAATAATTTAAGGGAGTGAGGGGAGGTGCTGTATTATTATTCCCTTCTCATCGATGGTCTAGATGTGCGAGATGACTCTCATCAAAGTAAAGAGAAATGGTGATCTATAGGAAGCATCCTCCACAATGGTATTTCCTAAAAAGGTTAGAATATTTTTCAGCTTGTGGAATTATTGCATTGCTAGATTTTGGACCAATGGTCTGCTAATGCGATGCGACACATGTGATACTTCCAAGTATAGTTGTGTGAGCTATTTTCTTTCAGGTTGATCAGTACAACATCATGCCGTTATTCCAGCCAAAACGTAGACGATGGATGCAGAAGCAAATTAGCAATGACTTTCTTGCAAGAACTAAAGAAGCCACAAAAAGAAAAAGAAAAAAGTTAGGTCTGATGTTAAACGATGAAGTGAACGAAAGGTGTACCTTTAGACTCGATGTCACTTATTATTCTCTCTCGTTCATCCATTTCATGCTGCAAATAGGAAAAGACCAAAGGGAATGGAATGTGTTTTACATGACGTAACGCCAAGTATTTAGAGATTGCTTGTAGATTGATACGTACTACAAATACTCGGTAGATTCTAACTACCAATGAAAAGACTTTGTATCTATCTTCTTAATGGCATTTCTTAAACATGGATTATATTGGCGTTAAACAAGTAGTTAAGTGATGTAACATTCAGTGGGACCATTGTTTCCACTAACATATCATACATGAAAAATCATATTCTCAGTAGACGTGTACTTTTGGGTATGAACCCACCAACCCATGAAATGGAATAATAGGTAGATATGCAATTATTTCCATTAAAAGGTAAAACTAAAAGAAGCTCGAAGCTTAAAGATACATACCACTTTGTCTAATCTTGAAGATGAATCAAAACATCTTTTACAAGTTGAAGATAAATCAAAGTACTACCCACAGATTGTTTCTCTACATAAGCTTCGACCTAATCTCTCAGATAACACATAAGAAAGAGAGCAAGAGAAAGTGATGTCGGACCAAGGTTCTGTTCATCTGGATGTCAAAGAAAACCATGTAATATCCCTAACCCTCCTTGCATACATAGCTTCATATATTTTGTCGATATGTATATGTGAATATTGCAAATGCAGGTGGTGATGAAAAATGGTATAGTCGAAGTGACCATATCAAAACCAGATGGTTTTGTCACTGGAATCTCTTACCATGGTGTCAACAATCTACTAGAAAGTCACAATGAAGATTATGATCGAGGGTATACGTAGAAACTGTAGATACATTATATATACACATGGATCAATCTTATTACCTCTACAACATATGGTATGTTTTGACCAAACTCAGGTACTGGGACCTTGTTTGGAGCGAGTATGGGACGCCTGGAACCACAGGGAACTCCGAGCGGTATGTATGCATTGACCAAACATACATTAGTTATATAAATATTTACATGTGTTGTCATAAATGTGGTGGTCGAGGCAGGATCAAAGGCACAAGTTTTGAAGTAGTAGTGGAAAATGAGGAACTGGTAGAGATATCTTTCACAAGGAAATGGGATTCTTCTCTCCAAGACCATATTGCTCCTATAAATGTTGACAAGAGGTATCTCATATACACACATGGACACATATGTGTAACAGTGACAGAGATGTTGATTTGGATTTGTATAACTCAGGTTCATAATGCGTAAAAATGTAACTGGATTCTACTCATACGGAATATTCGAGCATCTAGCTGAATGGCCAGCTTTTAACTTGCCTCAGACAAGGATTGTTTACAAGCTTCGTAAAGACAAGTAAGTAAAGTAACTAATGTTTCAAAAGTGAACTGATATTAGTGAACTTATAAGTGTTGTTATGTCAGGTTTCGATACATGGCAGTTGCTGATAACAGGCAGAGGAAAATGCCTCTTCCAGAAGATAGATTAGGTAAAAGAGGAAGACCTTTGGCTTATCCTGAAGCTGTTCTGCTTGTTCATCCTGTTGAGGAAGAGTTCAAAGGAGAGGTTGATGACAAGTATGAGTATTCATGTGAGAACAAAGATCTTAAAGTGCATGGATGGATCTCACATAACTTGGGTTTGGGTTTCTGGCAAATCATTCCTAGTAATGAGTTTAGATCAGGTGGCTTGTTGAAACAGAACCTTACTTCTCATGTTGGTCCAATCAGTCTTGCTGTATGTTCTTTCTCTTTCTTCCTCCTGAAAACATGTGTTCTTACTTTTAGCCATTTTGAAACACAATGATTGTTGTTCAAACACAGATGTTTATAAGTGCTCACTATGCTGGTGAGGACATGGTGATGAAGGTAAAAGCAGGGGAGTCATGGAAGAAAGTGTTTGGTCCTGTTTTCACTTACCTCAATTGTTTGCCTGACCAAACCTCTGATCCTCTTTCACTATGGCAAGACGCTAAAAACCAGGTTTATTCATCAACTTTATATCAAAACATATATGAAAAGAGGAAACCTAACCTTAAAAGAAATGGTGTTTCATTAGATGTTAATTGAAGTCCAAAGCTGGCCTTACAACTTCCCAGCTTCAGAAGACTATGCATTGTCTGATAAGCGTGGTTGCATCAATGGTAGATTACTAGTACGAGACAAGTAAGCACTCACATTCAATAATCACCACACATCATTTGCTCTGTACTTATATGCTTTTCGATTCCTTCAGGTTGCTTAGTGATGAACTTTTACCAGCCAATGGTGCTTTCATAGGTTTGGCTCCACCAGGAGAGGTTGGATCTTGGCAAACAGAATCTAAAGTGAGTCAAAAAATTGTATTCTTGGACCATATAATATAATATCTATTCAAGCAATGAACTTATGCTTATAACAATTATTCTTACATATAGGGATACCAGTTCTGGACGGAAGCAGAAGCAGATGGTTATTTCACCATAAATAATATCCGAGAAGGTGAATACAATCTCAATGCTTATGTTACAGGATGGATTGGTGATTATCAATACGAACAACTGATTACCATTACTGCAGGTTAACTTTTTTTAAATAAACTTACAATGTAATCAAGATCATATGTTACTATATGTGTCAAGAATTTGCATAGTCACACTCTGCATCTATAACCAGGCTGTGACATTGACGTTAGCAGTATCGTGTATGAACCACCACGAGATGGGCCAACCGTGTGGGAAATTGGAATCCCTGACCGGTCTGCAGCTGAGTTCTGTGTTCCTGACCCTAATCCAAAATACATCAATAAACTATATATTGGTCATCCTGACAGGTAAAACATGATCAAACATGTCACAACTTAGAGAAGTCTTGATTAAAATATTCACGTAGTAAATTTTATAAGTTCATTTTAAAATGCATGCAATTTAAGAGCATGATTAACCCTAAAACTCCACTTGGAGCTCTTATTATTATTAATTTTTTTTCTGACTTTTTTTTTTTAAATTAAAAACAAATCAATCGCGGACCGCCATGTGTCAATGGGGCCCGCGAACATGCAAAAAACCAGCTTTTAATTTAAAGGTTTTAGAACATGTTCTTAACTATTTGTGAATCCCCTCCCTTAAGAACCCATTTAAGAATCTGGGTTAAAGGTACTCTAAGATCAAGACAAACAAAAAGTAGAGACCTAAGTTAAGTGTTGTTGATACTTATGAAGGTTTAGGCAATACGGGCTATGGGAAAGATACACAGAACTATACCCTAAGGAAGATTTGGTGTTCACCATTGGCGTAAGTGATTACAAAAAAGATTGGTTCTTTGCACACGTTACCAGGTAACACTATATATTTTGAACCATTATCAGTGTCACATGCATGTCAACATATCTTTAAAATGGTTACAGAAAAATAGGAGATGACACATATGAAAAAACGACGTGGCAAATCAAATTCAAGCTCGAGAAGGTGCAGCAAAACAGAACATACAAACTTAGGATCGCACTGGCGACAGCAAATGTAGCGGAGTTACAGGTGAGGATGAATGAGGAGGATGAGAGTGAAAAGAGTTTGATTTTCACAACTGGTGTAATAGGACACGACAACACGATCGCAAGACATGGGATACATGGACTCTATAGACTTTATAACGTGGATGTACCGAGTGAGAAGCTTGTAGAAGGAGACAACAGTTTGTTCTTGACACAAGCCATGACTACCGTTGGAGCTTTTAATGGTCTCATGTATGACTATATCCGCCTTGAAGAGCCTTGTTTAGCTTCCAACTTTCACTAAACTGTGCCTTCTGTGTTCATCATCGTCTCATCAGAATGGGTTTTTAAAATATTGTTTTTTCTAACGCTGGATGGGTTTACTTAGCATGGGCGTTTGTAAATAAATTTGACCCAAAAAATTTGAATCCAAATCAGATATTCTACAAAAGTCTGGAACGTGCTAGTTAGAGGTATTATGAAAACGTGAAATCGTTATACTTTCCAAGCTATGGTTCATAGCATATGGCGAGAGCGTATGACCGTCGACATGGTAAGCAACCAAAAGATGAGAAAGTTCTGATCAAATGTGTTGATAGAACAATTCAACTGAAACTATTATTCCTCAAGGGGAAAGGAAAGCAATATTTTGAAGTAGGTGCGGTGCGTGTGTATGGTTTGGCACAAGAATACAATACTCTTCTCAGACTTGAAGTTTAAAGGGAATTGATTTCTTCTTTTATTTTTATTTTTATTATGGTTACAAATCAACAATATAAACATTTGATGGAAATATGTTCTTGATTGAATAAATTTTACATTCATTAAAAAGAAAAATTCTCTCTAAATTCGAACGCTTATTCAAAATTTAAATGTTACCAAAATCTAAAAATCAATTTGGATAAATACTCAATATTTAAACTAAGATTCACAATAATTTTTTTAAATAAATAATTCTACTAACTGTTTAATTTTATTTTTTATTCAGTCATACATTAGTCAAATGTATATTAAGTTATTAAGATTTTTTTTTTTTACTTTTATGTGATTATATGGTGTTTAATTTTATTTTGGATAAAATATCTAAATTGATATAAAAAATGCCATAGAATGGTTTTAAAATTTTTTGTCACAAAATAGATTTCAAGAGAAAAATAATCAAAATATATTTTATTAAAAAGTGTAAATATACATTTATACTTTTTCGGTTAATTAATTTAGACTTATGATTTAAAGTTATGGGGTGAATTTTATATGTAAATTTATAATTTTTATAAAGAAAAATAAAAATTAAATTTTAAGAATAAAAAAACTATTTCATTCATTTTTTATTGAAAGTTATTTTGCGATAAAAATTTAAAAATGATTTCTTGGAGAATTGACAGATATAAAATCAGAAAATCCAAAAATTATCGACCCTACAGAAAAAACGAACCTAAACTTGGTTTACTAATGAAAAGCACTAGTGGGCTTTATATTGTTCTGTTGGGCCATAATCACATTATACTTAACCAGAAACGGAAGGGTAAAACCGTCAATCACCGTTCCTAATCCATCGCTGCCTATATATACAGTCGCCTGCAAAAGCTAGGGTATAAAAGCCCCAAATCATTTCTCCGCTCAAGAGCCAAACTCCTTCGCAATCAACCAACGGTACCTCCTTCTTTCACCGTCAACCTCTCTCCTTCCGTCGCCGGAGATCGGTAAACCATCTCTCTCTATCATCATCTCCGTCTCCTCTTGAGGTCTTAGATTCGTCAAGCTCTTTTACTTCGTCCAAAACTGTTCAGATTCCCGATTTGTTTAACTTAATTGCGAAATTCGATTTGAGTTTTGCTCGGATTTTCAGATCGTTGGGGTAATGGCGACGTTTGAGCTGTACAGGAGGTCGACGATCGGGATGTGTTTGACGGAGACTTTAGACGAGATGGTTCAGAGCGGGACACTGAGTCCTGAGCTAGCTATCCAAGTCCTTGTTCAGTTTGACAAGGTTTCCTTTTTAACTGATCTTGGAGTCTTGGTTTGCTTCTGTAGCTTTTTTGTTCTGATATGTGTGTCGTTGTAGTCCATGACTGAAGCTCTTGAGAACCAAGTGAAGACCAAGGTCTCAATTAAGGTGAGCTTCACTTTTAATCATTTGTTGTGAAATGTTGAATCTTAGTATTCTGTATACGTTGTTGAGTAGACGAGAAGATCCTGTTTCTGTTCGTGACTTCCTTATATATGTTCATTCATTTACTGGTCGGAAAGAGGATTGATAGTTTTTAGCTATATCTTGCTTTACGTCGTATGTTGTGGTTTTGCTGTTTGAACCTGATGCAGTATTCATATTTCTTGGAACAATTTTTTTCGAGTAGAAAGTTTAGGGTAAAAAACATTCGAGCTCAGTTGTTTGTTTCTGACACCTCTAAAAGTGTCATACTTTCTTTCAAATGTTACGTTATGACAACTTGATTTAAGCTGTATGGGATCAGTTATCTGCCTGATAAATAGGTGTCATAGTGGTTATCTCAGGAAATTCTGAAAAGAGTTTGTTTAGATGTCATATATTAATAATAGGTTGAAGCTATCTCTTATATGATTTCTTAGAGCTAAAAGGTTTAACTTGAGATTAAGCTGTATGGATTCAGTTATCTGGCTTAGAAGTAGGAGCTTGCATCTGTTACTTCAAGACTGTTCAGATATGTGCCTTTAATGGTTGACATTAATTCTCTTTCGACATACTAACCACTGCTAACACTATTTTCATAGCCAAATACTAAACGCTGCACTCAAGATAAGATATAAGCTTTGGCAGATGAAACAATCAGTTATTTAATCTTGTTTTTCTTTATTTCTTGTACAGGGGCACCTGCACACTTACAGGTTCTGTGACAACGTATGGACCTTCATATTACAGGACGCGATGTTCAAGAATGACGATCGTCAAGAGAATGTGAGTCGAGTGAAGATAGTGGCATGTGACTCTAAGCTGCTCACACAGTGAGATGTATATTCTCAGCAGATAATATGCTCACTCCCTTTGTAATAGATTATGAGTTTTGTTTAGTTCACTTTAACTCAGCGCTTGTTATATGTTGAGCTCCATTTGCAGCCATCAATTTAGTTTGTATGTAAATTTTCGGCCGAAAGACATGGGGACTATGTTGCTATGAGAAAGTTCTTAAGATTCATCTTGAGATTACGTTTATTTTGTATTAACTCTGGACTTCCGAATCTCAACATAATGATATAGTGGCTTTGTACAAAACTGTGTCTCAATGGAACTGACTGGTGTCAAAGCCATTGGTTACTCTTAAACTCCTCTCTAGCATCTTGGCTTATCTTCACTCTCCGCTTTTTTTTCCTCTGTGTTTGGGAATGTGAGTTGTCATTTACACCTTTACAGATGTGTTTTCACCAAAGCAGAAGAGAATATGATTCCTGTAAGTTACTTCCAGTGATTCCACAACTTTGAAGCATAGCGGCTAATGTCACTTTTTTTTTGTTTTAAAGCCACACGGCATGTTTGGCATCTTTGTGTGGTCGTTTTAGTGCCAAGTGAATTGGATCCTTTGGTTTATAAAGAGAACATTGCTTCTCTCAAACTCTCTCTTATGTTGTAATCTGTATAACTGATACTGTGTACAAAATATGATGTATTGATGCAGGAAACTAGTTTCTGTACTTCTTGAAGAGCTTCTGGAGATTTGTTACGTTTTACGCGAAGAGAACCAAAAGAAAAGGTACACACATAAGGAAAAATACTGGCTAGACAGTTAGTTTTCCTTTTTGATGTGTTATGAATAAAGAAGGCATATCAATAGGAATGTTGTCACTCTGTTGCTGCTTCAAGATGACAGTAACGATCACTAGTCGATCAATTTTTCATTAATATCTGAGATAAGTTTTCTCCATGTGGTTTAGGTTCACTTGTTACTTTTTTTTATGAATAGCTGCCATGGCAACCTCCAAGTCCCACAGTTTCCAGCTAATCGAGGGAATGGAGCTTCAGGTCTGTTCTTTCCTCTCTCCTCCTGGAACTTACAGTAACATATATTGGACTTAAACCTTTGTATTGATTTAGATCACTGTCACTGGATTGCCAAATGGGAACAGTGTAAGAGCTGAATTTCACCTCAAGAACTGCACTCGTACATGGATTCTTCATTGGGGTTGTATTTATCAAGGAAATAAGTGAGTGATGATCTTTAAGATAAAGACATAATGCTCTATATATCTCCATGTTTTTGACTTCTGTTTATCTGTAGCAACTGGTTTGTCCCATCAGAACATTCCACGAAGCAAGGTGCATTGCAGACTCCCTTTGTGAAGGTCTGCATAACCCTTTTGTTTCGTTTTTATCCATAAGGTTTTCCTAAAAGTCGGAACTTTTTCTGCAAAGTGTTTATTTCACAACTGCAGAGTGGGAACGATTACGTAGTGATCCTTGAGCTGCGTGATCCAAAAGTACGTGCAGTTGAATTTGTTTTAAAAGATGGTAACCGTAACAGATGGTGCGTATTTTCTTTTCTTTCCTTTATCTGAGTCATGCTTGTAAGGGATAAACATGGAACTTGACGGACTCCTAATGGTAATTTCAGGCTGAAACAGCATACTGGAAACTTCCGTGTAGATATTCCTTGGAACGAACTGCATGTTCATCATCGAATACAGATACCGAAGAATCTGATAGAAAGAAGAGCGTATACAATATGGGACCGGAAAGGCCGACCTCAAAACTCTGCACGTGAACAACAGGTGAAACTGGTTCAATCTAGTATCCACTACTGATCTGCTATTATTTATCTTTGTGTTCCTTGAGTTATAAAACATGGTTCTGTATCTCTTTTCTTGCATGTGTATTATTTTAGATGGACTATGAAATTGCAATAAGAGAGCTCCAAGCCGACCTGGCTAGAGGAATAGCTATAGACGATCTTCAGGCCAACTCAATCCCAGTTGAGAAAGCAGTTATCAGTGAGCCAAAACAAACAATGAACTTGCATCAGCCATCACATCGCCGGAAGCATGATGTTCAGAAATGGGTACAGAAGTATGCGGAACCAATCACTAAAAATGGAAGTGTGAACAGTTCGGCCCTTTCAGATCTCTTGAAGAAATCTGTAGGCCAAGAAAATGTAGTTTCACAGAGAAGCTTCCATGTCAAAAATTACGAAATAGCGGTTGGCAATACAATTAGTCCACACAGTCTTTTTCATTACTGGTAGCTGTCAATAACTTCCAGATTATTAATGGTTTATGTGTTCTTGATTATTAGGTCATCCAGAAAAATATTAAGGGAGATTGTCGCTTATATGTTGCCACAAACATGGCAGGTCCAACAGTACTTCACTGGGGAGTCGCAAAGTCCTCTGCAGGAGAGTGGTTGGTAAGATGTTCTTCCTTCTGTATAGATTTTCTCTATCAAAATCTTCTCAATAAGGGACTCAGTTTTACAACTCTATATAGACTCCACCTCCTGATGTGCTGCCTGAGAAGTCAAAAATTGTTCAAGGAGCATGTCAAACATATTTTACCGATATGTCAAGTAGAGAACACTCTTATCAGGTGAAACCTGCTCTGAATATGTTACAGAGATTACCCTATTTTGTTTTGATGTACTTCTATCCTAAGTTATCTTTATGTACTAACACATTTCATCGTTTCTTGCATTGGAAAAGCTTATTGATATAAATTTCAAACGAAGCGGTTTTATTGGTATCCAATTTGTGATATGGTCTGGAAGCCACTGGGTAAACGATAATGGAGCCAACTTCGCTGTAAGCCTGAAATCGTCAGATAGTACCAGTGGCAAAGTGAGTTCAGTGATTTTAGTTATCTCAGCATCAATGTCATGATAAATATTGGTATGTTCTTTATCAATATAGTTCACTTTTAAACATGTTTATCCTCCTCAGAGTGGCGTGGATGGAAAGTATATTCTCAAATGGCTGCTTGATGAAATATCTGTTCGAGAGAAAGAGGCTGAGAGATCACTAATGCACAGGTAAGCGCAAATATCTGGAAGTTAAATGATTTTTCTGTGTAGCCTAGGTCTCCTTGTTTATAATATTGGTGAAGTTTCTTATAAGCATAGCTTGGCAGGTTCAACATCGCAACAGAGTTGACTGAGCGTTGTAAGGATGAAGGAGAAGGTGGATGTGTTGGTATAATGGTGTGGATGAAATTCATGGCCACTAGGCATCTCACCTGGAATAAGAACTACAACGTGAAACCTCGGTAGAGTTTCATTGGCTAGTAGCTACTCTTACTTGACTCCTTTTTACTTGATCAGAGCTTCTTATGCCTTGAATCTTTTTCTGCAGGGAAATTAGTGAAGCACTAGAAAGATTCACCAATTTGATGGAGAGAATATATCTGCAGCAACCATACAAGAGAGAAATTGTGAGACTAACTATGGCACTTGTGGGTCGTGGAGGTCAAGGTGACGTTGGTCAGAGAATCCGTGATGAAATTCTTGTTATTCAGGTATATCGTTAAACATACTTATGGAGCTAAAACTTATTACTGATCTTGTTATTGGTAGATTATTTTTACTTATTTATTTTTAACATTTTCTTGTATTGATTATCTTTTGGTAGAGAAATAATCACTGCAAATCCGGCATGATGGAAGAGTGGCACCAAAAGTTGCACAACAACAGTAGTGCAGATGATGTGATCATTTGCGAGGTTTAAGAAGTTTAGCTTGTATCTATTGTAGATATCAGCTTTTCTTAGAGGATAAACTTGGAGAGTTTCTAATGTCTGTTTTATTCTTCTACCATAGGCGCTCTTAAACTATGTGAGATCTGACTTTAGGATCGATGCATATTGGAAAACACTAAAGGCCAATGGTATCACTAAAGAAAGGCTTGCAAGTTATGACCGTCCCATTTTGTCAGAGCCTCGTTTCAAAAGTGATGCTAAAGAAGGACTCATCCGTGACCTTACAATGTACTTGAAAACACTCAAGGTATTTATAACAATCTCATCTTTCTTTTTCTGGTCCATAGAAGAAGCTTCAGGAGAACACTGTAACGTTTAGTTAGCGTATAACTAAACCCAATGCAGTTGTGGATATCACCTCTATTAGATTATGATTGCTTTGAAATTTACATTCTCAACTAAACAAACTGTTTGTACTTGCCTTTGTAGGCAGTTCATTCAGGTGCAGACCTTGAGTCTGCTATTGATACGTTCCTTTCTCCATCTAAGGTACTCAGTTCATGTATAAATTCACTTTGATGTTCTGGAACATGTATTTTCGCTTTGTTAATAGCTCATTCTTTCATTTTCTTTTTCAGGGTCATAATGTATTTGCTCTCAATGGTTTATCACCGAAGTTGCAGGCACACTTTCTTTCAGTACAGATTTTTTCACTGTGTTATACACTATAAAGACATAAAGAATGACCTTTTTATTCTTTGGTAGGATCTACTGAGTTCAGTTAAGAGGCTTGTTCGCGAAGAGAACGCTGCGCCCGTAATAGAGGTTGGAATAGCACATCTTCTTTCTATAGTTTAGTCCTGGACCATATATGTTTATGCTTGTTTTTTTTTAAAAAATTACTTCTGCAGAAGTTAGTTGATGCTCGCATTGAGCTTCACCCTGCATTAAGAGCACCTCGTGCAAGAGCAAAAGATTTACTATTTTTGGACATCGCATTGGAGTCTTGTTTTAAGACAACAATAGAGAAGAGACTCATCTCCTTAAACTTTAATAACCCGCCGGTATCTTTTTCTCTCTGTAGTTTGAAAACATTAGTCTTTACACCGAAGAGTGTGGACATAGATTGATCTGCTTTTTCACTGCAGGAAGTTGTATTTGTTATCTGCGTGGTGCTTGAGAATCTGTGCTTATCTACATTCAACAATGAAGAAGTTATCTGCTGTACAAAGGCATGTTGTTGCATACTTTACCAAGTTTGACTCTCGGTATTCTTATATGCACATTCTTGTGTTTTTCTTTCGCGTTTCAGGATTGGTACCGTGTCAGTGAGACTTACAAAGCTCATGATGTTGAGTGGGCATTGCAAACAAAAGCAGTCCTTGACCGTTTACAACTAGTACTTGCTGATAGATGCCAGCATTATTTTAGATTAATACAGCCTAGTGCAATTTATCTTGGTCAGATGTTACGAGTTGATAAGCATGGGGTATTTTGAAACTAAACTGGTTCTTCTTCTTTATGAAACAAGTTTGAAAGTTAATATGGTCATGGATTTTGGGTTTCTTTTTCTTTTTTCAGATTGATGTTTTCACTGAAGAGGTTATAAGAGCAGGACCAGGAGCTGTTCTATCAACTCTTGTTAATAGATTTGATCCTTGTCTCAGGAAAATCGCAAACTTAGGCTGGTAAGATACATCTTACTGTGAGTTTTCAGATAAATACAGACTATAGATCATATTACTGAACCCTTTATTTTTTTCTTTTTGCTCTACTGGTTGAGCAGTTGGCAGGTTATCAGCTCGGCTGATGCATATGGGTTTTTGGTTTGTGTGAATGAGTTAATCTCAGTTCAGAGTAAAGTCTACTCAAAGCCAACTGTAATTATTGCAAGTAAAGTCACAGGAGAAGAGGAGATCCCTGATGGTGTTGTTGCTGTGCTGACTCCTAGCATGATTGATGTCTTGTCTCATGTCTCTATTAGAGCAAGAAACAGCAAGGCATGTACTATTGTTTGCTTACAAAATATATATCATCAAGACAAATTATAAACCTACATATTATTGGAGATATAAAATTAAATGTCCGTTCTCATCCTAAGTTTGTCTGATGCAGATATGCTTTGCTACATGCTTCGATCAGAATGTTCTCAGGAATCTGAAGTCCAAGGAAGGGAGAGCAATATCTATTCATATAAATTCTACTGGTTTGGTTATCAGGTAATATGTTGTCACTGTTCTTTATGTTAAGACAATGGTTTTATTATACTTCGGAAGTTATATCACTTTGCAGTGATGGCAACAACTCCGATGTCCATGTTCGTCATATCTATATCTCTTCTGTTTCATGGGGAGTGGTCTCAAAGAAGAAGAAGTTTTGTAGCAACTATGTAATATCATCTAAGGAATTCACTAGTGAAATGGTAAGTCAAAATCAGGTTCATGAAGATATCATTTTTAGAGTTTTTTGGAGTTTTTTTTTTTTGTAAAATAGAGAGTATTATTTGTTCTTAGGTTGGTTCAAAATCATGCAACATCAAATTTCTACGAGAAAGAGTTCCGTCTTGGATCAAGATACCTACCTCAGTCGCACTTCCGTTTGGAACATTTGAGTGTGCACTTTCAGATGATTCCAATAAGGTATAAGTTAAAAACCATAGTATATGATTAAAGATACAATTCATCCTCTTTGAGTTTCTTATATATATTTTTTGGTGGATCCATCGCTTTTTCAGGATGTAGCACGCAAGATCTCTACCCTTAAAGTTTATCTTAACAGGGGAGACATGACAAAACTTAAGGCGATTCAAGAAGCTGTTTTACAAATGAGCGCACCAATGGCTCTGGTAATAACTAGGCGTATGTAATTGTTTTTCTTGTCATCCTCTGTTCGTTCTTTCTATATGCATCACATGTTTGGTTTTTGAACTCTTTGGTAGAGAAATGAACTGATTCACAAACTGAGAAGTGAAAGAATGTCGTATCATGGAGATGAATCAAGCTGGAACCGATCATGGATGGCAATTAAGAAGGTAATGATATCTCTTCTGAAGGGGTTTGTTGTGTGTTATGAAAGGAACCAAGTACTTCCCTGATCTTCTGATCACCAACACATAGGTCTGGGCTTCAAAGTGGAACGAGAGAGCTTACGTCAGTTGCAAAAAAACTAAAGTTGATCATGATGCCGTTTGTATGGCGGTGCTTGTTCAAGAAGTCATATGTGGTGATTATGCTTTCGTCATTCACACAAACAATCCTGTCTCTGGTGATCCTTCAGAAATATACACAGAGGTAGTTAAGAGACCATGCTTAGTTTTCTATGCTTGTTTGAGTAAATATACGATAATCAAGAACTTTTGTTTCTCAGATTGTTAAGGGTTTGGGAGAGACCTTGGTTGGAGGATATCCAGGACGAGCGATGAGCTTCATCACCAAAAAAACAAACCTCAAGTCACCAACCGTGAGAAACAAGAAACAGATAGTGTTCGCCTGTTAACTCCAGTTAACTAAGACTTTTTGGCTGTGCAGGTGATAAATTATCCAAGTAAGAGGGTAGGCCTGTACTCTAAACCCTCTGTCATATTCCGATCAGACTCAAACAACGAGGATCTTGAGGGCTACGCAGGCGCTGGACTTTACGACAGGTTCAGTTTTTCTCTTTTATTCTTGAGAATTGCTTCTTTTTAAACTCAAGAATTTGAAACGGTTATGTAAGTGCAGTGTGATAATGGACGAAGCGGAGGAAGTAGTGGTGGACTACTCAAACGAGCAGTTAATAGTGGACAAAGCCTTTCAAGTGCGTCTCTTCTCAGCCATTGCAGAAGCTGGACATGTCATTGAGACACTCTATGGTTGTCCTCAGGACATTGAAGGTGTCGTCAAAGGTGGCGTTATTTACGTCGTCCAAGCTAGACCTCAAATCTAAGCTCTCTCTATCTCGAAGACTTAACACTTATTATATGGAACATACACCATGAAAGTTAGTTTATAATCGAATAATATCAAAGCTGTATAGTTTTGCCAATGAAACCAGAAACACCAATGAACTGCAATTGCAAGCTAAGTTATTACCTAAAGAATTGTGTAACATATTAATTTGGTTTATATTTGAGAAGTTCAAAAGAATTAGTTTTGTTGTTATTACATCAAAATGCAATTTTTTTTTGATTAGTCCAAAAACAATTCAAGAATTGAGTTGTTCAAAAGTAATTTTCTATACCGTTTCAAAAAAGCATTACAAACTCTTCTGCTGAATAATATTTTTTAATGTTCTAAAAATTGATTTACATGACATCAAAAAGGAGAGCCTATAGGCTATAATGCTTATGGGGTGGTGAAACGCTGTCGTATTTGGGCTTGTCCAAAATACGACATTGTATCAGTGAGGATACTAAACGCTGCGTATTGATAGTGATAAACTCATGCGGTTAAAAAAAAATCTATTCAATAGCCGAGAACGTCGCGCGAATGGATACGCTTCTCATGGCTACACGAATCAGATGCCTCCACGCGTCGACGTCGTCCTCCGCCGTTCCCACCGGATACCGTTCGCCGGCGATACACCACCTCTCATTCACTCGCGCACATTTTCTCTCCTACCGATCCGCGACTATGAACATGTGCGTGAGACGATCTCGCTTCCCGGTTACTCGGAAAACCACTTCTCCGTCGAGACGCGGTGGATTCTCCGTCAGAGCTTCGACGGAGAATTCTATAGTTCCTTCCAATCGGAAACTTATAGTGGTTAACTCAATCGTCATCATAGCCTTAGCTGTAGCTAATCGCGTGCTCTACAAACTCGCATTGGTTCCCATGAAGCAGTACCCTTTCTTCTTAGCTCAGCTCATCACTTTCGGGTAACGAATGCAATGACAGAACTTAGGAAGTGAAGGAAGCCTTAGCTTATAATCACTGAATGATATTTGCAGCTACGTCTTGATTTACTTCACGATTCTGTACTCGAGGCGCCGTCTAGGCATTGTGACAGACGAGATGTTGAGTGTACCTAAATGGAGATTTGCAGTAATTGGTTTTCTTGAAGCTCTTGGAGTTGCCACTGGCATGGCTGCAGCAGGTAGCTCTTTTAACAAGATGGGAGCTTTGTAAATTTTTGTAAAGGTTATGTATGAAGTGATTGGATTCTCTGTTGCAGCCATGCTTCCTGGACCAGTAATACCGGTTTTGAATCAGGTCTTGTTTTGGTTTAGTTCTCATTTGGGGTGTTTGAGTTACTTTCTGTGTATGGTATTACTTTTAAACGCATGTCTGCTTACAATCTTAACTCCACAATGTTTGGCAGTCGTTTCTGGTGTGGCAGCTGCTTTTTGCTATTCTTATTTTGGGCAGGAGGTTTTTGCTTAAGCAGATTTTTGGTTGCTTGCTTGTGGCTGTGGGCGTTGTTGTGGCTGTTTCAAGGTACTCATTCGATGTTCTAATCTTCCAGAGTTACTTTTTCTTCTAAATTCTTGAACCTTTGTGAGGGTGATTTCTGCTCTTATAATCCATAAAAATGTCATTCACCAGTATCACCTCTATCAAATTCACTATGTTAAATGAATGGTTAGATTGTTAAGAAGGTTGCACGTTTTAGTATTCATCCTCTACAGAGCAATTTTAGAGAGGCCTGCATAGCATGTGATAGTGTTACTATCAATTCTGCAAATGCTGACTGTAACTCATCTGCAGTGGATCTGGTGCAGATCAAAAGCTATCCGGAATCGGTTTTCTATGGCCTGCTGTATTGGTAGCATCTGCTGCTTTTCAAGCTGGTGCATCTATCACAAAGGTAAAGGCCGCTCTCTTATGAGCTGTGAACATTTTTTTTTGTATATTATTTTGCAGTCTTGTTAGCACCCAAGTTGTTAAGTGTTTTGTCTGTTAACAGGAATTTGTTTTCAAGGATGCTGCAAAGCGTCTTGAGGTATCTGGCACATATTCATGTTCATCTATCCTTCTGAAAGGGTATCCACTGGATAAAAATGATATGTTTTTCTTTCGACACTACTGAAATCTAAGTGTAACGCAACAATGCAGGGAAAGTCACTGGACATATTTGTGGTAAACTCATTTGGATCTGGATTTCAGGTAGCTACTACAATATGGCAGCTAAAAATATCATTATGCTAACGTATTCTTTCCAGCCATAACAATGCATATAGTAGAGTTCCATGGAGACATGCTTATCCATTACCTGAAGAGTTTGTGCAGAGCATTTGAATGCTTCTTCTTGCACTTCCCTCTTAACATTCAGCCATTCTTTCTCTCTCCTAAGGGTCCTACTTGAGAACAGTTTTTTGTTTCAACGTTATGGATCACTGAAGCTGTACTTGTGCAGGCTCTTTTTGTGTTTCTGTTGCTGCCTTTTCTCTCAAACTTGAAAGGCATTCCATTTGGCAGCCTCCTTTCGTATCTAAAAGATGGTGCCGGCTGCTTCTTCAACACTGGAGCTAAGATTTCTGGTTAGACACTGCTTCTTTCCACTCTAAAGTTTTGTATTTTTTTTTAATTAGCTGCGCAATTTGTTTGTAATCTAAATTGAGGAATGATCATTTCAGGCTGCGATGGTGCCCCTTTACTCCCATTGCTCTATATAGCCACCAATCTCGCTTTCAACATCTCTGTGCTCCATTTGGTTAAAATATCTTCAGCAATCGTTGCCTCTCTCGCTGTGGTGCTCTCAGGTTCATTGTTTTTTCTCTTATCATGAAAAGTCTATTCAGTGTCACCAAATTAAACCCACGATGAGTTTATAAGATACTTTTTGGGTGTTGCAGTGCCATTATCGGTGTACATAATGTCAAAACCATTGCCGTATCTACCTGGAGGCACAAGCTTGAGCTCAAATTTCATGATGGGGAGTGTAGTTCTGGTTCTTGGTCTTCTTCTATACAACATTCCCACCACTCCAACGAGGCCAGACACAAAGACCTCCTAACACACATCATACTCTATCTACTTTGGTTTAATCTAATGGAAACTGATACCAATATAATTGTTTCCCAAAGATCAGAGAATTATTTGAGTTATGTTATGCAACTGTGGAAGAAGACTTGGTATATATTCAAAATTCCATTGACTGGTCATATTAAAACAGTGATAAAGTTGTAAAAGATTCATTCTATGACAAAAACTTACAAAAGTTTCGAAAGGTTTTATTAATCTTAAGACTTGTGAAAAGATCAATCTTTTTTTTAATGCAAGACACTTTTGAGTTTCTTATACAATTTCTATTACATTTAAGTTATATATACACTATGATAAGTTGATTATCACCTACAACTTTTTCTTCAAAAGTGATAAATAGTAGGGCCAAAGTATTTTAGTTCCATAATATAAAAATATTTAATTGTTTAATAAACATATTTAAGAGAAAAAGTAATGCAAAAAAAAAAGATCCAGCAAGTTCCCACATTTTGAGTTTTTTCACACAAACAATAAATATTGCTTTGTTTTTGTTTTCAAATAAATGTTCCACCATTCATATTTCTAAATTTTGAAAGAATAAGATAACTCTTAAAATGTTTTTATCACACATATAACAGAATAACATCAAAATGACCAAAATAGATTTAGATTTTATTAAAGAGTTAATATATATATATATATATATATATCGAATATTAATTAATATATACTTAAGATTTAGATTGTTGGGGTGAAGTTTGAGGAAAGGGATTTTAAATTTTACAATATATAGTTAAGATTTATAATTTAAAATAATTATATAAAAAATATTTTTAACTTTTTTTTTTTGAGATTTCAAAAACTAAAATTTTGAAAAGATGAACTGAATAAAGTTTTTTAAAAGAAAAACAGTTTTATTTTTATTTTTATTTATAGAGTCAAAATACATTTATTTATATTTATATCTATAAAGTAAAAGTATATTTTTATTTACTTCTTTAATGAAATATCTTTTGGAGAAAAAAATTTTTTTGGCCTTTTTGAAAGATTTGTCCATCTTGAAATATAATTTTAAAATATATAACATTATATTATCTATTGAAACATTAATCTATTTTTTTAATAATCTTTCAAGAACCTCCATATTAATGCAAACATAAATGTAAACATATTAAATTTAGAAAACATTTTTAAAATTCCCAATTTTGAGAAATTCTTCATAAAAAAAATAACACGTGAGCCTTAATGGGGCTTCGGGATATAAACAAGAAACATAATCGAATGGCCCAAAAGATAACAGGTAAAAAGTCCAGTGAGTAGAGTCATCGTGTCGTCTCACAAGTTGCTGCGATTTTTACCTCGCAAGTCACCGTTTTACCGTCGGTGAAATTCCACAACGGCCAATCTCTCTCCTCCACACGCGCCGATCATCACCATCCCCTCTCCCTCTGTACTGCAACTATTTCCTTTTCTCTATTGCAATTAGGGTTAGGGTTTGTTTGCTTCTCCACTCTCCATCTCTCTCTTTCAATCAATGTGAAAGCTCTTCTCTTTTGGCAGCTCGCGATGTTTGGTCACCATGCCCAACCGGAGATTAACCCTAATCAGATCGGTAGCACCTCCGCCACCGTCGCTGAAGACCATGTCTCTGCCTCCGCAGCCTCCGCTGGTCACATTCCTTACGACGATATGGACGATATCCCTCACCCTGACTCCATCTACGCCGCCTCCGATTTGATCCCCGATGGCTCTCACTTAGTTCCTCACCGATCCGAGGCCTCTGAGTTACTAGGTTCTCGCCCGATGGAAGGAGCTAATCAGCTTACGATCTCGTTCCGTGGTCAGGTTTACGTTTTTGATGCTGTTGGTCCTGAAAAGGTGAATGCTTTTGCTTATTAGTTAGTGTGAAGTTTTGTGCTTTTGAGCTAAGTCTTTCGAAAAAAATTATTTGTGATTTTTGTAGGTCGATGCTGTGTTGTCTCTACTGGGTGGTTCTACGGAGCTCTCTTCTGTGCCGCAGGGGATGGAACTAGCTCAACAGAATCATATGGTAACTTATTGTTGTTTGTGTGTGTGTTCAACTCCTGCACAATGGTGTCACATTCATCTATGTTTTTTTTTTTTTCTTTCTTTTTAGCCTGTTGTGGAGTACCAGAACCGATATAGCCATCCGCAACGAGCACAGTCCTTGGATAGGTTTCGGAAGAAGAGGAGTGCTAGATGTTTCGATAAGAAAGTAAGATATGGTGTTCGCCAGGAAGTCGCGTTAAGGTCAGGGGGCTTTATAAGCTTATTTGGTTGTTGTCATTTTAAGATTGAGGTCTGGATCGCTCTTTTGAGTTAACTAAGTTCTTAGGCATAGGGGCACCCTTAGTATTAAGGTAGCTTTGCTAGTGGGTTATTAGCAAAGACCTTGAAAGCTTGAGTAGTATCTATTAGTGTCACATTTTTCTGTTAGGAAAGGGATTTTATGATGGTTACTCCTTTGAAGAGGCTGGACATATGTCACATCTCTTGGGATCAGTAACGTAGTATTCTTCTTTTGCTAAGCTGGAAAGTTTCTTTTTTTGTTCACTGTGATCTGGTTTCTTAAATACTTCCACGTATTTGTGTGCTATGGGTTAAAAGAAAAGCTGCTCTGGTTGCAGACTGCTTTACTATTTTTGTTAAAAAGTTTGGTGACCATATAGGTGCTTATGTAGTGACTCAGGTTTCAGAGTCCATGGCAAGTTATAATATATGAGGATATGTTTGTAGCTGATTGAGTAGGATAGAACTGAGCTGTGGTTAGTGTAATAGTTAGCTTTAATTGGGGATAATCGTCATGTTTATTTCATCATCAAGAGATAGAGAGGACCTGTCAAGCTTTTATATACCTTTGACTTTTTTTAGTTTTTACCAGAATGGCACGTAATAAAGGTCAATTCACCTCTGCAAAGATGACCGAGGGAGCTTATAACTCGGGCACAGATCAGGATTCTGCACAAGATGATAGCCGTCCAGAAATATTGTGCGTTTTTTTACAACTTAACTGCTTCTGCGTTTCTTGTTCAAAAAATTTCTTTGAAGGTGAGAGTGTCTTACGCGTAGGTGTACTCATTGCGGCATTAGTTCCAGTTGTACACCGATGATGCGACGTGGCCCTTCAGGCCCCAGAACTCTCTGCAATGCCTGTGGACTCTTTTGGACTAACAGGGTGCGTATGAATGATATAAATGCACCACCTACACATTTTATTGTCACATCTATATTGTTTTGATTAACTTCAGAGTATAATAATGGTATATAGTGAATGTGTTTGACGTTGTAACATTGGTCAATACTTGTAGGGTACATTGAGGGATCTCTCTAAGAGAACAGAAGAGAATCAGATGGCAATAATAAAACCTGTAAGCATTTAATCCTTTTGCGTCTCTGATTTGTTTAACACATAAAAGGCAAAGCTTGATTGATTACTTAAAAACCGTAGGTCGAAGGTGGGAGTGGTGCTGATGCTAACAACTTGAACTCTGTACCTGAAACTGTACAAGGACATGCTGCCTTGGTTTCTCTTGCTAATGGGGATCAATCTAATCTGTTAGGTAATCACTAAATACTGTGATAGACGGAAACCATGTAGAATCAGTTGCTCTTCTCTATGATTTTATCATGTCACCATCTCATGTACTATAGAAACCATAACTGAACACCAACTCGAATTTGCCAGATGAGATATAAATGGTTTTCAAAAGTTTGATATGTGGAATGGTGTTGAGCTGTGTGTGTAAACATCTTTTTTGTGGCCAAAGTTGAAGACACACAACAAACTAAGCGACGACTGTAGTAGATATACCACACAAACTCACTAAACGACAAGACTAATTAGAAATGCACAAATGCATTCATTGAACAAGAAGACCCTAACTGAGACTAAACCAGTTGCCTAACTGGTTGTCATGGACCTTTTCCTGAGCTGTGTTGGGTAACTGATCCTCTCGTCTTTAGAGGAAATAAGGACAGGTACTGAATCCGATAAAGGCTTAGAAGGCTATGGAATCTCAATAAAATTTTCTCTCCATTCTGTTAAAATAGATATTTTAGAAAAACAAATTATTCACCAAAATTTATTTGTGTTTCTTATGAAAAGTTGTAAATTTCAAAAAAAATCTATACTATTGAAAAGTGATAATTACAGAAAATCATACTTTTATTATAATGATTTAATATATTTTTCAATGTGTGAACAATAAAAAATATTTTCTATGTTTCTTAATAAGTGTCATTTTGACATTTTCACACAAATTAAGAAAGTGATTGAAATATGTTTAAGTTGTTATTAATTACACTTATTTGATCAATAGTATTTGAGATACATAAAATTATTTATAAAATCAGTGCAGTTTACAATTAATTATAAGTTAAAATTAAGTATAATTTGTATTGAGATTTTAAAGTAACATGTTTTATATAACAAAAGAAATGTTAAAAGAACACTTATGAAACATAGAGAATACATAGAAACTTTATATGGTAGACATCTGATTGTGTTAAAACCATCGAACGTAAATGGGATTTCATGAAGAAAACTGATTGATATTGGGTTATAACCGAGTATGCATTCATCATATGCATATAATATCGAGTATTCCTGAATAAAATTTTCTATAGAAAGTATGATAAGCAAGCCAACACATGGACCACCGCTCTGAGGGGAATTAATGGGACTATGCATCTTCGATCTCAAGTACCCTGTAGAGAATGTGTGTGCATATGCATGCACCATATACCAAACCCACGTGTCTTACAAAACTCGGCTTGGGACCATTAATTTAGATTATCTACTAACAACAATAACAAATACAAATGACACAAAAAATTATCGAAGAAAGAGAACATTTAGTATAATATAGTGTTTATTTCAATAGTTTATTCATCGGATTTATGATGAGATTATTCGAGAAGGTGTCTCGTATTAAAGTAAATGGACCCTCGTGACGAGGTCGTTGCCCTCTAGTTTGTATCTTTTGGTTTGTTCAATTTAACAATTTAAAAGTAATCGAATAAAGTAATATGGTGGTTTATCTGTGACAGTGTGAAAGAGGTCCAATGCATGTATTAAACAAATGGTCTTAGTTACAATTTGTTCAACTGAAACTAGTGTGTGGGTCACGAGTTAACTCTGAAGCCTTCACCAAACCATAACGCCTAAAGGTAACCAAACAGATAAACACTCGCTTGTGATCTCAACCCAACCCTGTCTCTAATTATTATTCTAGGATTAATTTATTTTTTTGTTGTGTTAGTGTTTTACAAGTTGCATTTTCGCTTTAATAGAAAATTAGATTTTGATCCACCTTTTTAAAGAGTGGATATATATTTTGTTTTAATTTTTTCTTAAAAAAATAATATTTATATTTATATTTTTTCTGTAATCATCTTTATATTTCAACATCTATCAATAATAAATATATATAATTTAGTATTGTTAATATAAAAATTAATATATAAGTAATATTCTCTCTGTTTCATAATGATTCATGTTTTAGAAAAAATGTTTGTTTCTAAAAGATTTATATTTTACATTTTCAATGCAAGTAATTATGATAAATTGTAGATTCCAAAAACTTTAACTTGGTTTACTGAATTTTGATTGGGTAAAAGTTATAGAAAATTACTAATTACAAAAAATAATGTATTTATAATCTAAATTTACGTAATATGTGTAAAAATTCTAAAACATACATTATTCTGAAGCGGAGGGAGTAATAGTTAGATCAAATATTATTAATTGATCATGTTTTGTTTTAATAGAATAGATGATTATTTCTGAATTTTTGTTTGCCGTTATTTATTTTGTAGTCGACAAAATAAATTTTAATGTAGACACAAACACAAGTAATTAATATACAATTCTCAAAGATTCAGGAAAACAGTTTAGCGTTGAGATCGATGATTTTCTCTAAGAAATTTAAAGCGCTCACATGCAACCGAAAAAGATGTCATGAAGATAAAGCAAGTGAAATCACAAGTCTTATGTTACAATTCACATATATATATATATATATATATATATATATATATATATATTTACTTTGGTTAATATTTTTTATTTGTAAAAAGCCAATCTGTTTTTTTCTGCATTTACCGAAGAGACAAATATATATAATTTTCTGAATACATTGAATTTCTAATAATTATTTAAAGATTGTATACAACTTGTTTGCCCATAAGTAAAGAAATAAATAATAACTGAAAAAAAAAGAACAACACTTATTTTATAACCAAAAAAATTCTCTAAGACGATATTTAATATGAAACGGAGGGAGTAGTTGTTAATAACTCAAAGATTAATTCGTAAGAAAATGTTGATTTATGTTTATTTCTACTACAAATGAATAATACTGTGATTTATGGTTCTATAAAATGGAAGTGAAATATAATATGGTAAGGATTTATTTTGATGGAATTACATTTTGTTATATATTCAATTTAGTTTTTTTTTTTAATTATGATAATGATTACTCTGTTTGTTATCATATTTTCTTTTATGTATGACTTTAATTTTTTCTAAAAAATATAGTAGTACTACTTCTATATGACTGGGTTCAAATTTCTTTTTGTGAAAGATTTTTACTTGATTTTGTGAAAGACTTTTATAGTTTGAGTCATCTCCACCTTTGACAATAAAAAGAAAGTCATCCACAGTCAGTCCATACTCTCCATACCTTATAAAGTAACTCATGAACCAAGCAGTGCATGAACTAAGATCACAAATCCACGTGTTATCATCCTATTGCTTAAAAACTATACGTGTAAGCTCGTCACATAAAGTTTCTCCCTCCTTCCCTCTCGCTCTTAAAGACTTTTTATAATTGTCCAATTTTCAATTTTTCTATATATAAAAAATTTAAATATTTTATTCCACATTTGGCTTCTTTCCTTTTCTTCTTCCTTCCTATCCTCGTGCATTCTCAACACTTTGACGCTTCTTGATCCGACCAAACACATCTCCTTTTGTCTCCACACCTGGTTCAAGCCAAAGCTAGAGACTTTTCCTTCTCTTCTATATCTTCTCCAGAGATGCCTCACCGTACGACTTACTTCTTCCCCCGGCAGTTTCCGGATCGTGGGTTCGATCCTTTTTCACACAAGAGCGATCACGACAAGAAGTCTTCGTCTTCTGTGGAGAGTTTTGGTTTTGAGAGTAATAAATCTAATGGCGGCGGAGATCCGAACAAGGAGAAGGAGGTTCTATACCCTTCTTCTACGTTTTCTAAAAGCTCTGCTGTTTCAGATCTCTTGAACGGTATTGATAATGATCGTATCTCTGAGAAGAAGAAGCAGCAGCAGCAACTCGCGGCGTTCTACGAGTGGCTTGCGGAGAAGAAGGCTAAACTCTCTCGCTCCTCTACGACGGGACACGTGAGGCCCACGCGTCTGTCTATGTCCAGCGAAGGTGATGAGGAGAGAGAGCTTCTGCTTCCTTCTTCGTCTGATTCGCCGGATTCCATCGTGGCGGCTGCGGCTGCGTCGTCTTCTTCGACAAGGACGGTGAACATCGGTGAAAGGAACATTGACCGGAGCTTCGACAGGGAGGTTTCGCTTCCAAGAATGTCGAGTGAGAGCAGCTTCGCCGGGAGTTTCTTCTCCGGGACGACGGTGGACGGGAACTTCTCAAGTTTCTCAAGTCCCACGGAAGCAAGAGAAACCTCGACCACTACACGTGTGACGAAGGAGGAGGAACGAGAAGCTGAGGTTAGGGCTGAGAGCAAAGAGGAAACCCTAGCGCAGAAGTCAAAGGAAGGCTATTACTTGCAGGTCACGCTTGCTAGGAGGCTAAGCTCTCAAGCTAATCTTGGAGGTGACTCTGTTCATATACAGAGCACAGAGACTATCTCTTACCGTTTCTGGGTAAAAAATCATTTCTCTCTTAACATTTGATGAGATTTAGTTAGGTCTAGTTAACCACTTGATGGTAGTCCAGTGGCATGCGAGATTTGAGTTGCTAAGCATACTAGTTTCAAATGCATCTCACTATACTATTTGAATACTCGGAGAGTGGGTCCATCTGTGTTCTTCGATTAGTCTAGATCTTTTCATAAGTTCCGAATAACTCAAGTTGTGATTTTTTTTTTCAGGTAAGTGGTTGTTTATCATACAATGACAAGATATCAGATGGGTTTTACAGCATACTAGGGATGGATCCATATCTTTGGTTGATGTGTAACGATTCTGAAGAAGGAAAACGACTACCATCTCTTCTGTTACTCAAGGAGACTGAGCCTAGCGATACATCAATGGAAGTGGTTTTGATAGACAGACGTGAAGACTCTCGTCTCAAGGAAATGGAGGATAAGGCACATGAACTCTACTGTGCTTCTGAAAACATGTTAGTGCTCGTGGAGCAACTTGGCAGACTTGTTGCTGTTTACATGGGGTACACTCTCTCTCTTCTTGTTTGCTTTCTTCTCCATGATATATATGTGTGTGTGTGTGTGCTGAGGTTGTGGAGGTTTTATAGGGGGAACTTCCAGATGGAGCAAGGTGATCTTCAGAAGAGATGGAAACTGGTTAGCAATAGACTCAAGGAGTTTCAGAAATGTATTATTCTTCCTATAGGTAGTCTAACCATGGGGCTGTGCCGGCACCGTGCCATCTTATTTAAGGTGAGACATGGACTTGCTACACTTGATTAAGCAAAGTGTATTTGGATGCAACTGAAATGTATGTTTATGGAATAAAATCTTGGTGAATGTTCACCAGTTAAAATAAAAAGTGGATCCATTTCACTCCATATCATCTCATATCATTCTAGAAAATGTAACACTCATTTGAAAAATCATTCACTTCAAAAAAAAGTTATGGAATAAGTGGAATGCTAGTTCCATTCCGCTAAATTCTATAGATAACTATTCCTATCATCACATATATTCCTTTTACTAGTTACCAGTTAGATGTATGTGGTATTGGATGCTGACTTGCTCACCTTGAATGTGCAGAAACTGGCTGATTACATTGGTTTACCATGTCGGATAGCTAGAGGTTGCAGGTACTGTAAAGAGAACCACCAGTCTTGTTGCCTTGTCAAGATCGACGATGACAGGAAGCTTTCAAGGTTTGATACTACTGTTCAAAGCTTTTAACCCTCCCAGTTGCTTTACCTCTCTATCGACTTAACTGTAGCCAGATTGTTAAATTAAGTTAAACCATTAGGCTGTTAGCAAAACACTTCTTGATGTTTCCACTTGTGCACATAAAGTTAGACCCTCATGCTTCTACTTATGAACTCTTTATGTTTTACTAACAGATTGGTCTCTGATCACCAGGGGTCTGCTTGTGTATGTCCTTGATTCTGTGCTTACTAGTAGTACCTAGCTTTGGAGTATCAACTGCATGTTAGTAGCTTTTTGAGTTTGTGTTCCATATTTTGAGAGTAGTTCGTTTATTTACAGGGAATATGTTGTTGACCTTATCGGAAAACCAGGAAATGTCCATGATCCGGACTCTTCTATCAACGGTGGAACACAGTGTCAGATTCCTTCACCTCTTCGGATGAGTCACCTTACAGAATTTTCAAGGCCTTTCGTGCGTATTGCATCTCCTTGTCACACTGAGTCAAAGGCTTCATGCGCTCTTTCTGGAAGCATTCAGGGCCATTTTCACAAAGACATTGAGTTGCCTGCAGAGACAATATGTTGTGCTCATGCTGAACAAAACTGCTTCACTAAAGCATCTTCAGTGGTTTCAACCGAATCTATTGTTCGAGCCTTACCACTTGATATACCAAAACTTAGTGAAGACAAGATTGGTTCACAAGAAACTTGCAAAGAGGAGACCTATTTATTAGAAGATCCAGTTGAAAACAGTGTAATCAAGCAGCCAAATGGAGACTTACCAGTTGAACCAGAGATAGCTGAAGCTGACACTCGAAAAGATAAAAAAGTCAGGTTACCTGTTGATGCTATCTCACCATTCTTGAGTATTGAGCCTTCTTTGGCTTCAGATTGGCTGGAGATCTCATGGGATGAGTTGCATATCAAAGAGCGTGTGGGTGCTGGTATGTTCTTCTTCCTCTTCTTCCATGAATTTTTATGAATGTAGAAAAGATAACATAATAATAAAGTCTCTTGTTTAAATCTTCTCTAATTTTGTCAGGTTCGTTTGGAACTGTTCATCGTGCTGAGTGGCATGGATCAGTAGGTTTTTCATTATTTAATGTCTCACTCTCACTACATTTGAAATACTTTTTCTTCACAGGACGCTAATTAAGTTCTTGTTTCATGTTAAGGATGTCGCTGTCAAAATTTTATCTATTCAAGATTTTCATGATGACCAGTTCAGAGAGTTTCTCAGAGAGGTATGCATCTCTTTTGAATCTCTAACTCCATGTAATAACTTTGAAACCTCTCTGAAACTCTCAAAATCCTGTGAAGGTTGCCATAATGAAACGTGTGCGTCACCCAAATGTTGTTCTATTCATGGGTGCTGTGACAGACCGAACCCGTTTGTCGATAGTAACAGAATATTTGCCAAGGTAAAACCTCATCTCAAATAGCTTTTGTCATGATGTTTTCATCTTAAACGTCTGCATTACCGAGTAGCTTATGTTTCTTATCTTATTATTTTGAGATAGGGGCAGTCTTTTTCGGCTCATTCATAGGCCAGCATCTGGAGAGTTGCTAGATCAGAGGAGGAGGCTACGTATGGCACTGGATGTGGTTAGCGGCCTTTCAGTTTATGTTGGTCTTTTAATGTTTTTCTGAGTTATACTTGAAACAGTATTTGTGTTTACACTGGAACAGGCAAAAGGACTCAACTACTTACACTGTCTTAATCCTCCTGTAGTGCATTGGGACCTGAAATCTCCAAATCTACTGGTTGATAAGAACTGGACAGTGAAGGTAATGATATTAAGCACAATGAAAGCTCTATTGATTGATATGAAGCCTAGCCTCGTCTGTTTCAATAACATTTCAAACCTGGCCTTGGCCCTGTCTCAGGTTTGCGATTTTGGACTGTCAAGATTCAAGGCAAACACTTTCATACCATCAAAATCTGTTGCAGGAACAGTAAGCTCTCTTAAAGATGTAATTAGTGCAGATATGTGCAGGTGGAAAAATTTGTTCTGACAGGTGAAACTTCTTCTCTTTGGTATGTGATAACAGCCTGAGTGGATGGCTCCAGAGTTTCTTAGAGGAGAGCCTACAAACGAGAAATCAGATATTTACAGTTTTGGAGTAGTCCTCTGGGAGTTGATTACTTTGCAACAGCCTTGGAATGGACTCAGTCCTGCTCAGGTAACCAACACTCTCTCCCTCTTCAAAATTTTTGTTCACACAACATGGAAGTACATAGATACCAGTTTGGTATATCCATTAGTATTAGAGATTTAATTCTGAGTCTTGGGGTGGTGATCAGGTGGTTGGAGCGGTTGCATTCCAGAACAGGAAGCTAATAATCCCTCCCAATACATCTCCTGTTTTGGTGTCTCTAATGGAAGCTTGCTGGGCTGATGAGCCGGCTCAGCGGCCAGCATTTGGTAGCATAGTAGACACACTGAAGAAGCTACTAAAGTCTCCAGTGCAGCTGATCCAAATGGGTGGAGACAAAGGGGTAAAATCAACTTAATCACTCCCATTCTGTAGCTTAATTATGTTAAACTTTTTTAAGGTACTAACATAAACAATTAAGTGCTAGATGCGTTTATTAGCTCCTGAATTTGATTTTAAGATAGAGAACATCAATGAGACAAAGCCTTGCCTGGAAGAATGGAAGGCTCCTTAAATTTGTTTTTCGGCTTGTATAGTTTTAAGTACTTTTGACTTTGAGTTATAACATGCGAGACAATGAATAAGATCATGAGATTTGGTTTCTTGCGGTTGGAGATGGTTGCATGATACTTGCATCTGTTGTAATTTGCAATCTTTGTAAGTTGCATTTCATGAAAAGTTTATGTTGAATTAAAAATTGATTGGTAACACAAGGAAGCAGAGAAAAGAGCATCCCAACAGTACATGGTTCTTTAAATGTGTTGAATAAAGGGTGCAGTCATTATACAAGGTCATATAACAAGATTGTTGAGAAACAAATCACAACAAGCATCATCAAGAGAATCCAAATTGCTTTGGGGAGTTTGATGATCTATAAATAAAGCAAAAGAACCTGGCCTATGATCTAACTCTCAAGTTTCTTGCCATCGAGCCATACAAGCTTTGGCACAACCTGGAGGACAAAAGAGCTGAACTCAACCCCTGCGATTACGTTGCCTGCTATATCTAATTGTTTGAGATTCAAATCTCCTAACACGAAATAGGCATCCCAGTATTTGGTGACCAAACTAGGCATCTTTGTACCAACTTCATCCTGAGTCCACTCAGAATTAGAGAGCGGTGAAGAGCAAAGGTACCGTGTTGTGTCAACTGAGTGCTTACCAATGTGGTTGTGTGAAACATCCAACACTCTCAGCTGTTTCAAATGTCTTAGTGAGTCCAGAGCTGAAAAACTCCGGATTCTGTTGTGACTCAGATTTAGGCAAGAGAGAAGTTGCATTGCCTCCAATCCTGTGACAACACATATACACACCATTTAATCGAACAGATGCAAAAACTGAAATCGAGGACATAAGTATAAGAACATAGGACATATTTAGCAACGTACCTTCAGTTGAATGAAGCTCATTGTGACTGAGGTCTAACATTTGGACAAACAGCAACTTCTCGACAGAGGCTATCCGAGATAGCGATAAGTTATTTAGCCGTAGACATACATAATTGTTCATATTCCTGTATCTAAAGAGGTGTCTTGACAAATCTTCAGTACTTGAAGTCACCTGCATGAACATTCGTTTAATGAGTAGTATGTATGATGGAACAGAACTAAAAGCATCTAAAAGCAAACAACCAAACCATATAATGGACATGAGAATGGTGAAAAGTTTTCTACAGCTATTCATAAGAGCAGAACCTCAGCTTGTGATTCACAGCTAAAACGAACACTAAGTACCTTGTGGAGTAAAGCTACGCTGTGCTCATCCTTGTAGTACTGAGAGTGCGAAGAATCCAGCACCATTAGATCTTTATACAGCTCGAGGATTTCGTTATAGTGAGCACCCTTAACAGCATCATCCGATATCGTAGCTTTAGCCCTCAAAAGCCTTGCAAGGGTGAGCTTTCCAATTTTGCTAAACAGAAAAAAAGAACAGTTCAAGACTCAAATTTCTCTTTCCCATCAAAGCGAGAAAGTAAATAAGATACCTGTCAGACAATTCTCGAAACAAGTCAATCTCTTCCGCTATAGCTTCCTGACGCCATTTAGAATCCATCTGAGCGTTTGTTTGATCCAAGGTAACAAGAGAGTTCAAATCCTTTGACTCTGCATCCCAGATATCAAAACCATCCGTCCATGAAACAATGCCTTCTTGCGACTCTTCACGGGTGTCATGAACATGCGCTGTAAAGTTGAACTCATAAGGAGCGCTGAAGTTACATCCTCTGGAAGAAACAATTCCTGGAGAGTTCCCAACTCTGACCTTCACTTTGTATTCCTTGCGAAAGAAAGGTTCTGAACTCATATATTTAAGATGAGCAACCCATACACAAGACATCTGAGAGTTATTCTTCGTAACTGGCTCCCAAACTAAGGTCCTCATTTCCTTTCAGTTCAGAATCAATCGTAACAGTAGCCGAGCTTACTCCACCAACATATTGATCAAAGTAAAGAATGAGGGGAAAAGAACCCGACTCAGAACAAAAAGTAGTGAACTTAGTAAAAGAGTCATTAAAGCACCCAGCAGATAGATTGATATGGCAACCATGTGAAGGCCATGAGGAAGTGAGAAGAGGAGTCTCCACATTAACAGTTTGATCAAGAAGCCAAAGATGATAAAACCACCCACTTTGGTCATCTTCGTCTGTGAAAATAGCATCATGTACAAGTTTATATTCGTCAGGAATCTTTTCATTTGGCAAGAACCCGTCAGCCTTTCTTGCAAGCAAACTTGAAAGAAGTACACTGCAGAATATAAACAATAAAAAAGATATACTTTTAGCTAGGCATGAAAATATGCTGATGCGCAGAGAAACTCCTTTGTGATGTTTACTGAATCGATGAGCTATAGGGTAGTTAAGCCTTAGCATTTGTTAATATCCGATAATTATGGTGGTAATATCAACCAAATATTAAAGAATCATGTAAACTAAAAAAAATTGTTCCACCGAAGGAAACTTCATATAGTTCACCAGTAAAATGAACCCCTATAGTTCATGATCAAATTGAATCCCTTCATGGATGAACTTCATTTTTGCTCTATTAGTTACTTTTATTTGAGTCGTTTGACAATCAGTCTAGTCCACAAGTGCTTCCTTTGTTTAAATACAAAAAGAAAGAGAATTTGAAACACGTAAATCAGCATAGTTGCTGAAATAAGATAAATTACTAAATAATATGCATACCTACGATTATGCCAAGCAGAATAGTTGCTGAAATCAGAACCAATCATATCGTCTGTATACTGCAATTCATCCTGTTCTGACCTACTGGTTAGCTCCACAACAAACCTGGCAAAGGAACAACACACGAATATGCTAAGCTTGATGGACATACGAAGGGTGCCTTACAAAGAACTATCACCTGCGATAGTTCCAAGCATGAAAGTTCCTGGTATCCAGCCTCTGGAATTTATCCAAAAGTCGCATCTCATTCCCAACGGAGGAATGCCCTTTACTCAAAACCCATTTCCGATGATGCCAAGCACCATATGACTTGAAGTTCTGCCTCAAAGCACTTTCTACCTGAATTCGTAGCAAAAAAATACTTTCATAAAGAGCAAATATGACATATATGGATACTAGCTTTCAAAGAGAAGTAACTAATCTAATAGGTTAGAACAAGAGATATAAGTTTTACGTCTTAGAATACATAGTAAAAATGATCTGTCATTAATGAATTTGAAATCACGTATACATATGTATTCTTATCAGTTAGTATTAAACCAATAGCGATTCGTACAAGCTAAATCTTCCGTTGCAGGAAGTCAGTCTAGGTAAATGGATATGTGGTTGATGCACAGAGAGTGTACAAATTGAAAGTAGAGCATGTACATTCCATATCCATTACTGAAGATATCTTGTTTTATGGGAAGGAAAAACTCACGACTATAAGTTCTTCATCAAGAATTGTCTTGACCAAGTCTGGATCAGATTCGATTCGAGAAAGCCTATCCTCCACGGCGAGTTTCCGGTAGTTCCACGCGGTGTACGCCTCAGGATTGATTTCTAAGAGCTTCGTGCTCAAGTCAACAGCTTCCTTGGTATAACTAGAAACCCAAAAAACCCAGAACATCCAGCAAAAAAAAAAAAATATTAGTACACGAACAGTGTAAGACTGGGTGAGAATTGAAAAGAGAAAGTTTGTACATTTTGTTATGGTGATTGGCCATGAACTGAGACTGGAGAGTCCGGAGCTTAGCGGCTTTAGCAGCGGAGGCTTCTTCCTCTTCTGGCTTGTAAGCCTTCCTTGGACGGCCGTGCATGTTTCTCCGATGATAAGAGACGAGGCGAGAGTGGGATTCAAATCTGATCAGAGATTTAAGAATACAACTAGAAAGCTAAGACAAAGATTCGATCCAGAGAACAGCGTTATCAGAATCTAGAAATCAACAGAGATGCGAAAAAGGAGAAGAAGAAGAATCAGATCACCTGCGAGGTCACGTAGCGACGTCGATCGATCAGATTCGAGAACGACGAACTCAGAAGAAAGTTTTTTTTAAGTGCAAGGGGCGGGTTCTATCGAGATTTTCCGGTCTGGTTTATGATTTTAAGCTTCATAAACCGGGTTTAATTGAAAAATGTGGTCAAATACGAACCGATCTAATCGTGTTTTGGGTTCTATCGGAATTTTCCGGTCTGGTTTATGATTCTAATCTCCGTAAACCGGTTCAAATTGAAAAAAACACGGTCGAATACGAACCGGGTTTTGGAAGTCTCGTTTATATTTGTCGTCTTTTAGTTTCTTTGATGTAAAACTCAGAATCTTATTATCTGGAAAAGTTTGTTACAATCGAACTTATATACCAAGCAACAGACTCTAAACCAACTATAACCAACTGGTTTACATCTTAAGTTAAATGACAATAAACCGGACGATTCCAGAGCCCTTAACCGGTCTTCACTAAAAGCCCCCCTCAAGATGGAGGTACGAAGATGTTATTCATTCCCATCTTGCTTATGAGATCCCGGAAAGGTGCTGGATACAACGCCTTTGTCAAAGTATCAGCTAGTTGATTCCCAGTTTTCACATACATGGTCTTCAAAAATCCACTCTCAATAGCCTCTCTTGTTTTATAACAATCCAACTCAATCCATTTTGTCCTCTCATGGAAAACAGAATTGTTGGCAATGTAGATAGCAGAAGTGTTGTCACAATAGAGATAAGCCGGCTTCTGAAAAGGAACACGAAACTCAAGTAACAACCGAGCCAACCAAATCATCTCTTTAGTAGCTAACGCCATCGCTCGAAACTCTGCTTCAGCTGTACTACAAGAGACTGTATCATGTTTCTTGGATCTCCATGAAACCAAAGAATCACCACCAAACATACAAATGCCACTCACTGATCTTCTTGTATCTTTACACGCTGCCCAATCAGCATCGGAAAAGCCTCGAAGATCAAATTTATTGTCTGCAGGGAAGAACAAACCTTGTCCAACAGTGCCCTTCAAATATCTCAAAACCTTATGAGCCGCATTGAGATGTATATCAGTAGGAGCATGAGAGAATTGACATAAGGTATTGACTGCATAAGAAATATCAGGTCTCGTCGTGTGTATATACATCAACCTCCCAATCAGTTTCCTATAAGCAGATGTATCCTGAAGAGGAACACCACCTTCAACAGAGAACTTAAAACTTGGATCCATTGGAATAGTAGATGGTTTACAACCAAGAAAGCATGTCGTATCAAGTAACTCCAAGATATATTTCCTCTGACAAACTGATATTCCCTTTGATGATCTCGCTATCTCCAATCCGAGAAAATACTTCGTAGTACCAAGGTCTTGTAATTTGAAATGTGACTGCAGCCCTTCAATAAACTTTCTGATCATGTCATCACTATTACTGACCACCAAAATATCATCCACATACACCAACACTCCCATCATAATACCATCTGCATGTCTCATGAACAGAGTATGATCAGAGTGAGATTTAGAAAATCCCATACCAGTTAACGTAGACGACAGTTTGAGAAACCATTGTCTACACGCTTGCTTTAACCCATAGATTGACTTGTGAAGTCTACAAACAGCATTTTTGGGAAGCACTTCTCCTGTGATATCTTCATATCCTGGTGGTATTTTCATGTAAATCTCTTCAGTGAGATCGCCATTCAAGAAAGCGTTAGAAATGTCCAGCTGATGTACAGACCAATTCATCTTTGCTGCCAAGAGAAGAAGCATGCGTACAGATGTATGCTTAGCTACAGGAGAAAAAGTTTCTTCATAGTTTAACCCTTCCTGTTGAGTATAACCCTTAGCAACAAGTCGTGATTTAGGTCTCTCCACCGTGCTATCAGCGTTGTACTTTATAGTGTTCACCCACTTACAACCTATCGCTTTCTTATCAGGAGGCAACGTAGTGATACTCCATGTATGAGTTCTTGTCATGGCCCCAATCTCCAATCCCATCGAATCAACCCATACCTTATGACCCTTGGCCTCTGAATATGTTCTAGGAACGAAATCTTTGGTGATGGTGTTTATAAAAGCACAAAAAGGTTCAGAAAGAGTTGAATAAGAGATGTAATTTGACATTGGAAAAAGGACAGTAGATGTAGTATTATAACAATGAAAGTCCTGCAAGTGTTTAGGAGGTTTCTTTTGTCTGTGAGACTTTGACTCAGAAGGAATCATAGCCTCGGAAGATGATGCATCAGAAGGAAGATGATCATCAGAGGATGTTGTTCCAGAAGGAACTTCATCAGGGTTAGCAGGTGAATGAAAGTGAGGAAAGAAATCTCTAGTCATGTCTTTAATGTTGGACGATGCTAGAGGGAAAATTTCCTCATGAAAAATGACATGTCTGGAAATGAAAACAGCGTGTGTCTCTATGTCTAATAGCTTGTACCCTTTGTAACCACTGGGATATCCTAAGAAAATGCAAGCCTTAGCCCTAGGTTCAAACTTATGTCTACCTTTAGGAGAAGTAAAACAATAGCATAAACATCCAAAACTTTTCAAAGAATGATAATCAGGGACTTTGCTAGTAAGAATCTCATATGGGGACTTGTTTTCTAAAACAGGAGTAGGAAGTCTATTGATCAAGAACACAGCCGTCATGACACAATCACCCCAAAACTCTAAAGGAACATTAGATTGAAACAAGAGAGCTCTAGCTACATTCATTATATGCTAATGCTTTCTCTCTACAACAGAGTTTTGTTGAGGTGTTTCAGGACAAGAATGATATGCAATGATGCCTTTTTCCAGAAACAAATCAGCAAATTTTAATTCATGTGCATTATCAGATCGAACAGAACGAACTTTAGTTTTATATTGATTCTCAACCATTGAATTGAAACTAGGAAAGACATGTAACACATCAGATTTATTCTTTAGTAGGTAAATCCAAGTAGCTCTACTATGATCATCTACAATCGTCAAAAAGTATCTATAACCATCATTAGTAGAGACTGAGAATGGACCCCATGTGTCAATGTGTACAAGTTCAAAAGATGATTCACAAATATTACTTCTCGATTTAAAAGGTAAATGCTTCTGTTTTGCAAGATGACAGATATGACAAACATGAGTATATTGTTTTTCATTTTTCAAAGACTTGAAACACAATAAATCTGAGAGTACATCAATTTTAGCATCAGACGGATGACCCAATCTATTATGCCATGTTGCAAAATCAATAGTAAAACTAGAACACACTGGTGGGAAGGAACAAGTGGTAGAAATACCTTGTAAACAAACAGACTGATTACTCTTATTGAAATCCATGACATATAAGTTCCCAACTTGACTACCTTGACCAATCATCAACTCCCGTGTAAGTTCCTGGATAAACCATTTATTAGAAGTGAAACTAACTTTAGTATTCAAGGTCTTAGTTAGTACACTCACACTGATTAAATTGAATTTAAACTCAGGAATATAAAGCACATTATGTAGAGAAATAACATCAGTTAACTGAATGAATCATATGCCCTCTATTCGAACTGTGTAGCCATTAGGTAAGGTAACATAAGTGTGGTCTAATGCTTTGTATTCTACATAAAGGTCTTTTGTATGGGAAACATGATGCGTAGCTCCTGAATCTAATACCCAAGCCCTAAGAGACACAGCTAATTCCGTAGAGATAACAGAGATAAGCATGTCATAATAGGATTTAGAGTACAAATCAAGAAAAGTACCTGTGATCTGAGAGATCATTGGTACAGAATTTGAAGCCGAGGCACAAGTTTTATCCGGTACAGATTCAATCGATGAAACATGTAGCTTGGAACTCAGATAAGATATCATGTTCTGGATTTGATCCCTAGTCATCTCCTCTTTGGATCCTTCACTCATATCTGTTTGCATCTCTGGTGTGACCTTAGCAAGATTAGTAGTTCCAATGGTTTGAGGCTTCTTCCATTTAGAACTATAACCCGGAGGATAACCATGAATTTTATAGCACTTATCAGCCATGTGGCCAATCTTGTGACAATGTGAACACCGAGGCTTTTGAGAACCTGTTTGAGCCAAGAATGTGTGAGACTGCTCCACAGGTGTAGACATTTGAACTTGAAATGCAGACGGATTCGAGTGATTTTTCGAATTATGTCCAACAGAGCGTTGACTCTCATCTTGATCCAACATATTATAGATCTCTGTCAAGCTTGGTCTTGGCTTCATGTTCAGTATATGTCCTCGTATATTCGCAAAGCTCTCATTTAGTCCCATAAGGAACTGTATGATTCTACTAGTCTCAGCTTCTTCCATCAATTCTTTCACATGATCGCAGTTGCATCTCTTCACCGTGGTTGTTTTGGTGTTAGCCAATTGTTCCCACAGTGTCTTCTTCTTCGTATAATACGTCGAAAGATCTAGATTCTCCTGCTTCAGTGTCATGATTGATTGTTCAAGCTGATACTTCCGTGGAAGATTACTCACTCTAAACCTCAGATACAAATCATTCCACATCTCAACTGCATCTTCATAATAAAGAATGCTATCATAGATCTCCTTATTCACTACGTTCAACAACCATGCCTTCACCATACTATTACATCTACTCCAAATCTTGAACAAACTATCACCTACATCTGGTCTAGGCAGAGATCCATCTACAAAGCTGAGCTTATTCTTCGCATCAAGACTCACACGCATAGCAATAAACCAGTTATTATAATTCGTTCCATCCAGAGTATGAGAAACAATAGAAAGACCTGGGTGATCAGCAGAATGGAGGAAGAACGGACTGTGAACATTGTCATATGATTCATTCTTCTTCGGAAACTCTGTAGAACAGTTACGATTCGCCGATCCGTGATGTGGAGTCATCGCAACGTCATTTGGAGCTGAATAAGTTGAAATCGGTGATTGATCTGGGGATATTGGGGGACGTCCTCTCAGTTTTCGTCCTTGTTTCGCCATTAGAGAAGATCGGAGCTCAGGATCGATTACGAGAACACAGCGAACCGTCGCAAAAGTGATTTGGATGTCGCCGGAGTTTAATCGACCGTCAGAAACAGCTTCCGATCAACGAGAGATGGAGAAAATGAAGAGAAAACGAAGAAAATTCAAAGAATCTGAGTAAAATCGAAGAAATTTACACGGAAATGCTTTGATACCATTTTAGTTTCTTTGATGTAAAACTCAGAATCTTATTATCTCAGGAAAAGTTTGTTACAATCGAACTTATATACAAAGCAACAGTCTCTAAACCAACTATAACCATCTGGTTTACATCTTAAGTTAAATGACAATAAACCGGACAATTCCAGAGCCCTTAACCGGTCTTCACTAAATCGTCGTCGTGTTCTGGGTTTTCACTTCTCATTCATCCTCTACTTCGGCGACGAGTAAGTGAAGAAGTTGAAGAAACCCTCCTTTGAAAAGGTTCGCATCACTCTCAATTTCTTTTTCACAATTTGATTATACCCGTACAAAGTTTGGGATGATTTGGGGATTTAGGTTTAGATTGTTCCTCGCGTAGACATCTTAGCTCGTTTTGTGCGATTTTATGGATGATTTCTAAAGAAAGTTTGTATTTTTTTTTAGTTTGATTAGCTCTGAAACTGAGCCACAATGGAAGATTCAGAGAAAAGAAAAGAAATGTTAAAAGCAATGCGGATGGAAGCTGCTGCTACCTCTGCACAGAACGATGGTTCTACAGAGCCTAATGAAACATCAGGTCACCTTTCAAACCCCTTGGCTGAGGCATCCACTCATCAGCAGGAACCGTATGATAAGCCAAGGTTTGATTATTACACCGACCCTATGGCAGCTTATTCTAGTTTCAAGAGAAACAAGACCCCTAAGCAACAATACATCTCATCTCCTAGTCATCAAATGACCCCTCCAGTACCATCTGTTCCAGGTGCTTGCTTTCTCTTGTTGTCAGATTGTTTCTGCTTTGTGATAGTCTATGCTTCTGTCTTAATTTTCATTTTGTCTGTATTCCTGTGAGGAAGCCAAAGATAGTCTTCCACTGATAAGTCTTTATAAAGAAGATTGCTTAGTTACAGGTCAGCTTAACTGTGTGTTAGCGTGTTTCTTGGTCCTTGGTGTATATAAGTATAGGATTTGACAGATCTAGGAACAGTCTGTCAGTATCTGGGAGAGTTACGTGATCTCTTCAAAAAAAATCGAAAGGGTATTTTTGGTCTTTGTTACGGTTTAGTCATATGTTCTTGATTGTAATCGACGATTTAAAAGATTAATGAAGGAAAAAATGTGTGAGTGTTCATCAAGAATCAGGTTCCAAACCTATCAGCTTAATTTGATAGACAGTACTATAATCACTTCACGTTGAAACTCATTTTATATTCTTGTTCTGTGTCTTGGAACGGGCAATAGTAATCCAGTTCTGATCCTTGGACTATAATTGTGAACAGGATCGGTGGGGAATGACTATCAGGCACATCCCAATCATGGTGGTTTTCAAGAAGCTCATTACGGTGGTGATAATCTACATACCGAACCAAGAGGGATGGCACCCTCGTACAGAGGTCCACCCGCCGCTTGGAATAACAACTTTAGGCCTCCACCAGTTAACCATTTAAGTCCACCTCAATGGGTACCTCGCCCTTATCCACTCTCTCAGGGAAACCCTGATATGGGGAATAACAGATATGGTGGTCGAGGTCCTCGAGGAGGCAACTATAACAATGCCCCTCCACAATTTCCTCACTACGGACGACAAAATTCTAACTGGGTTGGAAACACATATTCTAACTCAGGAAGAGGCAGAGGTGGAGGACGCGGTATGAACACAAACTTTGGGAGAGGTGGAGGAAGAAGACCCATGGAACAAGGTGCAGAACGATTTTACTCCAACTCCATGGCTGAAGATCCATGGAAGTATCTTAAGCCAGTCTTATGGAAGAGCTGCTCAGATGCTTCAAGCAGCAACTCAACACGTCAAGCCTGGCGTCCCAATTCTATAGCATCACAGAAACCTATAATATCAGAAGCTTCCCACAAACCTAGCAGTAATCAGCAGAGCCTTGCTGAGTACCTTGCTGCTTCTCTAGATGAGGCTACGTGCGATGAGCCAGCCAATTGATCAGGACAATTTGAGCAAATGTGAAAACACCAAATCCAGGCGTGCCGTCATCACTGATGACTTTGGAACAGGTATTGTTACATGGCTTGTAACGAGACACAACAGGGAATGATTGTCATCTTTAGGAACAGAGTAGAATTGTTGGCACACATGGTGTTCAATCAGGGTTCCGATTGAGTTTAAGTTTGGGATCAGTTATACGCTTTGTGCTTGATTCCTTAACCAAAAGTATGTTTAAAGGAAATCAGAATTTTGGATGGTTTGTTATTTCTTGTTTGGCTTGGTTTTAGATTTGTTTACCATGAAACTACCTCAATCATATTAAGATTTTGATCTGCTGTTTTGTTCGGTTATTTCAAATTGGGTTTGGATGGAATAGGGTTGGTCATAAGAGAGGTGCATTTATTAGTTGAATCCATCGGACATGGACCATACATGTAATAAAAGGTGTTAGTTGTTAGATCTGATGAGTGATGACGCAACTCTCCAAGAGAGCTTCTTCATTCAACTGCAATGATTTGGATCAGTTTTGTTCATTATAAATAAAGGAAGGTGCCTTTGTATAGTAACATGTACAATTTAATGTCACCGAAAAAGTTTCTCAACTGTCCGACATCGCATTACATGCAAACCAGATGCTTATAACACGTCCCACTTATGCTACAAGCTTCTACGCATATTAGTTACTTCTCTCTCTCTCTCTCTCTAGAAATGGATGCTTGCCCAGTGACAGATGTGAAGATCTCGACAGTGGTACCTGCTGGTTTGACAGGCGAGAACAAGCCACGCCATCTCACGGCCATGGACTTAGCCGTCAAGCTCCACTACGTCCAAGCCGTTTACTTCTTCAAGCGTCCGCGTGACTTCACCTTCATCGACTTGAAGCACATCACGTTTCCTCTGCTCGGCCTCCAGTGTTATGACCATGTGGCGGGTCGAATCCGGATGCTCGAGAACGACGACCCTTCAGCTCAAGCCATGCCTTACATTCGCTGTAACGACAGTGGCATGCGCGTAGTTGAAGCCAAAGTCGAAGGGTTCACGGTCCAGGAGTGGCTCGACTTTGAGGACCGTTCCATCGACCACCGGTTCCTTGTCTACGAGCAAGTTCTTGGTCCTGACCTTTTCTTCTCTCCACTCGTATACCTCCAGGTAACTACTATATACATACGAGTTTTAGTATTATTTATGGTCTCAGGCTAAAATCCAACAGAATTATATTCAAAACTTTTTGTTTTGGTTGTTGCTATCAAATATTCATTCTTAAACTATTCCTAGTTTTTCTTTTGATAAATATTAGACCTAAAAAAATTTTGTTATCTTTTTTGAAAATGATCAAAAAAACTTTCTTAAAAGGTATAAATATACATTTATACTTTTGGGTTAACTAATATAAATTTAAGTTTTATAGTTATGTGATGGATTTTTAGAGGTAAAGTTTAAAATTCAAAATAAAAAAAAAAAATTTGGTCATTTTTTTGTTTGGAATCTATTTTTGTGACAGTGAGTTTAAAAAAAAATCTATTTGAAAGATTTGTCTTTTTTAGCTAAACACTATTCTTAGTTTTATCTTAACTTTGAACTGGACACTTAATAAAACTGAGAATCTTAAGTTTACAAAAAAGAAGAAGATTAGATTAAATTCACATTTGCTTAGACGGTCTCCACAACGATTTGTTTCTAAATATATATAGCTTTGATTGTGACTGAGTTATCATTGAATAAGCTTGAGTTAAAAGGATAACTCAAAAAATGTTACCAATCACTAATTAGTTTTAGATTTTTGAGTTGCTATTTGATTTATAATGTGTTATAATTGAATTACAATTTTGAGTTATCCTTTTAGTAAAATTGATAAATCAAGTAGCAACTCAACATCAAGAAAAATGCTACGCGCTAAAAATTGAGTTAGTTTTCTTTTGGTTTCCAACTAAAAACCCACGTTCACTTTTACCTATATTAAACAAATTATTTTTTTCTAAATTCATTTCATAGTTGTCTACATTTATCTATGTAATTATTTAAACACTTTTCTATACTTTTAAATTATTAATTATATTCGGTGACTATTGTTATAACATAAAATTATTATTTATATGGGTGCCTTTTATGATATATATACATAGATTTAAATATCTTAGTTAAATTTAAATTAATGTATTATTTATTTTACCTATTATTTTATTAAATTTATAATGAATATTATTATTATGATTTTATTTTTATTTTGTATAAAATAGTATACATCAAAAAAATTACTAATCAGTTATTTTAAAAAATAGTTTTCATATTTTAGTGCAAACTCATTATATAAATTACCCTATATATAAATATGTAGACACCCTAGTTTATAATAAATATATGTTCAAATATCTTTCATATTTTTTATTTTATTTATTTTAATATATTTTAATTTTTCTAATATATTTCATCAAATTTATAATAAATGTTATTATTATTGATATCCATAATATTTCTGTGAAATAATACACACTGCAACGTATACATCAAAATCGTTATCAGTCAATTATTTGGGAACATACAGTAACTTTTATTTTTACAGCAAATTTACTGCCTAAATATACAGCTTTTACTACATTATTTTTACTGCGAAGTACATCAAATTATGATTTTTTTCTAATTCAACTCTACCTTTATATGAGCCGTCTGCAACACCAGCTAAATAACTTTCTCAAGAAAAGAAAAAAACACCAGCTAAATGATTTGTATCCCTAATAAGGTTTAGGTCCGCACATCATATAGTAATAATATAATTTTGTTTGTTGAAATCTATTTTCAGATAACACAGTTCAAATGCGGTGGGTTATCAATAGGGCTGAGTTGGGCCCATGTCTTGGGAGATTTAATTTCAGCAACTACTTTCGTGAAAACAATGGGACAACTAATGTCGACGACTCATGGACCACCCAAACCCATTTACCCGAAAAAGCCTTTACTGGCTCCACATGCTAATGGTCAAGTTGATGCTGATGTTCAAGCCATTTCCATTAAGAAGGTTGAATCAGTTGGGAAGCATTGGTTACTTAGCAATAAATGCAAGATGGGGAGACATAACTTTAACTTCAGCCTCGAGCTAATTGACCGTTTGATTGCTAAGTACCAATCCTTTTCGGAAGTTAGTATTCTCTGTGCATTGATATGGAGGTCCATGCTGAACATTCGTGTCGATACAGACACGAATGTTATAACAATATGTGACCGTAACATGTCTTCAACATGTTGGAACGACGACTTGGTGATAAGTGTAGTGGAAAGAAAAGAGGAAATGAGTGAGATATCTGAACTAACGAGGCTCATTGAGGTCGAGAGAAGAGTGGAGAACGGTGTGATCAAGGGGATGATTGAAAAAGATAGAGGCTCTTCGGATTTTATCGTTTACGGTGCAAACTTAACGTTTGTGAATATAGACATGTGTGACGAACTTGAGATCAAAGGAGAGAAGCCTGATTTTGTGAACTACACGATTCATGGTGTGGGTGACAAAGGAGTTGTGTTGGTGTTTCCCAAGGGGAAGTTTGAGAGGATTGTAAGTGTGGTGATGCCTGAAGAAGAGATTGCAAAGCTGAAGGTTGAGGTGAATAATATGATTATGTAAAAAAAATGTAATTCTGTTTTTGATTGTTGTCTTGTTGTTCTGTGTGGTATGTAAACTTACATGCACTTTATTGTTTTTATTTGCCATATTCGATGATTCTATTTGTCCTTTCTTTTACTGATGATGACTTTGATTTTCAATAAAATGTGTTTTTTTAATGAAGGCCCTTTTTCAAAAATAAAATTTAATGTGTTTTGTGTTTTGATTATTTTTCATGTCGCTTAGTTCTTTTGCATTGGCATCGCTACTATCTACAAGCTTTTTTTTGTTTAACATTGATTGATTGTTTTATTACTCCTATGTCAGAGAAATTCAATGTTTTTTTAAAAGAAATTCAAAGATGCTATTTCATTTTTGGCTATTTTATTAGTTAATAATAATAATTAATTATATATAAAAAATGATTATTCTTATTAAAATAAAATTATAGAAAATAAAAAAAATACATAAAATAATATATTTATCATCAAAATTTAATATATTTTTAATATGTGTAACACTAAAAGTACTCATTTTCTTTCTCACATGACTTTTAAAAGGGTTTGGAAAGAAAAGAGATAAAAATAAAAATAGACATAAAAAAAATTTTGTCTCCAAAATAGCACTTAAAGAGAAAAATGACCAACATAGATTTTATTAAAGTATGTAAATATTTATTTTCCCCGTGAGTTAACTAATTTAAATTTAAGATTTAGAGTTACGAGGTATGGTTTTAGAAATGAGGCTCAAAATTAAATTTAAAAAAAATATTAAAATTTTCAAATAAAAAAATTTATTTTAATTATTTTTTTTCTTAAAAAACTATTTTTTAATGAGAAAATTTGAAAAATAATATTTGAGAGATTTAAACTTTAGAAAATGCCAAAAACAAAAAATGTCAACAACAAAAGAAAAGAGAGTTTTGAACTTTTGGTCCTTTTGGGAGATTCAATTAAAGTCTTTGAGAAAAGACCAAAGGCATCTCTGCTCTCTCCAGCTCTGGAGGAGACAATAGTGACGGGAAAGACTAATAATTACCTCCACTGCTTCTTCACTCGAACCAAAAAACATGACATCTACTTTCGTTGCTTCTTCTGCTTTGGCTAAGCAGCTCAAGTCTGTTTTGGGGATGTCCCTCGACACTCCCGTCTCTGACGACGCCGTCCTTGTTATTGCAACCACGTCTTTGGCGCTTGCTGTTGGGTTCGCCGTGTTGTTATGGAGGAAAACGACGTCGGATCAGAGCCAGGAGCTGAAGCCTTTGATGGTCCCCAAGTCTCTTATGGCTAAGGAGGAGGAGGAGGAGGATATGGATTTGGGATCCGGGAAGAGTAGAGTCTCTATCTTCTTCGGTACGCAGACTGGAACCGCTGAAGGGTTTGCTAAGGTAGTGTCTGTGACTATAAAGCTGTGACGGATAGAGCTTATCTAACACTGTTGGAAGTTGGCATTGTGATTCAAAGGTTTGGTCTTTATGAGTTGGGTCATTTGCATTTTTCCATAGGCATTAGCTGAAGAGATCAAAGTGAGATATGAAAAAGCTGCAGTCAAAGTCATTGACTTGGTATGATTTACTTACGTTGTGATTCCGTTCACATCCTGATAGACGCTAGTTTTAATCACTTGATTTGATTAGGATGACTATGCTGTCGATGACGGCCAGTATGAAGAGAAGTTTAAGAAGGAAACTTTGTCATTCTTTTGTGTTGCTACGTAAGACATATCAGTCAACTAATGGTTTCTTTTGCTATATGCCCTTCAAGAGTTTGTTGGATTCATTTATTTGATAACTTGTTTAGTTATGGAGATGGAGAGCCTACTGACAATGCTGCTAGATTTTACAAATGGTTTACAGAGGTTAGTAGCCTCTATGCAACAAATCAAATCCTCAGATTCGATATGCTGTGCATAGCTTTTTTTAATAAAGGTTGCGGCCTTAATACTCTGTATTTCATGTTTCCAGGGAAATGAAGGGGATATAAGGCTTCAACAACTAACATATGGTGTATTTGCTCTTGGTAATCGCCAATATGAACATTTTAATAAGGTACTGTGGTATAAAAAAAATGTGTCTGCTTCTAGCTTATAGATTTTCTTCTGACCGTAACCGATGGAAATTTGATTTTTTTGGGAACAGATCGGGATAGTTCTTGATGAAGAGCTCTCTAAGAAAGGTACATGAGTATATTTACATAGTTTTCAAGCCTTATCTAATGCTAGATATTGGAAAGACACTGTAGGACATAGTACTGTGATGTTTACCTGGATGTTTTCTCTCTTACTTTCTGGTAACTTGGATGCCAATTTCCTAGCCTCTTTGGTGCATGAGGGAAAACGTAACTGTTATGGTCACTTTCAATGCAGGTGCAAAGCGTCTTATTGAGGTTGGTCTAGGAGATGATGATCAGAGCATTGAAGATGATTTTAATGCCTGGTTTGTTTCTGATTCTATGTATAGAAGGGACGCTTTAGAGTAGGCCTGATTAGCTGTGTTTTCAGTGGAAGATTATTTGACCTCTACGCTGTATTATTCATTCTCTTTTTTTGCAGGAAAGAATCGCTATGGCCTAAGCTAGACAAGCTCCTCCGAGGTGAGGATGATACAAGTAGGGTAACTCCATATACAGCTGCTATTCCGGAATACCGGCTGGTGATTCATGATCCTAGTTTTATATCTGAGAAATCAATGGGCTCGAATGTTGCCAACGGAAATGCTGCCATTGACATTCATCATCCCCGCAGGTATATGAAGACCCCTGTAAGATATACTGGAACAGTGTTAGATCTTTTGTTGCATTCAAAAATTTGTTTTTTATTGGAAACAGAGCTGATGTTGCTGTGCAGAGGGAGCTTCACACACCAGAATCTGATCGGTCTTGTATTCATCTCGAGTTCGACATATCTGGCACTAATATTACGTAAGTATCCAATCAACGGTGCAGATAGTCATCGTGAAGATCCTGTATGATTTCCACCCGTGTATAGTAAAAATTAATGGCATTTCTTTGCAGATATGAAACAGGAGACCATGTAGGAGTATATGTTGAGAATCATGCTGAAATAGTTGAAGAAGCTGGAAAATTGCTTGGCCACTCTCTAGATTTAGTATTTTCCATACATGCAGATAAGGAAGATGGCTCACCATTGGGAAGCTCGTTGCCGCCTCCCTTCCCTGGTCCATGCACACTTGGTACTGGTTTGGCAAGATACGCAGACGTTTTGAGCCCTCCTCGAAAGGTTAACTTCTGTTCATTTTGAGAACAGCATCACAAAAAGAGTTATGGTGGTTTTGACTTTTGTTTGTCTCAATTATCTAACTTGTTCTTCTGGGGTTTCAGTCTGCGTTAGTTGCGTTGGCAGTCTATGCCACTGAACCAAGCGAAGCCAAGAAGCTTAAACATCTGACATCACCTGATGGAAAGGTTTGACTCACTGGTGTGTCTAATTATTTTTCTCTTGATTTGAGTTTTCATGAGTTAACATCTTTAGGGGGTTTTGGCTCTAGAATGAATACTCACAATGGATTGCTGCAAGCCAGAGAAGTCTGTTAGAGGTGATGGCTGCATTTCCATCCGCAAAACCCCCACTAGGTGTGTTTTTCGCTGCAATAGCTCCTCGTCTACAACCTCGTTACTACTCCATCTCATCCTCGCCAAGGTGATTATTTATTTTTTGAGATACCAGTTGTTCTTAGAAGGAAAAGAGATTCTGTCATCCAAAATTTCGCTTTATTTTTCTAATACAGGCTGGCGCCAAATAGAGTTCATGTTACATGCGCACTAGTATATGGTCCGACTCCCACTGGTAGAATCCACAAGGGGTTGTGTTCTACGTGGATGAAGGTAAATCTCACCTTCATTTTTTCACTGTCTTCTAGTTCGCCTTTTTAATAGCTTTTGGGAAACTCAGAATGCAGTTCCTTCGGAGAAAAGTGGTGAATGTAGTGGAGCCCCCATCTTTACTCGAGCATCTAATTTCAAGTTACCGTCCAACCCTTCAACTCCAATCGTTATGGTGGGACCTGGGACAGGACTGGCACCTTTTAGAGGATTTCTGCAAGAAAGGATGGCACTAAAAGAAGATGGAGTAGAACTAGGTCCATCTTTGCTCTTCTTTGGATGTAGAAATAGGCGAATGGTGAGATTTGTTACAATCGATGCACCTTCTTCATCTGCTGTGCCATCAGTATGTTGACCTGCTGCTATATGTATGACTTGCAGGACTTTATTTATGAGGATGAGCTCAATAACTTTGTTGATCAAGGCGTAATATCTGAGCTCATCGTAGCATTCTCTCGTGAGGGAGCACAGAAGGAATATGTTCAACATAAGATAATAGAGAAGGTAAGCAAATCCGTGGATCTATGAGCATCAGGCTTTGAGAAAAGAGGAATGTAAAGTAATCTCATTCCTCATTTGCATTTCATGTTGTGTTCAGGCAGCACAAGTTTGGAACCTAATAAAGGAAGAAGGATATCTCTATGTATGTGGTGATGCTAAGGGTATGGGAAGAGATGTTCACCGGACTCTACATACCATTGTTCAGGAGCAGGTAATGAATGAGCATTGTAAAACAAGCAGTAGAATTTGGGTTTTCTCTTGGTTTGTTTTGGTTGAATCCGCTGGCAGATTGATACCAACTATATTGTTATCTTTACAAATTTTCCAGGAAGGTGTAAGTTCCTCAGAGGCAGAGGCTATAATTAAGAAACTTCAAACTGAAGGAAGATACCTCAGAGATGTCTGGTGATTGATGCTGTTTTAGTTGGGATTCCCCACTTCTTTTTGAGCTTTTTGGTAGGATTTACCATTTAGATATTTGTATGTTTATTTTCTTCTCTCATAGACAATACTTGGAAAAAAGTATCACAATAAACTATATTATAAACGCAAAAATGTGAAATTTCACAATCATAATTAAAAGTTGGAACTGGAATTTTCAAAAACCAGTTCATTCCTGAGACATTGATTGATCAGCATATGTGTAGCTATTCTGAAAGGGTTCGAATGAATGTGCTACCGCAAGACATGCATTGGTGAGAGAAGATTGCACTCTTAAAGCTTAAATCAGCCTAACAACGTCAAGACTCAAGAGGATACTAAAATCTCATGGAGTTTTTTTCACACTCCAGATTTATTTGACTGTATATTTATTCGTCCCTTTAGACTTTTGTTCCATTACAAAGACACTTTTGACAAATCTTTAATGTTTGACTATAGTAAGCAAGAAAATGAGACAGAAGAAGGAAAAATAAACAAATTAATATATAAATGGTAAAAACAGCCTTCCTACCAAGATTTCTTTGAAGAAAAGGCATAGAATCCAAATTTAGACACCAGCAATCACCAGACATCTCTGAGGTACCTTCCTTCAGTTTGAAGTTTCTTAACTATAGCCTCTGCCTCTGAGGAACTCACGCCTTCCTGGAAAGTTTATAAAAAATATAATTGGTATCAGTCTTCCAAGGGATTCAACCAAGAGAAACCCAAATTCTACTACTTGTTTCACAATGCTTATTCATTACCTGCTCCTGAACAATGGTATGTAGAGTCCGGTGAACATCTCTTGCCATACCCTTAGCATCACCACATACATAGAGATATCCTTCTTCCTTTATTAGGTTCCAAACTTGTGCTGCCTGAACACAAAATGAAATGCAAATGAGGACTGAGATTATTTTACATCCATCTTTTCCCAAAGCCTCTAATGCTGATGCATCCCTGGATAAGCTTACCTTCTCTATTATCTTATGTTGAACATATTCCTTCTGCGCTCCCTCACGAGAGAATGCCACTATGAGCTCAGAGATTACGCCTTGATCAACAAAGTTATTGAGTTCATCCGCATAAATAAAGTCCTGAAAGTCATACATATAGCAGCAGGTCAACATACTGATGGCACAGCAGATGAAGAAGGTGCATCGACTGTAACAAATCTCACCATTCGCCTATTTCTACATCCAAAGAAGAGCAAAGATGGACCTAGTTCTACTCCATCTTCTTTCAGTGCCATCCTTTCCTGCAGAAATCCTCTATAAGGTGCCAGTCCTGTCCCAGGTCCCACCATAACGATTGGAGTTGAAGGGTTGGACGGTAACTTGAAATTAGATGCTCGAATAAAGATTGGTGCTCCACTACATTCACCACTTTTCTCCGCAGGAACTGCATTCTGAGGTTTTCAAAAGCTATTAAAGTCTAAAAACAAAACAAAACAAAAAGCGCACTAAAAGATCGTGAAAAGATGAAGGTGAGAATTACCTTCATCCACGTAGAACACAACCCCTTGTGGATTCTACCAGTAGGAGTTGGACCGTATACAAGTGCGCATGTAACGTGAACTCTATTTGGCGCCAACCTGTATTACAAAAATAAAGCAAGATTATGGATGACAGAGAGAGAGAAAGAATCTCTTTTACTTCTGCCAACAAATGGTATCTCGAAAAGAAATATTCACCTCGGCGAGGATGAGATGGAGTAGTAACGAGGTTGTAGACGAGGAGCTATTGCAGCAAAAAACACACCTAGTGGGGGTTTTGCAGATGGAAATGCAGCCATCACCTCTAAAAGGCTTCTCTGGCTTGCAGCAATCCATTGTGAGTATTCATCCTAGAGCCAAAAAAACCCTAAAGATGTTAACTCATGAAAACTTAAAATCAAGAGAAAACAATAAGATACACCAGTGATTCAGAACCTTTCCATCAGGTGATGTCAGATGTTTAAGTTTCTTGGCTTCGCTTGGTTCAGTGGCATAGGCTGCCAACGCAACTAACGCAGACTGAAACCGAAAAGAAAAACAAGTTCAATAATTGGGAACAAGCAAAAGCCAAAACCACCAGAAAGAAAAAAATCTAAGTGATGCTGATTTCCAAACACAGAAGTTAACCTTTCGAGGAGGGTTCAAAAGGTCTGCGTATCTAGCCAAAGCAGTACCAAGTGTGCATGGACCAGGGAAGGGAGGCAGCAACGAGCTTCCCAATGGTGAGCCATCTTCCTTATCAGCATGTATAGAAAATACTAAATCTAGAGAGTGGCCAAGAAGTTTTCCAGCTTCCTCAACTACTTCAGCATGATTCTCAGCATATACTCCTACATGGTCTCCTGTTTCATATCTGCAAGAAAATGCCATTAATTTTTACTACACGTGTGTAGAATTATTATAGGATCTTCACCACGATCTGCTGTTGACTAAAGCATAAAAAATTTGAATTTATAGCATAATCCCAGGTTACATCAATAATCAGACGTGGAAAACAAAAAGTCTATGCAAGTCGACATAACTGTGCTGACGTAATAACTACAACTCAGAGTTGGAAACTTACGTAATACCAGTGCCAGATATGTCGAACTCGAGATGAATACATGACCGATCAGATTCTGGTGTGTGAAGCTCCCTCTGCACAGCAACATTAACTCTGTTCCGAATAAGGAGCAAATGTTAATATGCAACCAAAACTGTAAACAACTGATCCACGATATATTACAGGGATCTTCATATACCTGCAGGGATGATGAATGTCAATAGCAGCATTTCCGTTGGCAACATTCGAGTCCATTGATTTCTCAGATGTAACACTAGGATCATGAATCACCACCCGGTACTCAGGTATAGCAGCTGTATATGGAGTTACCACAGTTGTGTCATCCTCGTCTCTGAGAAGCTTGTCTAGCTCAGGCCATAGTGATTCTTTCCTGCAAAAAAAAACACACGAAGGAATAATACAGAGTAGAGGTCAAATAATCCTCACTGCAAACACAATAATGAAGCCAACTCTGAAGCTTCCCTTTCTATACTAATGGGGTAAAAGGACTAGAGAAAGTCTTTCAAAGTAGCAAACGAAAGACAGAGAATCCGAGACAAACCAGGCATTAAAATCATCCTCAATGCTCTGATCATCATCTCCTAGACCAACCTCAATAAGACGCTTTGCACCTGCATAGAATGTGACAATAACAGTTACATTTTCCCTCGAGCACCAAAGAGACTATGAGATGGACATCCACGTTACCAAACAAGAAAAGAAAAAACATCCACTATCATTATCATCATAGGTAAATATAACAGTAATATGTCCAACGGTGTCTTTCCAATATCTAGCATTGGATAAGAGCTGCAAACTATGTAAACATACTCATGTACCTTTCTTAGAGAGCTCTTCATCAAGAACAATCCCGATCTGTTTCCAAGAAATCAAATTACCATTACTAAGGCCGTAAGGAAATCCATAAGCTAGAAGCAGACACATGTTTTTACCACAGTACCTTATTAAAATGTTCATATTGGCGATTACCAAGAGCAAACACACCATACGTTAGTTGTTGAAGACTTATATCCCCTTCACTTCCCTGGAAACATGAAACACAGAGTATTAAGGTGTCAAACCTTTTGTAAAGAAAAAAAAGCTACGCACGGCATATCGAATCTGAGGAAAATAAAAATTCCAATATGAGTAGTTGCATTGAGGCTACAAACCTCTGTAAACCATTTGTAGAATCTAGCAGCATTGTCAGTAGGCTCTCCATCTCCATAACTAAACAAGTGATCAAATAAATGAATCCAGCAAACTCTTGAAGAGAATCCAGCAAAAGAAACCATCAGTAGATTGAATATGTCTTACGTAGCAACACAAAAGAATGACAAAGTTTCCTTCTTAAACTTCTCTTCATATTGGTCGTCATCGGCAGCATAGTCATCCTAATCAAAACCATGGTAACCAGCAAAAGGAAGAAAAATCAAATCAAGTGATTAAAACTAGCATCTCTACCAGAATGTGAACAGAATCACAATGTATGTAGATCATACCAAGTCAATGACTTTGACTGCAGCTTTTTCATATCTCACTTTGATCTCTTCAGCTAATGCCTATGGAAAAATGCAAATGACCCAACTCATAAAGACCAAACCTTTGAATCACAATGCCAACTTCAACAGTGTTAGATAACCTCTATCCTTCAACATCTAGAGATACATGATTCTGAGTCAACAGAATCATAAAAATCACAGCTTTATAGTCACAGACACTACCTTAGCAAACCCTTCAGCGGTTCCAGTTTGAGTACCAAAGAAGATAGAGACTCTAGTCTTCCCGGATCCCAAATCCACATCATCCTCATCCTCGTCCTTAGCCATAAGAGACTTGGGAACCATCAAAGGCTTCAGCTCCTTGCTCTGATCCGACGTCGTTTTCCTCCATAACAACACCACGAACCCAACTACAAGTGCCAGAGACGTGGTTGCAATCACAAGGACGGTGTCGTCAGAAACCGAGTCGCCTAGAAAGGCTCCCAAGATTGACTTGACCTCCTTAAACACACCGGACGCATACAGAGCAGAACTCATCTTTCTACTGACTTTGAGACGATTGGATCTTCTTCTCTCACGGAAGAATCGGGAGAGATGGAAGAGGAAGAGGGTAGGAGACAGTTGAATCTGAGTGGGTCCTTGTCCTTTTCTTATGTTTATGACTTTGAATCTCCCACTTCAGTCTTTGTTTTTATATCTTCTTCTTTATTACATTGTCAAAAGGCATGATCTAAAAACATTTATTTACATCGATCCAATTTTTGTTATTAACTTATTATATAATTGTTGACAAAAAAAATTATTATATAACTAAAAAGAGATATTTTCCATAAAAAGACCATTGTTTATGTAACTTACCAAATATATTATTAAGGTGAATCAGTAAAATGTACATGAACAAAAATCAACAGTAGATATATGTGATAATTTGGTATAAAATTCCATTTTTCTTTCTTTTTACTATGACCTTTTATCAATGCAATATGCGATATTATACTATATTAAATTTATAAAATATATAATAATTTTTCATAATATCAACATATCACGAATAAGAAAAAAAAAATAGGGAGACAAAGAGGAAGAGAAAAAAATGATGAAATGAGAAAAAAAAATTAAAAGTTCACATGTATAAAAGTTTTATCAAAAATTTATTCAATTCAAATAGAGAGCGAAAGACAAAATAAAGAAATGGAGGAGGCAGAAAATTAGAGAGATTGTAAAAAAAAAAAATTCTATTAATGTTTTTCAAATATAATAAAACATAACAAAATATTATATTTCAATTTAAAGTTTTTTATTTCTTTTAGAGATAAATGATAACAATCATAAAGTATCGGAGGAGATATGGTTTTGCATAAGTGTTGATGGTATTGTCGCTGAAGTTGTTAATTTTTTCCAATTTTGAAACTTAGTACATGTATTATATCCACATTAATCATCCAAACTGTATAATCTTTGTTTTACTGGTTCACGGTGTTTAACTTTTTCTTGGCCACTGTCAATTTTAATAATATAGTATTGATATAATGTTACTTGTAGCTGCTTAGTCTTAATAAATAAACATTAACAAATTAATGCATATAAATGACACAATAACAAAACATAATGTATGTTTCTTATGGTAAAATCACATTTTTGTACTATATTCACTAAATAGAATAAAATAAAATAAATATTACATTGCATAAGAAAGACTATTTATGATTAGTAAGAAAGGTGGTTGGATCGACTGAGTTGATGAGAAGAAAATTCCATCGCGTAAGATGGAAGATAAGAAGAAACAGTGGCAGAGGTAAAACTATCACAAGCTATGACAGTAAAAAAAAATAGAAAATAGTGGCAACGGTGGTGGAAAAAAGGTGGCAATAATGGTGGAAGCAAAGAATGGTGACGACGAATGAAGCAATTGGCAACGATGATGGTGGTGATCAATATTTAAGAAATCGTTAGCCGGAAACTAGGTGTGTTATAGAAGATTAGCGATTAGACGGATTATTTGGAGTCTAGGCTAGGCCTAAGCGTTAACGAATTATTGATTTATTTTATATATATATAACAATTATACGGAATATTCTAGTTTTTAAATAGAAATATAAAATTATTGTAATAAATAATCAAAATTAGATATGTAAAACAGAAAACTTAGACAAATTTGTGATCTATACTAACATTATTACTTAAATTAACATATTTAGATCAATTTTAACCGATTTTAATCAATTTCGAATAGTTTAAATTGGTTTGATTTATATAAATAAATATAAATCAGATTTTAAAAAAATCGTTTCGGATACAACTGAGTTGTCGTCTAGACGGGGAGCTAGGCGCCGCCTAGACTGGTTTTTAAAACCTTGGTGGTGATATTAGTAACAGATGGAAATGATTGAACCAAAACAAGAGCTGAAGCGATAGGAAATAAAACAGAGGGAATTATAAGCACATAAGCTATCGAAAATAGAATATACGGAATTGTAAGCACATAAATAAGAGAAGAATTTGTGGTGCATGTTATATTAAAAGTAAAAAAAAAAACAATTAATACATTATATTCTAACAAATCATTACTTTGATATGGTTATTTTCCTAGTTATAACTTTTTAATGGTTATTGATGTCAATTTCCCTTGTTATAAAGTTGAATGTGTATAAAGATTACTATGTAACAGAAGAAGAAAAAAAAACAGCTTAAGCTGCTTTGCACATACAATCAGGAGCTGGATAAGTGTAAATAGACTGTTTCTGCTTCCGTAGGCGAAGCTGGCCTTGCCTGTTCTTGTGCCCATTCACAACTGCTCCTTCAAACTCAGACCACCCTAAGCTCTTGTTCACCAAAACTTGTCCCAACAGTATCATGTTGGGGTTTATGGTCTTCAGGTTCAAGTAAGCTCTATGCGCAAGTAATGCATTGTGCATATTCCCTGGAGATGCAGAGATGAAGATATCACTCTTCATGCTCACGTAGTAATCCACTGCAGCCATCAAAGAAGCTTTCCCTTCTACCTCAGCTAGTTCCTCCGGAGAGGCTAGGCTTTTCTTGTTTTCCAACACTGGGAAGAGTTTACGCAGAGTCGAGATTCTTGCTTCTCCTCCGTAGACCTGATGTGAAGCTAGATAGAGACGGGTGTTGTTGGTGAAACCCAAAGCTGAAAGAAGTAAACCAATCTCTTCAGGTGTCAAGGGACAACGCCCTTTGTTTCTTAGCTCTTCGTCTGTGAACTGTGAGTTTAAGACCCTTCCTTGCCAAATCACTTGGCGGTATTTAGCCAGCGCTAGTTTCTCAGCCTTGCCACCTCCAAAGTCACATCCTGAATGAGCAGCCATATCCTGGAGAAAAGAAGATAAAAGCTATGTCACAACCAGAAACTACTGCTAAGAAAATGATGAAGATCACACTGACTTTATCGAAACGAAGATGAAGCACGACGAACTTTCCAGCTCCAGATTTTGCAATGGTGTTTACTCTGTCTGTTGGATCCATAGTCTCTGATGTTTTAGAGCTGGAAGGAGGGTTTCTGAGTCGATGCACAAGAGCATCCCCTAGCTCAAGAATGCGAGGAACAAAGTTTAATGCTTCAAAGTTCACTTTACAGCGTAAACGCTGTATACTTTCAGGAACATTGTCAAACGCCAAACGGTGAGAGAATGGGGCAACAGCAGCGATGCCATAGCTGCAGAAAAAAAAAAAGAGATCGGCTGATACATACTAGTAACAGCGCATTGATTAAAGTGAAAAGATGACTGAGTTAAGAAGCCACAAACCTCTGAATAACAGGCAAGACATTGTCCACATACCACTCTGCTGAGGCGTGAGTAGGAGCTGTCTTAATCCTAGTAGCTCGAATACCTGTAGCGTAATAATCACGCGTGCTCCATGCGTATTGTGTAGGAAGCTCTCTAATGATCCGCACCTCGTCTTTAAGGACAGTTATAAAGTGATCCACATCGAATATATCTGCGAACGAACTGCAAAGAACTTGTCACAGCACGACTCACCAAACTCATCTAGGAAACGGAAACTTAAATAGATTTTTACAAAAAAAAAAAGAAGAGTTACCTAGAATCTTGCCAAACAGGATTAACTTCAAGACGTGGAATCACAAGCGTAACGTTCAATATCTTGGCAACAGCAACCGCATCACATATCTGCAGAAACAAATCGAAAGAGAAGTCTATATAAGTGAGTGAGAGTTGATATCATCTCTCTAAGCGTTATAAACAAAGATGATTCTACTAACCCCCATTCTTTGTTGATTAAGTCCACCGTCAAGGAACACCTGAAGAAACCCTTGAGACTTCTCAGGCAAGGCTGCATAAAGAGTGACAATTCCATCAATCCAAATTGTTACTATGTGCCAAACGCAATAAAAAGATGAAAGAAGAAGAAGAAGAAAGCTTACGAGATCCTCTATAAGAAGCAGTGCAAGGCTTCCAAGATTGATCTGGCAAGGGAGACCATAACTCCACCTGTTGTCTGATCGACTGCACAATTGGTTGTCAAGGGAGAGAACACAATATAGGTTCAGAGGAAGGAACAAAGCAAAGACCTTTGATAATAAAAAGAACAAAACTTCGAGATCAAACCCACTAACAATTTGTCGATGAAGAGCACCTTCGAGTAAGCGCAAATGTCTAGGCCTTGGCGCATTCCATTCCTGCAAAACGCCACTCAAGTCTGTTAATATATGAAACCGAAGAACATGTGACAAAGACACTATTGGAATCGTCGGAGATAAAGAGACAAGACTAACGGAGAAGAGAGAAGGAAACGAGCGACCAAGAGGACGGAAGAGAGAAGGAGAGAAGATCGGGAAAAGGAGCACGAAAACGCCAGCGAGAGCTGTCTTTTGCGACTGGTTAAGGCTCTGTAATGGCTGAAGTTGCTTCATTTAGGAGAATCGATTCGAACGATGAAGACAGTTAATGTCGAGAGCTCAGCGCCGATCGAATAAAGGATCAAACTTTTTCTGTGTGTATTGTCTTTGTCCAGAGCTTAGTTTTGATCCGAAAGTTCAGGAAAGATGGTGAGAGTGTTGGAAGGAAGATCTACGAAGAGCGATCCAAAATCTCAGGACATGGAGACACAGATGATACTTGAGCGGAGGTAGACAAAGTGTTCGATCTCTTGGAGTTGAGTCTCTTCAGAAGAAAAAAAAAAACACTGTTCCAATCAAAATAAATTAATTATTACTTTAGAGGATCTATTGATTACTTTAGCTATTTTCAGTTTAACTTTGGTTTGTTAGTTTTGGGTTCGATTGAAAGTAATAAATAAGTAAAATCTTGATCTGGAAGTAATAAATAGATAAGAATTAAGAATTGAAAAACATCCTGAAAAATTTGTTTTTCATTTGGTTTTAGTTCGGTTATTTTGGATAGTTCAAATAAATAGCGATATTTTAGATAAAATATCAAATAATTAAAATAATTTAGATAAATATCTAAGATAATTTAAATAAATAATTATTTTAGATATTTCGAATAAAAAAATCTGGATACTACTTTCGGATAGTTCAAATAATTTATAATAATTTAATATTTTTCAACTATTTTTGGATGCTTTTAATAGAATTTTAAATTATAACTACTAGGTTAGGAACATGTGCGATATCGCACAAAACTTATTTATAAAAATAAATATTCCATATTTTATAAAATAACCTTTTATAAAAGTTGTTTACAATTTCTTTTAAAAAATACATGTGCTACAGAATTATCTTGCATGCAACTATATTCTTCTTTTGAAATATTAAAAAAAAATATTTTATTTATCTGTTTTGTAAATTATTTAAAAATCTCGAAAACAGTTGAATATTTGAAATTAATTAAAAAGCAAACACATTTCAATCTAATCTTACTAAATTAGTAGGGTAAATTATAATGACAAATCGAATATTGTTTGTTTGAAACCATGTAAGAGGTGTATGATGAAAACATGATTCTATAGTAATTTTAAAATATTTTATCCCTTTACTTATTTTTAGCATATCATCCATACATTTTGTTTTATTAGAAATTTTAGAAAAAAAAATAAAAAGCATTAAAATTGACTAAAAATTCAATTTAAAATGGACTTTTAACATTCAACGTAATTTCATTTTTTGTCAAACTTATTCATTATTTGTATCTTCTTAAAAAGTGTTTCCCAAAAGTTATGTGCTTACAGATTGAGAAGCATATTTTGGTATAACATTACATAAAATATTTTGGTATAATATTACATAAATTAAAAGAATCTTAATTTGTTTGTTCTTCCCAAGTATCATTACATAATACATCACAGACTTGTTAATATCTTTTAATTCATCTAATTGAAGAAAATTAAGACTAATAATTCTATTTCGTTTAGGTTTTTTGCTATTAAAATTCGAATGGCCCTTCCTAATATCTTTTTTTATAATGTTTCATTTGAATATTAATATTTTTAAAAGTTTGTAAGCAAGTAACTGCACATGAATTTTTTCTTCATCATTTTAATAAATTTGTGAAAGATTTATATTGAGAAACTTATAGACGTGAACTATTTATAGATTTTTAAATATCTATAAATATAGAGACCTATAATTGTATAATGAATAGACACATCACTACAAAAAGACATTATATTATATAATGAAAAGACCTATAATTATAGCTAAACACTTACTGAAATATTTTAACAATTTAAAAAATACATTGTCCTTTATAATGAGAAGACAATTCTTAAACGAATAATTGTAGAGAGACTTATTGGGATGTTGTAATTACTTTTAAACTAATTTTTTTAATAAAAATACACAACTCTTTAAAACTAATATAGTTCATTTTTATGAAAAGACATAAATTTTTATAATGAAAAACATAACTCTTAAAACTAATAGAGATCAATTTTTTTTTGAGAAAGAGCTATAATAGAGTTCAGTTTTCATGAAAAGACAACTCTTTTTATAATGAAAAAAACAACTTTAAAAACTAATAGTTCACTTTTTCGAAAAGACATAACTTTTTAATAATGTAAAAAACAACTGTTAAAACTAATATATTTCCGCTTGTTTGTGAAAAGAAACAACATTTAACATTAATTTGGATTTCTATTATTAATTTTTTTTTATAATGAAAGGACACAACTATTAAAACTAATAATTTTAGAAAGACACTTATTGGAATATGTTCACTACCTTTTAAACTAATTTATTTTTAATGAAAAGATATAACTTTTAAAACTAATAGAGTTCAATTTTTTTGAAAAGACACATTTTTTTATAATGAAAAGATATAATTCTTAAACTAATACATTTCAGTTTTTATAAAAAGACACAACTTTTAACATTAATTGGGCTTCCTATTATATATAGATTTTTTATAACAAAAAGATACAACTTTTAAAACTAATAGAGTTCAATTTTTTATGAGAAAACACAATTTTTTTATAATGAAAAGATACAACTCTTAAGCTAATACATTTCATTTTTTAATGAAAAATGTAACTTTTAACATTAGTTGGGATTCCTACTATTAATAGATATATTAAGTTATGTTATATGTATATATAATTAATATTTTTATGTATTTGGTTCTGATTCGGTTCAATTATTTAGGAATCATTCGGATATTTGAAGGTTTCGATCTAGTTTCCGTTTGGGTATTTCAGTTCGGTTCTAGTTCCGATTTTTGGTTTCAGATTTTTTGCCTACTAGGTCGACCACAATAACTCCTTTAGGTGTCAAATTGAAATATTGCATATCTAGACTAAAACTAAGTGGCTTTGGCAATAGACTTGAATGGTTAAGCCAGATTTTCACAAAATGCTAACTTTTAAAAAAAAAAATAGTTAGCCAAAAATATATTAAACCTTTTCTTCATCAATACAATAATAGTACGCCATAGTTCTCATTACCAAAATATAATGGTGTTTGTTGCAAACGGACGTTTATAAACAAACTTTAAGAAACGCATGTTAATCTTTGTAACGGCTAAAGACCATGTAAGTGTTGGTGGCCTCTTTTTGTTGATCAATGCATATCACATTTCATCAAGAATAAGAAACTATTAAATTAATAAAAAAAAGATCATGGAGTGTAAAACATCGAACTAGGGCAACATTAATAAGACATGTTGGTTGATTAATTACTAATCAAGCAAAATAAGAGGGTGTTAAAGATAAATAATCAATTAAAAGACAATAGCAAGTTCATTGGTTTTTACTTTTGTTGCAAAATAGGGAAAAGAAAGAGAAACAATAACACGATGTGAGAAGCATGCTCACAGTCTCCACAATGCAATGAGAATTCATTCTTCACATCTCAATTTTTTTCCAATATTTATTCAAGGAAAGAAAGTGAAAAGGAAGACTTGGAAAAATTGTTTCATCTGATCATCCAAGTCAACTCTGCTGCACTCTTCTTTCTCCCATTCATTCCCAAGATGGAAGCCTAACAAAACAAATTAATTAACATCCACATGCTCCACACAAAATGTATATCTTCACTGAACTAGTTAATTATACCCAAGCTTAAGGGAAGTATCTGAGAAGTCATCTTCAAGGGGAGCTCCACTCTCATAGCTTGACACATTTGTGGTGGCTGACTCTGTCTCCACAGCCTCCTTTAACGCCATCGTTTTAGCCATTTCCAAAGTCACTAGCTAATATTTGTAATTAGTATAATGATTCAGAATACGAGTACTATATGAATATGGAATTATTTCTATAAAGGTTAAAAAGCAAGCCATACTTGTTCCCTCAGTCTCCTATTTTCATCCACCAACTCTGATCCCTGCATGTGTTTACCTGACTTATTAATATGCATACTTACCTATAGGCTTAATCATTATGTCATCCATGATAATACGAATTGTATGTAATGTACTAACCCGTTTCTCAAGTGAAGATATCTGGCTCATCACACACTCCCCCTAGTTAACAACAACAATAACGATAGTCATATTCTTATATTATACAGCTTATTGTTACTGTATGTCACGTTACAAAAATGTGCTTATTATTAATCTATGTTTAGTAATAAACCTTCTTATCAGACACACGGCTAAGTCCGGATTCAAGCGATTTCTCCAGCCGCTGCAACTCCTCTAAGTTCAATCCTTCAAGATCTTCCCCTCTCAGTTGTCTATGATTACATTAGAGTACCGCATAAAAATCAGTTTTGCATTTACATTTTCAAGTTTTTTTTTTCAAGTTTATAACGAATGCATACAATACTAATAATATGGATACTGAAAGAAAAAAAAAACTCACAACGATTAAGAAGAAACCAAGCTAAGTCGAATATCTACGAACGCACCAACTAGTAATGTACATAGCTTTATGATTTTTCCCAAAGATTTAAAAATTTGTATTGGACTCACTCAATACCAGCTATATATAAATAAGCTAATTAATACTATATAAATTTTGATAAAATTGAGAATTATGGGCCATATTTGAAAACTACTAAACTCTTGTAAACTGTAGCAATAATATTTACAACCTGATAAATAAAACATCTAAGAACCTACCCATGAAATGAAAATATCGTTCTCTTAAAATGAAAGAGATTCTAAAACATATACATATATATATATATATATATATATAACATTCATACATCGTCAAAACATAAAAACCACAAATGAAATAATTTGTTTCTTGCAGCTATATGAAAATAATTGTTTATCAGCATAACATATGGATGGAGCCATACCTTAGCTGCTTGGTTTTGTCTTCGACTTCATTACTTAGTCGGGAGAGGTTACAATTCTCTAGCTGCTAGATGCAACGTCAATATTTTCAGGTTCTGTTACTGATATGTAGAACCAAGTAATTACATGCTTCAAGATTAATGATGCTAATAACTATGTAACTTCATGTCTCTGTATCTGGACTTACACCAAACAATTCAAACAAACGTAACTCGCACGACCAGTGAATATTAGAGAATAATATAGGTTTGATAAGAAAGAAATAGAAGAGAGTGAGCGATAATGAGAACACCTGGTGATATGGGGAAGGTGGACCCATCATTTTGTTGATGTTACTTGCGTGAAGATTATACCTTCCCAATATGTCACTCATTCTACACGTTTCAACAAATAAATCCATCTTTTTCGTCCATATATGCAATTTATTAAATTAATTATCTAAAGAATACACCTTTTCACCATAAAGAAGAAGAAATCAAAAGTAGACATCAAGTCAAAAATGTGCAGATGAGATGACTCCATTGCACTTATGGTAATATATATATATGCTTATCACAATAAATAAACGAGTGGTTAAGCCTTAATCCCCAATCAAACCCAAAGTGACTGGCAAAGACTTTTGTAATACATGAAATAAAGTAAAAGAAAGAGAAAAAGAAGTTCATTCTAATTGTGGTAAGTACCATGTATCCATATATACACATGCTTGCAGAAATTAGCACAACTACAATAAATTTTACACTCTCTCCCTTTTAGATTATAGAAAAGTTATCATATGTCTAAACGAAAATGGTTAATTAAAAGTAAATAACCTATACTTATGTAGTTATGTTTCAGTAAATACATACCAAAGTAATTACAAGATAAGTAAGGTAATTAGTAAACATAATTCTTTTTAGAGAAAAGGGATATAAGAGCAAGTACAATCATGTTAGGTCGTCAGAATCTTTTAATTTTCATGCTTCAATATATATAGCATCAAATTACACCGTGACACGGAGCTAATTCCGTACATGATTTTACTGAGCCCAAGAATAAACTATTTTCAAAAGTAAATTAAAAAAAAATAACTAAAAATCTCATAGATTTACATATCTTAACATAATTATCATCTCTCCAACCATAATTTCTATATATAACAAGCAAAGATCGAAAAAGAAAATGATAGAAATTTTATAAAAATGAAAGTAGACATACCTTGAGCTAGAGAACTCGAAGAGCTTTCCAGTGGCAGAGAAGATGATGAGAGCAACATCAGCATCGCAAAGAATCGAAAGTTCATCGGCTTTCTTGAAGATTCCCCTTCTTCTCTTAGAGAAAGTAACTTGTCTCGCTGTTAGGTTATCTATCTTCTTTATCCTTATCTTCTCTCTCGCCATTTTACCTGATCGATCCTTCACTACTGATCTTGAATCTTGCCTACCCATAACAACATTTAGACCAATACATAAAACAAAGTGGGAATATTAGCTAACAAACAATATTCTCAAGAAACCCTAGATGGATAGAAGAGAAAGAAAGATCAGATCCAGAAATTACTCAGAGAAGTAAAGGAATTAACAAGACTAGATGAATACATCCACAAATTTGTTTTAAGGAGAGAAAAAAACAGATGCAAGACTGTTACCTTCCTTTGAGTGAGAGGATCTTGGATTAGGGTTTGCAATCCCAGCACTCACTTTATTAATGTCTGAAGATAAAAAGTTTCTTCTTTTTCTTGTTTATATGATTTTGATTCCCTAAATGTATGTGTGTGAGATAAAAGAGAGAGATGAGTCTGCTTTTTTTTTAGCTAAACAGTGCTTCACTTATTAATGGACCATACGTTTTGCTTTCCCACATTAAAAATCATTAAAATATCGATTAATACACACGTAAACTTACTTTTTGTGTTCTCTGTCTCATTGAGCTGGCAGGTTAGGGACTGCTCCCAGTTGTGAGTTTATTAGAGCATCTGCAACCCTAAGCACCCCGGCATCCACATCAATGAACCCCCCTTGGGGTTCATCTTTTCATTTTTTAATTATTAAATTTTTTTGTTTTTCTTTTTTCTTTTTTTTTTTAAAAAAAAAAAAAAAGATAGACCAATCGTGGGTCGCCACGTGTCGTGAACAGTGATGATACGGATTCACCAGAGTGAACCCCAAAGGCACGGGTTCATCACTGTTCATCTAGAAAACTGTGTGAACCCCCCTTATGAACCCTCAATGTGCATGCTCTTATTTTTATTTTTTCTGATTTTTAAAAAAAAAAAAAATAGACCAATCACGGGTCGCCACGTGTCAGTAGGACCCGTGAACAGTACAAGAACCAAAGAAAATGGAGTGCTTTGAGAGTTTTAAGAGTTGGTTTTTGGGGGTGCTAGTGGGTCCAACCCGGTTGCGGGTGCTCTTAACGACCTAACTTCTAATTCAAACTCAACTGAACGGCCTTTCATTGGGTGTTCTCATCTAAAAATGGTTTGTATATTTCGCCATGTATTAGTCTGTAAACAGTAGCAGTTACTCATCTGTTTCAATAAGATATATATTTTTGAATTTTTACATTTATTAAAAAAATATATAAAATTTTAATTACTAATATATTGTTTTCATTGTTAACTATTCCTCATAATTTTTAACCAATAAAATTGTTATAAACACTTTGAGGTTAACAATTTATATTAATTAATACATTGAAAATGTAAAAAAAATGTATTTTTTTGAAGCTATTTTTTTTTTAAAATGTGGTTCTTTTTGGAAGAAGTATTTTGTTATTCGTTATTAGTATATATATACTATGTTCTTTTTGGTAAAAAATATGTACTATGTTACATCTACCTTTTGGTTTATATCTTCTCATAAATATTCCATCCAATTTTTTCTATTGTTCATCCACACAAGATGCGACACCTGATAACGTATCCACCATCATTAATTGTCATTTCTTCATACGTCAGCCATTTATAGCCCTATTAACACTACAACAAAACTCGTCCATTACCAGGACGGATTTTCCTCGTTATTTCCTAGTAAATGGTTTTCCTCGTTATTTCTTAGTAAATGACCATTTACTAGGAAATAACGAGGAAACTCGTTACCTCGAAACACGTTCATCGTAAAGTTTTTTTCCTCGTAAGGTCCTAGCGAATTTACGAGGAAACGTTTCCTCGTAAAGGCGTGGTTAGTTTTTTCTCGTAAGGTCCTCGTAGGCTTTCCTCGTAAGCTCGTAGTAAGCTTTTCCTCGTAAGATCGTAGTAATAAATTACGAGGAACTTACTAGAACCAGTTACGAGAAAATTACTTGGAAACTTTTACGAGGATTTTGCTTCGAAATGTTTTTTTCCCTATTAAAAAAAATTAATTATAAATATAATTATTTTTTTTTCAAAAAATCAAATTATAAATAACGCATTTCAAACCCATACCCGGAAATTGAACTTCATAAATCTCCTGCAAGATCCCGTAGAAAACTGTTTCGCCTTTCACACATATTCCATAATTACTTGTCGCCCGGTGTCTACCATAGTCATAGGTATGAAAAGTATAGTCTCCCGTTATTATTTCTGTGTGAATACATCCACTTCCGCAACTCGAAAATATTTCCCGGACCAGACATTTTTTTTTGTGTTTGATCAAGCTTATAGCTGATTTTTTTTTGTGTGTTTCAAATGAATCACATATGGTGGTATTTATAGAAATTTTCGAATATGAGAATTTACTAGGAAATTGTTAGGAAAAGTAGGTACAAAACACGTTTTTGATTTAAATTCGATATTTTCTATCAAGTTCCTCTTAATTTCGTAGTAACAAATTCATTCCTCCTAATTTCGTAGTAAATTATTACTAAGACTTTACGAGGAAAGGAAATACTAAGAGTTTACGAAGAAAATGACTTTTTCCTCGTAAGAACCACGTAAATTTACTACGAGTTTACGAGGAAACATTTTTCTCGTAAGTTTACGAGAACTTTACGAGGAAAAATGGTTTTCTCGTAAACTCGAAGTTAACTCGTAGTAATTTTAAGAGGAACTATTTTCCTAGGAAATTTTCCTAGTAAAAGCTTAGTTTTCTTGTAGTGTAAGTTTTAACCCTAACTAAAGTTGATCTCTGGTTACACTCGAATAATATGGTGGAAAATTAGTCAAATCTTCTGTTTTCTTGTGCCACTGAAAATAAAGAGTAAAACTGTAAAACTATGTGGGCTTCCATCGCATAATACAGTATGATCCATTTATGAATTCGTTGGCACAAAATATGTCGTCGGTGGCAAAAAGATAATGGCTGATTTTAAATACTCGAAGATTTGCGAAGGTGTTGTTAAAAATACTATATGAAACAAATATCTCCCTGAAGATTTTTGAGCTTTGATTTTTTTTTGACAAAGTATAATTTTAGTGAATACTTTACAGAACGCAAGATCTGTGTTAGTATTGCAAGAGAAAACGGCGGGGGTACATATTCATACTCATTTGGTTTGATATTAAATGTGGATATAGAGTAAAAATCTCTTCACAAAATGAAAGTTATTTTGTAAATTTATTAATGTACTATTGCAATAAATTTTAATAATTAAATAGATATAAAACTGCACAGTTAACAATTTTTTAATATCTGTGAAAAAATCTTAAACGAAAACTAATTTGAAACGAAATGACAATAATGAGAAAAGTATATACGCGATCATAAAATGATAGAGAAAGTGTATAATTTGCCTTAGAACCTTAGTTTTAAAATGTTTTTCTTTTGTGTACAAAATGGTATTGTCTATTATATCAAATATGCCAAGTTTTACATATTACGCACATTACAGAATCAGTAAAGCTAAGTCAAAGTGATTCATTTCTAAAGGAGCATAAGTGCTTGTTTCCTAGAAACTAGTAACAATTAGGAGGTTTCAAACACCAGAAATATTTTGATTTGATACATTAGTATTACTTTGAAATTCAAAATTTCATGCTTTAAGTTTCAAAAACAAAGAGAGGAGATGATATGGGCCATATATTAATGTCCTAAAATGGGCCCATCAACGAACAAAGGAAGTCCATAATCTCAAAAAGACATCTCACATGAAACCTTCCGACTCGTAGAGAAGCTTTACGATAACGATTAAAAAAAAACGTGAACCACCAAACCAGACACAGACACACACGACAGGAGACCGATCGGCGATCAGCTGTCCGAAACGACATCCGCCGGTGATCAATCGGAGTCAACCGCTAAGGAAAGGATGATGATCTCTCAGCTCTTCGTTTTATCTCAGCGAGGAGATAACATCGTCTTCCGTGACTGTAAGCTCTCCCCCTCGATCTAATTGTCACTGTTTCGTGAGCTTTCTCACTTGAAGCTGCTCTAAGCTCATTGATCTACCAGCATTTCTTATCTGTTCATATATATATTTAGATTGAATTTCCAATCGATTTTATAGAGCTGTATCCAATCAGATCTTGTTGCATCAAGTTAGTTTATTGTTGAATTTTTGAAGATGTGTAACGTTTTATTGGTACAGATCGAGCTGAGGTACCCAAAGGCAGTACAGAGACATTCTTCCGTAAAGTCAAGTTCTGGAAGGAGGATGGTAATGCAGAGGCACCACCTATCTTTGTAAGTACCCTCCTACTCATGATAACTGTGACAAAACATAATATTTTTTTTTCTTTGGTATGTCCTAATGGAACTGTTAGTGTTGATCATTCTTTCTGTTTGGTTCTGATCTCTAGTGGGTTTTATAGAATGTAGATGGTGTGAACTACTTCCATGTGAAGGTTGTTGGTCTATATTTTGTTGCGACTACGAGGGTGAATGTTTCTCCGTCTCTTGTTTTGGAGCTTCTACAAAGGATCGCTCGTGTTATTAAAGATTACCTCGGTGTTTTGAACGAAGATTCTTTCAGGAAAAATTTTGTGCTCGTCTATGAGTTGCTTGATGAAGTGATTGTAAGTCTCATCCAGATACTTTTTTTTTTCATTTATTAGCAAGAATATTAGTTGCAAATTTTATAAAAATATGACCCTATGCTCTTTTGATTAGGATTTTGGCTACGTGCAAACTACGTCAACAGAGGTTTTGAAATCTTATGTATTCAACGAGCCAATTTTGCTTGCTCCTGCACGCCTTCAACCTATTGATCCTGCTGCCATCTTCAATGTAAGATTGAATTTCTTTTTTCCCTCTTTATTGTAGATGTGACTGACCCCTTTGAGTTAATGTTATGCAGCAAGGAGCCAAAAGGATGCCTGGAACAGCAGTTACAAAATCGGTTGTTGCTAATGATCCTAGTGGTCGGAGAAGAGAGGAAATTTTTGTGGACATCATTGAGAAAATCAGTGTTACTTTTAGTTCAAGCGTGAGTTTTCTAGTTTATTATATCATGAAGGCTCTATCCTTCTTGCCACATCAAACGGTTTATTTCAGCAGATGAACACTATGCATTATAATGTAGTTGCATCTTTATCTTATTATTCTTTGTGAAAATTACCCTTAATTTTCTGATTTCTGAACAGGGTTACATACTGACTTCTGAGATTGATGGCACCATTCAAATGAAGAGTTATCTTTCTGGTAATCCGGAAATTCGTATAGCTCTTAATGAAGACTTAAACATTGGAAGAGGAGGAAGATCAGTATATGGTATTGCTCGTTTCACCGACTTTTAATCAAATATTGTTATCGAGATAAGAAAACTATGTCGTATTTTATCTTGTTTCACTCTTTGTGAAATCTTGGTGTCTGTTTCCGTGACATTTGGGGGTTGATAATGGTTAAAATATGAACTAAGCTGATGATTCCACTTATAGGCTTCCTTCATAACCATTCTTTAATATGTGCTACTACCTTAGCATTTTTCTGCCTCTTTGAGGCACATCAGTATCAAATTCATACACATAAAGTGGGTTTGATCTAGTATTACGGTCTAACACTTCGTAAAATCACAATTGAAGTATAACTTCATTCTTTTTTTTTTTGCAGACTATAGGAGTTCTTCAGGATCAGGGGTGATACTCGATGATTGTAACTTCCATGAGTCTGTTCGTCTTGATAGCTTTGATTCGGATAGAACTTTGTCCCTGGTGAGCTTCATAAAATTTACCACATAATACACCTTGTCATAGCATAACATGTTGTTTTGCTCTTTAACTTGCGTTTCGTTTTCAGGTTCCACCAGATGGTGAATTTCCTGTTATGAATTACCGTATGACCCAGGAGTTCAAGCCTCCTTTTCATGTTAATACCCTGATTGAGGAGGCCGGACGCCTTAAGGTACAATCACATGTGTACACATCTTTTGAACTATATAAATGTCTGAATTGCTCTATAGTTTTCAATCTCAGTGCTTAATTAGCATATCTCTGCTTGCTGAAATTTAGGCTGAAGTGATTATTAAAATACGCGCTGAATTCCCTTCAGACATAATTGCAAACACGATTACTGTTCAGATGCCATTGCCAAATTACACTTCCAGGTACATAACTTTTTGGTTGGCACGCTAAAATGCGGCTTTTTTTTTCATAAATGTCAGTCAAATTTTGAATCAAACAAGAGATGGATTCAACGGATTATGTTTGTTGTGGCAGAGCTAGTTTTGAGTTAGAACAAGGTGCGACTGGACAGAAGACAGATTTCAAGGAAACCAGCAAAATGCTTGAATGGAGTTTAAAAAAGGTGAGTGTCGTTGAATCAATTTAGATATATTGAAAGATAGTGTTGTGCTTCCATAAGCTAACTGTGTGTGTTCCAGATTGTTGGTGGGGCTGAACATACACTGCGTGCAAAGCTGACATTTTCACAGGAGTTTCATGGTGACACTCTTTAAGACAAAAGTTTTCCTTATTTGTTCCATCAGAGAAAGATAACATTTTTGGTAACATTTTCGATTTTGTTTTAGGTAATATCACAAAGGAAGCAGGGCCGGTTAGCATGACCTTCACCATACCAATGCACAATGTTTCTAAACTCCAGGTGAGTAAAAATATATCAATGGTTACCAACTTACCCTTGCATTTTCATGAAACGTCCTCTTCACTTATCTGTGTAATGAATTGTTGTAATGCAGGTCAAATACTTGCAGATAGCAAAGAAATCAAGTAGTTACAATCCATATCGTTGGGTGAGATATGTGACACAGGCCAATTCGTACGTGGCTCGGATATGACCTACTTCATATAAATGTATGCCGCTTGTACGTCCTAGTACTTTCTCTTCTCGATAATCATACTGGGTTATAAGTTCTAAGAGGATCTCACAATACGTGTTGAATGCTATCTCTTATGTTTTCATTTTCTTTATACACTTTTCTTGGTTTGTTCGCATTATATTTGCTGTATTTTGTTCTCTCACCTGAAAAACATGAATCTGAATGCAAGACTATTCCAAGTTATGCAAATTGCAACAAAATAAAGGTGCAACTTTGACCCACTTCTTAATAATAATTAAGCACACCTTCACTTTGGTACACGATTAGATAGATTTAAATTTATTAGTTTTGTTATAAAAAAATCACAACAACTTTATTAACAAAAGTAAATTCCGTTCCATAATGGTGGTACATCTTCATGGGCAAAATCACTCTTCCCCACTGTACACTACTATATATACCACTTCTCATTAACAACTTCCCACCACCAACCCTAAAAGGTTTGTTAATAAACCACCACCTCTACTTCTGTAATCTACTTTTTTTACTACATTAACTTAGTTGAACCACCAGTCGACAAAAAAATAATAATAATCATTTCCCTTACCTTCCTCCCACGGGTAAATGATGATGTCTGGAGGCACGGCAAGTTACTGGAGAATAACGACTCGAGTCACCTAGCGGCGAGTGCCTTGTGAAGGGAGGAGAAGGCGAGGAAGAGGATGATGTTGGAGAGGGAGCCTCAGACTGTCCGTGAGCCCGTCCTTGATGATCTCCAAAAATGAAGTCAGCGAAGTCGTCCATGCTTGTACTGTCCGTGCTACAAGAGCATTCATCTGAGTTGCTGTCAAACAGAGAAGAACTGTCACTAGACGAGTCCTCTTCTAAGATTCTCTGCAGCCTCTGGAAGCTGGAATAAAAAGACTGTATATTGCCAGATCGGTCACCACCGGGAGTGTTGGAAGAACACACAGGACTTGCGGTGGACACAGACCTTGAAACAGTAGTTTTAGGTACCGCCGGCACACTGCGTTTTTTATTGGTGGATGCTTCAGTTTTATTACATACTACTAATCTTGGAGGCATTGGAAAACACCTGTAGTCAGTTCATTTGGTATTATAGCATAAGTAACTAGATCGAGCATAATCCACAATCTTAAAGAGAATGATCAATGAATTATATTATTTATTACCTTGCATAGAACAACATATACGCTCCCTTTGTTAATACTCTTTCAACATCAGAAGTTACTACCTGAAAATAATCAATGCACAACAGACGACTTAGACATCAAAACTTCCACAGATGATGACGAGACGAGACCAGTAAATGAGTTAGAACTTAGAAGCCAACGCCTCTTTCTCAGGTAAAAAGGTAACGACAATATAATGCTTACTTAGAAACTAACTGACAAATAGCTTTTGCATTGATAATATGTGAGCAGCTTACCGTGTTATCATCAGCTTTGTACCACTTGTTTTGACTGTTTCTAATATAGCAGACATAGTGACCAGAAAATGCCGCATTCATTATATCCAAGTGAACAATAACTCCATAGAGTTTGTAGTCATGTGATTTTTCGCTTCCACCGCTGACATATGGAGCCAAATCTAGCGTTTCTGGAAACCTAACCAACTTATTCAGCTTCCCAAATTTCCCTGACTGCAAAAAATTGTGAGCAAACAAGAGAACACAAATGGACTCAACAGAAACAAACCGTGTATCCACTGAAGATAGAAGTTACCTGGAATCGTTTTAGTGCAATCGTAAGGACATTAGGAGGCTCTGTAATTTTTAGTTTCTTTTTGGCTCTCTCATAGGATTTACACCTGCTCACACAAAGAAAAAAGTTAGCACCCATCAACAATCGATTGTAAACCTCATTGCCAGAATCGAATAAGAGGTTGCAGAACCATATAAATAGCTCATGTAGAACTCTAACCATCCATAAAACAATGAAAAGAGAATTGGAAGTTCAAACGACCACAATAAGTTTTCAACATGTCGAAAGGAAATGCTGACCAACCTGCCACATTTGTATTTGTTTTCTCCATCCAATAGTTCAGTCCTTGTAAACCGACGCAAGGCATCCTCCAAGGTGCTAATGTCCCCATCGATCTCAACCGTTAGATCCATCATTTTTTCACGCCGCTCAGATTTTTCTTGACATTTCATGCATTTAATCTGGCAGACATCATAATTATCTCAAACGATCAGCATTTACTACTCCCTCCAAAACAATGTATGTCTCATATATAAATGTGATAGATAACAATACCTTTGAACGGAGGTATCCGCCGAAAGTCAAACCAATTAGAGTTGTATCTTCTAGTTTCCTAGTTTTTGGCATATCGTATTCAGATGCCTTTATACAGACTGACTGCATTGTGTCGACAATAATCCTGCAAAAGGGAAGGAAAAATGGAATCGAACATGAAATCAAAAGAAGATTCTTTCAGTTGTTATATAAATAATGCATCAGAGTTTGTTCTATTGCAGAAATGTCAGTTCACCTAAGGAATTCATGTGCATCCTCTTGCTTGCCATTTCCAAGAGAGATTCCCATATTTTGCAGCTGTGAAAGCAATCCACTGGGGGACAGTGAAGACTTGCCTTCTGTTGCCTTCAAGATCAGGTTCTCAAACCCACAGGTGAAGCATTGTTCTTTGTTTGGACCTAATAGTTAAAACGACATAATTAGAGCTTATTATAACAATAACAAACATAGCATCCCAGAATAAGTAGCACATATCATATAGAAAAGAAAAATAACAGAGACCAGAGACACACATGCTCTAGAATGATGTTGCTGGAGGAAGTATGTGGTCAGAGGAGGAGTGAACATCAGGCATTGGAAGACAACATTAGCAAAACAACTGCATGAAAACCAAAGTTGCATAAGCAAATGTGAGCTAGAATATTGGCTACGGCACAAGGTGAATATTATAACGGCTACAAAATAACAGGCTCTTCTTCAGAAAGCATAATTCATAAAATACTATGAAAAGAGGAACTGGGGTTACCTATTGCCACAATTGATGAGTCCACAAGGCTGGAACTCAAATTTATTCGTATACAACTTAGAAAATAATTCATAAGAAAAGAGCCCCTGCATGTCGCAAACAAATTAATAAGAATAAAATAGCTGTGCTGATTTGTTGATGTAGGAATTAGTGTTGCATAATGATTGATTACCTTATGACCATGTCTTCCTGCCATCTCATTCTCAGCTAATGACTTCGGTTTAGTCCACTGGTCTACAACTTTGAGTACTGATGCCTTCAAACCACTTTTTCCATTTAGAGAATTTATACGATGAACGGCAGCACCATTCTGATTCTGATGGTCAAGAACTCTTCCAGATTTTTCAACTAGAGCAGAATTTTTCACAACATCAGCACACTCCCTCGTGTTCGAGGCCTTGGACGCCAAAAGTTGGACTTCCCCAAGGACCCCAACCTTCGGAGGGGCCAACATACAGCCACTTCCAGTACTGGAGCTCTTTGACTTCTGAAGAGTCACAGTTGACAAGACAGTAGAGTTCAAAGGACGTGGCGGTCTTGGTAATGAAATTCCAGCTTCATCAGATCTTTTAGAAGTTCTTTCTTTTTGATTCACTTCATCATAAAAATTAGGAGTCCCTGATGCAGCCCTGGGAGTTTCTTCTGAAATGGATTTCCTATGCTCAGAAACTTTTGCAGCTGAGGTGTCTCTAGAAGCTCCAAAGGATAAATGCAGAGAGGATTTACCAGGTCCACCAGATTTAGAACTTCCACGCTTCTCACTTACACATTCTGCTGATCCAAGAGCCGTACCCCAAAAATCAGATGACTTCAGAAGAGACGGGTCAGCTGATATTGGGTGAGCTGATCCTGGATGCCTATCCGGAACGAGTAAGCTACTTGATTGGCTCTGCTTCTGCCCAGTATCACCCCCAGGTTTAAGCAGATTCAATTTAGGCAAATTAGCGAGGTTATCTACAGACTCAACCAAATGCACAAATTTAGGAGACAGCGGCTTAGATGGAACATCATTAATAATGCTGAAACAGGTTCCCCTCTGACGCTACTGAAACATGAGCATCCAGCAATGGCTCCGATCTCTCGGAATCAGACGAACTAAGGCACTCACCAAGAGAAGTATCATCACTAGAGTCATTACGGGGTGAGGAGGAAAAGCCAGAAAACGAGGATCCAAATGTTTCAGCAACAGAAACAGCTTCTTCCTTATCTATTAGGCCATCTTTGTGATCTGCACTTTCTCCACTCACATCTTCAGAAGACCTGGAAGTATTAGAAAGTATTGCTTCCCTGATTGGTACAGTAGCTGCTTCAGAATGCAGCAATAAACTTTCATCATGAGTCAGCCCTTTATTTTCTTCTCCAAATTTCAAATCATTGTCACTTTTCTCATCGTCCGTATTATATATGATGGAAGCAGGCTGACACTCATCTTTGTGACCTTGCCGCCAGTGAATAATTTGACATTTCCCGGAACTGAACAGAGAAAAACAAATTATATGTGACAAACAATACTAAGACAATGTATGTTAAGAACAAAACGACACATACGCTAATGAGAAAAGCTTTAAAATTTGACAGACACTAACGTGCAATGCTTAAGCTAATATAATCGACACAAATTCCTGCATTGAAAACGAATTCACTTTTCTTAAATCTCCGGTCAAGTAAGATTCCAAGATACCAAATGCACTTTGAGTACTACTAAAGTTACATAACTACAACTTATTCTTCCCTTCTAACTACTCTAATTCATCGCGTCTCCCCAGAGAATGAAAATGAAAATCATAACTTTAGGATCATACAACTTGAATTTGGACATCGAAAAAGGTTAACAGGATATTTAACATACCAATACCGAACAGCTTTGCAGCGAGAGCATCGAGTCGAAGCAGGAGAATAGCAAACAGGGCAGTAAAAGCTATTAGAGACGGGAACAAAAGAGAACTCAAAAGAGGCCTCTCGTTCTACCCTAGCAGCTTCCTCAGACGCATGAATAAGAAGTCTCCGGATCTCCTCCCTTCTCAAGGCCGCGAGCCTCCATTTGCGGCGAACAACAAAGAAGGTAATCACAGGTAGAAGAAGAGAGATCACAAGGACTAGACTAGAAAGCCCTAGATCCCAGACAAGGAGCATTTATATTTATCCTTCACCAGATGCACAGACAATTAGAAATGACACCAAACTCCAAATCTGACCACCAACCATAGATCTCACCGCCGGAAAGGAGGCTACTTTGAGGATCACAAACGGAGATTTGGCATGCAAAGGAATCGTCAGAGTTGATTCGCTGGTGGGTAAGCTTCCAAATGATGACGGACCCAGAATCGAAGATCACACGGATTAACAAAACCCTCAAGAGCCCAAGTTGATTATTTATCCTCTAGGTTCTCTGAAAATGTAAAAATCTGGTCTTTGTGTGTTTAGGGTTTCAAAGGAAGGAAGGAAGAAAGATGAGAAGAGAGAGATTCTTCGGTACAAGGAGGAAGAAATTAGCCAAGAATATTTTTACTTTTTCCAAAACGAAGACGTTTGTTTACCACGAATTTTCTTTTCTTTTCTATTTACTTTTTACTTAGTTGTTTTATTTTATCTTTTTGTTGTACGAGTAAGTCGTTTATATTATTGTTTTTTAATACTCATTATACAATTACAATTTTATATTCTATTAGTGGGATTATCAATTATCTACAACTTATATAATATTGATGAATAATTATGTGGATAACGAAACTCTCTCCGAAACAATTGGATCGATTGGCGATTTTTCATGTACGACATTTTCGATAGAATTGCTTTCTTTGCAACATAGATAACAATAAATGGTTCTACATAGATCACAACGAATGATTCTAATGGTTCTCACTATATTATTCTGAAATTTCTAATAAATTTTAGATTTTATAATCTGTAAAAAAAGTTGAATTGTCTGAGATTTGAAACCCAAATGTAAAAACCTTTAAAATTTTGGTTACTAGATGATGGTGTTTCTACATGAAATCTTTTATTAAACCAATACTTTTCAGGTGGTCATTTTTTTAATTCATATAGTTCAACGGTAATATGGCCTTTTTAAATATGTTATTCTCTGAGTTCCTTTCGATCTATGGAAGGGTAAAACCGATTTACAGCTCTTGAGATTATGGAGAAGACAATTAATAACAGGAAAGAATAGTGGAATGAATCCAAGTGCCACATCCCTTTCTCTGAAGTTGCAGCTAGCCCTCTAAATCTAACTCGTTTAAATGTAACACTGGTGCTTCTTAGAATGTAGATGCATAGGTTTGTGAGATGCGAAAGGGATGGTGAAGTGATGTGGTGAGCCCAAGCCTTTACGGTCAAGCACGTAAAAGCAAATAAGTTGGAGGTTTTTTTTTCTGACAACAGTTAGGAGTTTAAGCACGTCCATTAGGTGACTGATCAAGCAAACAAATAATTGTAACTAGACTCACACCCGCACATCGATTAATGTAAAACTTTAATATTACTCTACACGTTTTAAACTTATAATTTACATTTTACTGTTATATATTGTGTTACTCTATAATATTATTATTTATCTTTCTTATCCAACATTATTTTATGATAGTGCATTAATTATATAAAAAATAGTTAACTTTTTGGTAAATATTTTTATATTTTTTCAACATATTTATTATAATTAAAAACATTAAAATATATATTTAAATTGACTTGTTATTAATATTTTAAATGAATTGTTAAATTTTAAATTTTTCTAATAGCATATTTGTGAATAACACATCAATTAAATTTTAGTTATATAACCTATATTTTGTTATAATAATTTTAGTAATTGTATATTTTTTGAGTCTCAAAAAAAAAAGATAATATATAATTTTAGATATGAAAATGTTGACAATTTCTTTTTATAAAAATGTACAAATTTTAACATTAATTTAACAGTGAATGATATTTATTTATTTACTTAAATGAAAACATTTATTTTATATAATACTTCTATTTTAATATCAATAAACTTATAATTATAAAATTTATAAAAGACATCATATAATTTTATTCTTGTTTCTTAAATTTTATTTAAAATTAATTTATAATAGTATTAATAATATTAATTACGAAATTAAATAATGCATTATTTTATAAAACCATTAAAACACTTTAATTAGATTTTGTTAGATTTTTCCTAACTGATTTTTTTTGAACTAAAAATAATTAAATTTATAATTAAAATTAATTCATTAAGATTTTTAAAAATGATATATATTTGCTTGATTAAAATATATAATCAAAAATGTCATAATAATAAATTAATGAAATAGTCCTACTATGACTTTTGCCTAGTAGATTTTTTTTGTACCTTTCTTTTAATAGAGAAGATTTAACAGTGAATGATATTTATTTATTTACTTAAATGAAAACATTTATTTCATATAGTACTTCTATTTTAATATCAATAAACTATAATTATAAAATTTATAAAGGACAGCATATAATTTTATTCTTGTTTCTTAAATTTTACTTAAAATTAATTTATAATAGTATTAATTACAAAATTAAATAATGCATTATTTTATAAAACCATTAAAACACTTTAAATAGATTTTGTTAGATTTTTCTCAACTGATTTTTTTGAACTAAAAATAATTAAATTTAGAATTAAAATTAATTCATTAAGATTTTTAAAAATGATATATATTTGCTTGATTAAAGTATATAATCAAAAATATCATAATAGTAAATCATTGAAATGATCGTACTATAACTTTTGCCTAGTAGATTTTTTTTGTACTTCTCTTTTAATAGATAAGACTATAGTTCCAGTGCCGATCTTTTTTAGATTTGATTTCCTAGAATTAAATTTTAATATTATTGTGTTGTGTTTAACATGGAAATATAATATATATATATATAGTGTTAATACTAACATAATTAAAAATGGCAAACTGATTAATTTGTCTCGTCTCGTCCTGCCCTGCCACGTATATATGGTTACGTTGGGGCTTATGCGGGTATGATCCGCGCGGGTTGCGGTCCCTAAAATGGATGATCAAATCGATCCGCTAATTTCATGGACTTAGACCATGTTTATCGGGAGATCTAATTAGGGTCTCTTCTTTAATTTGGTAATTAAAGAAAATAAAAAAAGGCAATAATCAGTTAAAACGTATCTTAATTAACACACAGAAGGAACGGTTCTTCTTTGCCACGCGTCAGCACACAATGCATCTGGGAGGAGAAAACAAGGCGACTCTTCTTCTCTCGATCAATTTCATCTTCTCACGAAAACTTCTCCGTCTCGGATTCTCCCAAAGATCCGTCGACGACGAATCAAAACTACGGCTGTTCTCCGACTCGGTGACGAATGAAATCGAAGGATGTTCTCGTTCTCGACGAGGAATCGAATCGATGGTTGGTCTCCAACTTGAAGACGAATCAAATACTCGGTGGCTTTTCCCGGAGGAGTAATCAAATCATCGGTGGGTTTCTTCCTCGAGTTCTCTGTCAAATCATCGGTGTCTCTGTTAGTCGACGCCGAATCATATCACCGGTGTCCCTCCTCCTCCACGCCGAATCATATCACCGGTGTCCCTCCTCCTCCACGCCGAATCATATCACCGGTGTCCTTCCTCCTCGACGACGAATCATATCACCGGTCTCCCTCCTCCTCGACGACGAATCATATCATCGGTGTCCCTCCTCCTCAATATCATCGGTGTCCCTCCTCCTCAACGACGAATCACAGGTAAAGCAAAGGGATTTTTTTTTTAATGTTTGAATCCTTTTGTTTGTCTCCCATGTTTTGTGAGTTGATTATGAGTTCTTCATTTGCAGATGGAAACGATATTCCATGGAAGAGAGAATCAAAATATATATGCAATCTCATGGTATTATTTGTCTTTCTTCTGTGCACATGTCGATATTATTTACTTTTTGTATTTATCAGGTTTGATCAATCTGTTTGTGGTCTAGGAGTTTTGGAATTAGTCAAATACACATGTTTTGGAGATGTCTCAGTTGGAACTTGGAAGCAACTCAGACTCTATATTTTCACCGTGAGAAGAGCAATAGAGGTAATGCTTCTGGTTAGAGTTAGATAATGGTAGTTGATGCTGGTTAGAGTTAGATAATGGTAGTTGATGCTGGTTAGTGTTATGTCGGTAATAAATGATGATGGTTAGTGTTAGATAATGGTAGGATATCGGTAGTTAATGTTCTGGTTAGAGATGATTAATGGTTGCAGCGTGGTAATAAATTGATAGGAATCAATGTAGTTGTTATGCTTGTGATGAATTTTGTAGATATGTGTCATGTCTATGTGGTTGCTATTAATTTTCTTTCTTCTCTTCTCCTCTTTATCATCTTCCTTCTTCTCATTCTCATTGTTCATCTCATCTCTTCCTTCTTCGCATTGCTCATCTCATCTCTTCCTTCTTCGCATTGCTCATCTCATCTCTTCCTTCTTCTCTATTGCTGGATATGGATTATAATCCATGTAATACACACACATCAAGTCTTGTTGACCTTCTCAATAGTCAACAAGGCAGTGTGTTCGGTTTAGGAGAAGATGGTGTCCAAGTTTCTTCACCTCAAGTTCCTCTTTTTGGCAGTCAAGATGCAAACATTGGCGACACTCCTGCAGAGCGTATCTCTCGAAGAACATGGACGCATACTGATGATTTAGTGCCCATTTCCTCTTGGCTTAACACAAGCAAAGATCCTTTAGTAGGAAATGAGCAACGATCTGTTGCTTTTTGGAAAAGAATTGCCACTTACTTCGCAGCAAGTCCAAAGATTCCAGTGGGTGAACACAGGGAGCCTGGCAACTGCAAACAACGGTGGCACAAGATCAATGATCTTGTTGGGAAGTTCTGTGGGGCGTTTGAGTCAGCCACCAGAGCAAAAAGTAGCGGCCAAAATGATGAAGATGTACTTAAGCTAGCGCATGAGATATTCCTCAACAACTATTCCAAAAAATTTACACTTGAACATGCATGGAAAGAGCTTAGATATGATCAGAAATGGTGTGACCTGTCCAGTTCTAAAACAGAGAGAAGCTCTAAAAGGAGGAAATGCGAAGACGGTCAGTCCTCAACCTCTCACGCCTCTGAGACCAACACGGGTGAAGGTGATCAAACAAGCAAGCGTCCCCCCGGTGTTAAGGCTGCAAAGGGGCATGGAAAGAAGATGAATGCAGAGGGGAAGGCACTGGCTGAGTTTCAGGGTATGATGGACCTAAAGAAGGAGGATATGGTTAGGAAAGAAAGGCTGACTAAGATTAAGCTACTTGATAGGCTAATGGCAAAACCAGAACCACTTGGTGAGGGTGAAGAAGCTTTGAAGAACAAGCTCATTACTGAGATGTTGTCTAGTTAAGTCAAGGCTAATTTAATGTTAAATTCTTGTGTTTTTAATTATATAAAGTTTTGTGTTCTCTAATTCTCAGTGGTTTAATTAAAATTCTTGTGTTCTCTTGCTTGTTTCAGGTTAGAAGTTGAGTCACGGATGAGTCATGGAGCGTTGAGTCACGGATGAGTCATGGAGCGTTGAGTCACGGATGAGTCATGGAGCTTGAAGTCACGGATGAGTCATGAAGCTTGAAGTTAGATTCTTGTGTTTTTAATTATATAAAGTTATGGTCTTGTTGTCTTTGTCTTTCACGGATTGTGTTGTGATGTTGTCCTCTTTGTTGTTATGTGTCACAGATTGAGTTGTAGTCTATGTTGTCTTGTTGTGTCACGGATAAGTTGTGTTGTTGTGTTGTGTTGTTGTCTCTTGATCATTATCTATTTAAAGAACAACTTGTCTTGATCAATCTCTATTATAAGAAATATTTTCTTCTCTCATTCTCTTTGATCTTTCAACACATATTTCAAACACAAAATCATCAAAACAATTTCTATATTTTGCTCAAATATATGGCATCTGGTTCTCACAACACTTTCGAGGATTCTGAAGATGATGAAATTGTTGATCAGTTTATTGATGATTACATTGATCAAACCTTCGAGAATTTTACCATTAATTATGGTAATCAAGTGGCAGAAAGGAAAGAAAGGAAAAAAAGAATTCATATAGAAAGAAATCGTGAAGAAGGCAATCTACGTTTATGGAATGATTACTTCAGCGAAACTCCGACATATCCTGAAAATCTATTCCGACGACGATTTAGAATGAACAAGCCATTGTTCATGCGTATTGTTGATCGACTATCCAATGAAATTCAATTTTTTCATCAAACGGAAGATGCTCTCGGAAGGCAAAGTCTCTCTCCACTTCAAAAGTGTACTGCAGCCATTCGTGTCTTGGCATATGGTTCTGCAGCTGATGCGGTCGACGAATACCTCCGGCTCGGTTCAACAACAACTCGATTATGTGTGGAAAATTTCGTGGAAGGAATTATAGATTTGTTCGGCGATGAGTACCTAAGAAGACCAACACCAGCTGATCTTCAACGTCTACTTGATGTTGAAGAGTATCGTGGATTTCCGGGGATGATAGGAAGCATCGACTGTATGCATTGGGAGTGGAAGAATTGTCCCACCGCTTGGAAAGGACAATATTCTCGTGGACAGAATTCCAGCAAGGAGAAGACAACAAAAGTTCACATGTCGATCTTACATATTCTACAGATATGCCTACAAATATCTTAAACCAGATGGGTGTTCGGACACAAATTCGTGATAGACATGTGCATGATCAACTGAAACAAGATTTGGTTGAACATATATGGAATAGATTTGGAGGTGATGAAGACAACAACTAAGCTCGAATGTTTCTTTCAAATAATTCTCGTTTATTTTACTAGTCTTTATTATCATGTTTTAATTTAAAAATCTATGTTTAAAATGTTGTCTTTTATTATGTTTTATGTAATAAAACAAATAATGTTTAATAAATTTTTTTTTTTTAAGAACCCCAAAAATAAGATACTTGCAATGAAGGGGAAAATATTCTCAAAGTTCTTAATCATTTCTCTCACCTAAATTAACTCTTTAAATACAATAAAAAATTAATTAAGATACCATAATGGGTACGTGGGTTAAACATGCTCTTAGTGTGCTAACGCACGAGACATCAAATCACCTTTCTTACACTTTGAGACAAAAAAATAAATGGCAGTTTTTTTTCCCATGACCAAGTCAGACCTGTCCCACAAATGCCCAGTCTGCTTTGGTCAAATCCCATGCGGTTTTTTGTATCGCAAGGACCGAAAAATTGTAGGACTAAAATATAGCTGTTCCAAATCCGCCCCGCCACAAACCTTATTGAGCGAAGCCCGCAATATACGACCTCAACGCCATTTCTAAACATAATATTAACACCAAATAATATTAATTTTACTAAATACTTAAAGTGAATGTATTAAAAATATTTTGAGATCAACTTTCTCTCAAATCCTTTTTCTAATTTTAAAAAAAAATTAGATTTTTTTTCTTTTTACAGATTTCACAATTTTGATCCGTAAAATACACATATCAGGACCTAATATATCTCAAATACATCACACTAAACATCAACAGAGAAGACCTATTTAGTGAAAACTAATATTTGCACTAATTCAATAAGTAGGCATGCTTTATTTTTTTGTCATGTTATCATGATGGTTTTAAAGAATTGTATGCATCCAGTGATGGAGAACTTATTACTTGTTTCCTAACTTTTCAGTAATGAATGATTAATAAATAATATGTTTGAGTGAAAAACAGAGGTATGAAAAATAAACTAACCTAATGACTATTCTTTAACCTTTGGTAGGTCAATATATTATAAATTGTAAACCTATGTATTATTTGTTATCAAAAAAATTACAACAAGTCGCTTTGGCCGAGTGGTTAAGGCGTGTGCCTGCTAAGTACATGGGCTCTGCCCGCGAGAGTTCGAATCTCTCAGGCGACGCAATTTTTTGTGAAAACTTTATACAAGGCTCCAAAAAGCCTAATTAATCTTAACTTAAGCCCAAAAACAAACAATGGGCCGCCTCGCGCCGTCTTTTTAACGTTGACCAGTTTTATAAAACCGGCGAGTCTGACTTGAATCCTTACAATTAGGGTTTACTTTAATGATTAGACAACTCTCAGATCCTACTACGAAGCTCTGCTCTTACTCCACAATACAAAACCGCGTCATACATCAAACTGACTATAAATACTCCACCTCTCAGTGTTCTTCTTCTTCAGACATCTCTCAGCTTCTCTCTTTTCTTTCAGCTCTAGTCTTAATATTACAATAAAATCCAAACTTTTTAATAGCAATGGGAGTCAAAAGTTTCGTGGAAGGTGGGATTGCCTCTGTAGTCGCCGGTTGCTCGACTCACCCTCTCGATCTCATCAAGGTTCGCCTTCAGCTCCACGGCGAAGCTTCCTCCACCGTCACTCTCCTCCGTCCAGCTCTCGCTTTCCACAATTCTCCTCCAGCTTTTCTGGAGACAGTTCCTAAAGTAGGACCCATCTCCCTCGGAATCAACCTCGTCAAGACCGAAGGCCCCGCCGCGCTATTCTCCGGCGTCTCCGCCACGCTTCTCCGCCAGACTCTATATTCCACCACCAGGATGGGTCTCTACGAAGTCCTTAAAAACAAATGGACCGATCCCGAGTCTGGTAAGCTGAGTCTAACCCGGAAAATCGCCGCCGGATTAGTCGGTGGTGGGATCGGAGCCGCCGTCGGAAACCCAGCCGACGTGGCGATGGTGCGAATGCAAGCCGACGGGAGGCTTCCCGTGGCAGAGCGTCGTAACTACGCAGGTGTAGGAGACGCGATCAAGAGGATGGCGAAGCAAGAAGGCGTGGCGAGCTTGTGGCGCGGCTCGGCGCTGACGATCAACAGAGCGATGATAGTTACGGCGGCTCAGCTCGCGTCGTACGACCAGTTCAAGGAAGGGATAGTGGAGAGCGGCGTGATGAAAGATGGGCTCGGGACTCACGTGATGGCGAGTTTCGGGGCGGGGCTCGTGGCGGCAGTTGCGTCGAATCCGGTGGATGTGATAAAGACGAGAGTGATGAATATGAAGGTGGAGGCGCGTGGTGCGGAGGCTCAGTATAAAGGCGCGTGGGATTGTGCGGTGAAGACTGTTAGAGCAGAAGGACCAATGGCTCTGTACAAAGGGTTTGTTCCTACGGTTTGTAGACAAGGACCTTTCACTGTTGTGCTCTTTGTTACATTGGAGCAAGTCAAGAAGCTGCTTCGTGATTTTTGATTATCATTTGATGATGACGACAAAGAAGAAGAATACTCGTAGCATTGATAGGGATTATTTGTAATGATTTTTTTCATTTTCAAAATATTGTTGTTCAAGCGTTGTTATTAGAATACAAGTCAGTTTTTACTGAGTGAATGTCTCTACCAAAATAAACAGATCAAACACACAAAATAAAAGAGTGTAGTTGAAGGAAAGACTAAAAAGAATGAATATGTTATTTGTTGTTGGGGTGAAGAATAAGCATATAAATGGACCTGGGAGGTAAATGGTGGCTGTACATTTGTGGAAGTTGGGGGTTAAAGCAGCTCTAATAAAGATATCATCTGGACAAGGTCCTTGGTGTTGTGCTGGGTTGGTTTCCTCCAGATCCTCCTCTACCTCTGTCTCCTCCGTTCTCAGATCTTCCTCTGTCAAGAACATGCTGGCTATGGAGTTTGCTGCTTTGTGACTCCTGGTTCTGGCTCTGGCTTGACCCTGTTTCTCTTTCACTTTCCTGCAAACTTTGGTTTTGCACCGAGGATGGACTGGGTTGTTGCCCTGTGCTTTTTCCTTTGTCCATGTTTGAGAGCTCGTTCGCTATCTGACTCCGTCTCTCCTTGAGGAAGTTGAGTCGCATTGTTAATTTGGAAAGTGCAGAAGTTGTTGTTGGGTTTCCCTGTTTGTTTACACTCAGCTCCTAGTTTTGAACTATTTTTTGGTTTGCAATATAACGGTGTTATGTTTGGGTTTTGTTTCTTACCTCTCCCTTTGAGCCAGACCTCTTTGTCGTGCCCGCAAGCTTTGAGCTGCCACGTGACGTTTCTTGTTGCGAGCTTCTGCTCCGTGGATCTTCTTGCTTCTCTATCTCATTTTCTCTTGCAGACCCTTGCTCATCCTGCAAAATGTTACGTATCTGTAGTGCATTATTACAGAGGAAGAAGAACCACACTTTCTCTATATCAGATGTTTCAAATGTGTTATACCTTGAGCGATGACCTTTCGAATACGTGAATAGAAGCTGCTTCAGTATCCTTTTGTTTCTCCTTCCTGTGTGACAAAGTTGAAAGAAGAGTAGTACTTAGCTTTCTATGCTTTTAAAAAAAAGCATAAGTTGTGAGGTAAGATGTGGATCTGTCGATGAAACCTTACATTTTTGCACTGTTCTCTGAAATTCTCCAAGGTTCTTTGCTGGCACCAGGCGTTGAACCAGAGGCTTTTACATCCTTTTGACTAAGTCTATTTTCAAGATCATCAACCTTATTTTCCAAGTTGGCAATATCAGCCTCCGCCTGAGCTACCTCTTGCAGATCTTTCTTCAACTGTAAAAAAAGAAAAGAAAACATGTCTTTCAAGTTGGATATGTATCTTAACCAAACAAAAAAAATATATAAAAAAAAGTTGCTAGACAAGACGAAGAAGAACAACCTTTTCATCAGTTATTTCTGGAATAGGTTGAATCCTTTTTGACATCTTCAGTCCTGCTTCCAGAGCTGATTTCTTGTCTCTCTCTTGCTGCAACTGTTCTTGTAGTCTTCCCACCTAGAAGAAGAAGGTAGAGCACATTCATATAGCTAACAAACTTGTAAACACTCAATAAGAACAAAACTTCATATAGCTAGGATATGATTTTGTTTTAAGCCTTACATCTTTCTCTAGTGCTTCGCGCCGCAGGTACAAACCCTTCTTCCGTCGCTCCAAACTAGCATGTAGAACTGCATTGTTTTTAACCTGTTCTACAGAAAAATGAAGGTTGTTACATGTCACATACTCAGTTAAAAGCCCACTAGTTGTATAGAGAACGAGTTAGCAAAAGCAAAAACCAACTCAGGACTTATTTCTGACCTCCTCTGAAATACTGTTTTGTAGCTCCGATTTGGCTGACTCAAGTCTTTCAATGTCAGCACTGCAGAATATAAACATTGTCTGATTAGGTACTACTCATTTTGGCGTAGTAGACCATACTGATTTACAGGATCTACTTTAGTCTAAACAAGTATAAAGCTTTGACAAGTTCTTTTGAATTTTGATCTAAACATTGCAAGCCATACAACTAAACCAAACCAGAAGAAGCAACATGAAGATGTAAATCACTTGTAGAGATGATGCTACTTACTCGTCTTCATCTACCTCCGCTGAGACATCAATAGATTCCATCGAAAGGTTTTTCTTCCCCTGGGCACATAAAAGACCAAACTGTTACTAAACGTCTGGATACCTAAAGAGCTAGAAAAACCACATCAAGAACTATGCCCTCGGCATTTTAGAGAAACGAAAAAGAAACTTACAGGGGTACGGCCCCAGCGTTTGTTACTTCCACCTGGTGGACTTGATAATGTAGACGGTTTCTTAATGGTTGATGCCACATCTGAGGTTGATGAGCTTTTAGCCTCAGTTGTTGAGACCTCTGCATTATCAGCACCTTTGACCAGGATATTTTCATCCTTTTTTCTATCATCATGCCGTGTTAGTGAAGATCGGTTAGACCCTGATAAAAGCTTCTTAGTTACTTGGGGCTCTGTTGTTCCTTTTGGGGTTTTGGATTCAGAGTTTAAGTTATCATTTATCTGCAATGCGAACAAAGAAAATGTCTATATTCTTGCAAACACAATGGCCAAGTAAGATGGAATGAAGACCAAGGAACTTAAATCACCAGTATAAACATTAAATAGAAGTCTAGAATCCACATATGTAACTATTGATAATAAGCTAATTAGTAACCTGGCTAGTAATCAAAAAAAAAAATTCTTTTATGAAATGGTTTAGTTATTGAACCTTAGTATAGGACCGTGCCTTATGGTCATCATGATCAATGTCAGCCCCATGATTGTCGTCCGAGACGGCATTCGCATTATAGGATCCGTTTGATTCATTTTCAAGGTCCTCTTCCTCATCTGTGTAGTCATCAGATCCCTGGGTGCCATCATATTCATCGTCATCATCATCATACTCTTCATCATCTGTTCCCTCCTCCGTTCCACTACCACTCTCTTCTGAGTCAGAGTACAAGCCGGGCGATAAGGAACCTTCCTGCAGCCATAGACCATTTATGTAGCTAGAAGTTAGTGACTGGAAAAAACACGCTGGTATAAAAACTGAAATTGTCCTTTCACACTGTCTTTTTCACTATACTAATGCAGCAATAAAGAGAGGATCACCATGCAGAAAAAAGTAAAATCTTACTCCAAATATGCTGGCATATTCTTCTAACAGTGTTATCACTATAGCCTGGGCATGATTCGCTGCGGCTGCAGCTTGCATAAGTTGCATAGAACCATCACCGCCGACATCAAAATCATTTTCAATTTCACAGTCGCCAGCCAGAAGAGGCCGAAGAAGTAAAGGTGCCATACACGCTGCAACAGCATTCGTGTTCATCCGGTTCACATTTTTATTAGAGGCCACTACTTGCATCATTATCAAGATTCTTGAAAGAAGAAAAACAAACACAATTAATAACAAAAAGTAAACTCCCTAAACGTGCTCGATAAATTGGAGAGGTGGAAGGCTCTACAAGATTCATGGAGTTCAATGACTAGTGGTTTTGCGCATAAACACAGTTCATCTCTAAACATCCGTTAGCTAAGCGTGAAAACAGATAAGACACTACCTTTGCAAAAGGCGTCGATTTGGTTCAGGGAATGATTCACAAATTGCTTCCCGCATAGCATTTACTCTATTGCCACGGTCAGTGCCTGGTAATGTTACACGTTAGAAGTCTGGGAAAGATATGTTGCAAGAAGAAGAGGCTAGCAAACCACATTTTTATAACATATTTGGATGTCAGTAAAGTATAATATTTCCCGGGAGAAGTTTGGAAAAAGCAGAAATAGATTTGTGTTAAGCTCCACAACTCATAATATAATGAACACAGTAAACCCCGAGGAAGATATTTGCTTAGTGTATTTAGCTTGGATGGAATACCATAGAAGGGACCTTAGACACAGGAAAAAAAAAATGAAAAAACAGAAGAGAATGATAAACTTACGGCAAGCTTCAAGAAGGGCGTTGCAACAAGATGCAGGCACCGGAGAGGAAGGCAACTCTCTGAGGACATACTGCACATTCAAGGGTACAATTAGAGAGGCTTAAGAGCGAAAGACTAACTCAGCATAGTAGTGACAAGTGGCAGGTACCTTAAGACAATCAGCAATAACATGAGCATCCTCCGTGGGAGTGAACTCATTTCTCCCTGAACCAAGTGACTATTTATTAATATTAAGAAAAACAAGTAAATAGAAATAGCTACCCTATTGTGCATATGCATAGATTCAAAACCTTGCTCATATTCACGAATCCGATGTTCAACATCATCAACATCAGCAGCTTGTCTCAAGATTCCTTCTACATTAACTCCTGCAGGATAAAGTTGTCTTTTAGGCTCAACATGGCTAAAATAAGCAGCAAATCAAGCTGAAAGCCTGAAACTAATACCATGATCTTCAACAAATCTAAGGGCCTTTTCCAAGAAAGATGGAGATCCATCAACTTCTTCTAGAGCAAGCAAAACTGGTCTTCCAATAACAGTTGATCTTGTTGGTGTTTCATCTTCTGTAAAAAAATATAGGAAAATGCATCATTGTCCAAATGAATTGAAAGAGAACCTAATCTTTGGATGCCACCGACTATCTAAACTGTGTCCACATTATTGTGGGCCTTCCAATACCAACTGGTCGGCCTTGAGCTCCAGATGAGTGGTAATAGATTTCCAAAGCGCTTAGTTTTCTAGAGATGACGAACCTTTGAAATTCTCACCACACTCAAAACAAATCTGGTTGCAATACATGAATACTTAAAGACAAAAATTATTACAAAAGTGAAATACATACTCTGTTCATCAACATCGACAGCAGCATCTGCATGCTCATTTGTGAAGATACCATTTTGACCCATAACATGAGAAGCATTAGGTGCTTGTGTCAAAGCGTTTTCTAGAGCAGCTTTCCACTCGTTTAGATCCTCCATAGTGTCAGCCTGCAAAGAGAAAATCAAAATCAATGTCAAAGTTTATCCATCACTGAATCTGGGTCCGTGCATGATTTATAATTAGGCCAAAATAATCATCAAATTCAAATTTAAACTTACATTTCAACTATAGTGCTATGCAAGAGAGATGATAAAGATTAGAGCACGTTAGAACAAATAATTCAGCTGAGTGCAACGGTTATGCAATGAAAAACAAAAAAGTTCACACAATATTAAATATCAGAAAGTAAGATAAGATGCACAAATAAGATGGATGCAACTGATGATAATAATAACAAGATTAGGAGATAAAAAAAAAAAAGAAGGAAAAGTTGTAAAGAAACCTTGAGTGTAAAGGCGCGTCCATCACGACCATCAGGGAAGAGAACAGTCAACAGCTTTTTATCTGCCTTAACAACCACACTAAATAAAGTGTGGAGTCATGCGATGTTAGTAACACCGAACCAGATATTAACATGATACATCGGTTAAAGACTATTCTAACTATCGTAAGAAAACAAATAATGGTTGGAAACAGTAAGCCAACCTGCCTGAATTGTTGAGATCAATTCCACCAAGGGTTAAATTGACCTCACTCCCCCTCTGTTGGACTGCGCTCTGTATAATATAAAGAAGAAAAGGTAAGATGCCCATCCTCTGTAATAAGAGCTTCATTTATATGATATAATATTTTCCCCTAATTTCTTCAAGAAAAAAATGCATATAAATTCTTTCTCGCAGAATTGAAAAGTTAAGCTAGAAATCAAATGACTAGAGAGGTTAGAAGCAGAAAGAAAGCAGTTGAATCTGTTACATTATCCAGTAAAAACTTTTGCTCTTATACCTTTGAGACCCTTAATTTTCTACTGCTCTAGAAACACACACAAGAAGGTAACATTCCGCAGCACCCTTGATCAGAAAATAAAAAGCTTACAGGGTCACTCCGAAAAAAAACCAGTGAAGTACGCGTCAATATAAACCATCTTTTCTTCCAAGATGTCCACCCAAGCCCTGTGTTAAAGCAAAACCATTTAGTAACCCAGCGGGAGCTGGAAATGCGGCACCTTCTCAGAGAGAGAATGAGATATAAACTCTCATGGAAAGAAAGAAAGAAAGAACATATAGTATTGAAACACAAAATAAGAAGAATCTCATCCTGAGAAGTAAACATAGATACCTTTTGATGATATATATAGCGGTCCGCTCTTGAAAACCTACAAAAGTAGTCTTACATTAACAAAACTTACTGAGATTCAGAGATACTATAACTCAAGCAAGATACTATTCAGGATTGTTTCTTCTTAGTTTGCGTTTATCATTAAAAAAACGAAATCGCATACATCTCTCAGCGTCTTGTTAACAGCATATGCCTAATGAGTATGCTAAATGTGCCATTAGAGGAGTAATCTAAGATGCAGTAATTGTGAGAAAGTAATTTACCGCGTTGCCACCCCGAGAACGCGAGTCTGAGTTTCCATACTGTGGAATGCTACACGTGTCACCCTATCATCGGAAGCAAGAAAGCAAATGTTGATTAAACATTGATCGGAGATGGATTTAGAAAAAAACAGAGAAGAGAGAGAGAGACGCACTTGATGCTCCTCGTCTTGTTCATGAGGATTGTTATTCTGCTGCTGTTGATTCTGTTGTGGTGGTGGCTGCACCGGAGGAGGAGGCTGTGAAGAAGAAGATTCTGCGTTTTTGGTAGGAGCCATGACTTTGATCATGTTTCAAGCCATAGGCACTGAATCCAATCCAAGAGAGAAGAATGTCCGATCAAATTCTTAGATACAGCTGATCTCTCAGATCATAACAAACATGACTTCGATAGAACACAAAAAAAAAAGTTCGATTTTGATCTGGAGTATGAATAATTATTAATTTTTTTCAAAAAAATAAAATTGTAATTGATGTTTAGGGAGAGAAGAGGTTAAGCGAAAATCATGGCCGTAAAGAGAGGAAGGAAGAGAAGCTTTTTTTTTTGTATTTATTCACTTGTACACGTCATCATCCCCCCTTCTTGGAGGGAAACTTTCCCTCTTTTTGACCTCTTCTCTTCTCTACATACCGTTTCTCAAAAAATATTCCAAAATTTAAATAAATATATAAACATGTCTATCCAGTCTTTATAATTAATTACTCTCTAACCTATAGTTTTGATACTTGGATTAAAGCTTCTTTATATCCTCTTCTCTTGATATGTATGTCTCAATACTACCATTAGATAAAAAAAAAAAAAATATATATATATATATATATGTATATTTGATTTGTGACAACCTTAGTACACCCTTGCTTTGGTTGACCCTAAATCGTGCCGAGCACGATCATCCATCATCACCACTCTTTTTTTTGTGTATGTGTGTCTGTTAATGTGCAACTTTGTTTTGATTATTAGTTTCTTGATTCTTCTCTCGTTTGAATAATTTAACGTTTTGGATATCTTTGTTGCGTGCATGGGGGACTATTCCTGCCTCTCATTTCCCCATTAATTTGATTTCTTTGATGGGTGTTTCAATATAGTATTCCTCTAGGATATATACAGTTAGATTTTGTAATGCATATAACTTATGCAGTCTAGGATTTGGATTTTTTTGGTACCCTTTTGATTAGACCAAGTTTTTACGAGAGAAGACAGTTTTTTGAAAATCACTTATATTTGACCGTATCTTTTCTATATGGAAGAAAATAAAGTATTTGGTCTTAATCTCTTTTGTTAGTTGGTCCATCAGTCGATTCTCATTTTTAGAAATATGATGCATGCTCACACTCTTATAAATATCATATAGACTCCGAAAAATATCATTTTTTAAAGCAAAATTTGGTCAGTCCATCAGAGTTATTGTCATATCCATTAGATCTGAACAGTTCATCTCAAAACGAACCGATAGTCTCATTTATCTCATATCTACTAGATCTGAACAGTCCATCTTAAAGCTGAGAGGCTTATATTGCACGCACATAGTCCAAATGATTCAATATATATTTGAACTTTAAGACTCCACTATAGGTAACTAACATTGCCATTACCGATCTATGAAACATCGATTTCACAAGTTAGATTCAAAGTATCTGAAGGGGTATGTCTCAGCAATTGTAGTATAAGGATTGTCGTGATCATAGTTCACTTTTTCCTTTTTTGTTAGTTTTTTTTTTCAACTTTTGACCTTACAAAAAGATAATTGGATTATAAAACTGAATTTTCTTTGTTGTGTGGACGCCAACAGCCTATGTCATATCCCTAGGTTTCCGAGGGAACACTTAGACCATCATTACATGGGTTTCTAGTTTTTTTTTTTTTCATTAAAAAAAAAAAATTAAAAAGAGAACCAATCGCGGGCCACCACGTGTTAGTGGGGCCCGCGCACAGTACTAAAACCTCCATAGGATCGACCCTTAGGGCATGATTAATGCAAGTCTCTTAACAAGGGGTTCTTATTTTTTAAGAGACCGTATCTTAATTTTAACTAAGAAAACTTAAGAACCGTCTCTTAAATAAGAGACATAAGAGACGTCTCTTATCCGGAAAAATGTAAAAAAAAAAAAAAAATTAAAAAGAGGACAAAAAAATTAAGAACCCCATCTTAAGAGATCCGGGTTAAAGATGACCTTATGTCTCGAATGTCCCTTTTGCACTGGAAATGGTATAAATAGTGGTTAGTCCCACTTAGCCTGTTATGCAAACATTCCTACCAGTTATGTGAGATATGCGACATGGGCCTTACAGATGGTATTATCTTCGAGGCGGAAACCTTAGGCTTGTGAAAAAGAAAACAACGAGTCATGAGAATGTCTTATTCAAAAGTTAGATTTTCACATTTTATAAAATATGATAAGCAAAATCTAGTCACTGCTATCGGTTTAGCAACCCCTCGACAGTTAGAACAACAACGTCTTCCAACATTTGAATTGATGTGCTTGGCATAAATTATTAAACGAACTTACACATAACTTCTCGAAAGCAGAGCAAGAAGTTTATGCAAATCGCGTTTGTGTTAGTTGGAGGAAAAATATACAATAATTTAATGTGATCAGTATAAACATTGCATAAGGAATGATCGTTTATAAAACTATTATTCTCACTAGGCATGTAATGAGATGCACCTGGAGGGACTGCGGCTGTTCAACCAAGATGCAGATGAGGCCTTATTGCGAAAAAATTAACATACTTGATGTCACGCTTTTTGTTATCTTCAATTGCAGAGACAAAAAAAAGTGTAGGTTGTAAACTTGCAATTTACGACAAAAACAACAGAGAAACTAAAAGAAAACGCAACAATTTTTTTTTTAAAATATGCGCTGTTGTAAATTTTAGATGTGACAATTTGTATAGCATTTGTGGAACAATGTTTTGTACGTCTTGTCATAAAAACATTATTGTGCTCTGTCAGCGAAGACCACCTCCAACTTGAGAACCCAATCCCTTGGGGTTTTACATTTTTTTTTTCTTTCTGATTTTCTTTAATAAAAAAATATTAAAAAGATAAATCAATCACAGACTGTCATGTGTCAATGAAGCCGCGAACAGTTCAAGAACATGTCTCTTAATTCAGAAGTTTTGGAACTGGTTTTAAAAAAAAATTGTAGGTCCCATCATTTTTAGAACCCTTAAATAACCTTCGGTCTAAGATCATTTTTATCCCAAAATTTTTAAAGAGATTTTTGCACTGTTCGTGGGCTCACTACTTCTTAAAATTATTAAATCACAACCATTTTTGGAGAGTTTTTTACACTGTTTGCGGATTCCATTGACACGTGATGACTTGCAATTAGTTCTTTTTCAATTTTTTTTCAATCAGAAAAAAAAATAAAAACTCAAATGGGGTTGCAGGGTTAAAGATGCGCAAGAGTTTGATATATATTTCCATGCATAAAAAATCGTCGGGGGTTGGGACCGATCGGTTAGATGGTTTGGTCCCGGCATCATCAGTCTAATTCCCTATTAAACCAGACATTTTATCCAATCTTCGCTTTGTAAACCATATCCAATTTCTGGTTGGACTGAATTAAACAAATATAACTTCAAATTAAAAATTGTGATACCTACGTAAACATTAATTGAGATTTTTCTAAGTAAGCACCCGTTGCTTTTTATTTATTTTATTTTGATGTTATCTTTTGTATGGGTTAACTCCGGGTTGCTGTAAACTTGGTCATGATTTAATGCTGGTATGATTATCCTTGAACTTTGAAACATAAATAATAATATTTAAACAAAAATACGGTAGGATATTCTTTAAAAGTTTCCGTCACACAATAATCTCTAAAAGTAACTAAATTTTGTTATTAAAAATGGAAATATATATTTATATTTCTAAAATTAATCAATATAAATTTAGAATTTGTAATAGAGTTTTAAGATAAGTTTAAAATCAAAAATAAATAAATAATAAATATTAGAATAAAGAAAATACTTAATTTATTTATTATTATTTTTTTTGACAAAAACTTTTAAAAAAATATTTAAGGGAATTGCTCATATTTAAATGTACATACTAATTCTTTTTATAGATTATTTTCATTAGATTCGATAGATTCTACTAATTCTATTATAACAATTGTAGAGTTGCTTGTTGTCTTACTACTTACGACTCGCTTCTCTCTTTTTTTTTTTTTTTTTCCTTTTGCGTCGGTTGAAACTAAACAAAAAAAAAAGAGAAAAAAGGTTGAAGAAGAACAATCAATCAATCTTCTTCCTCGTCTCGATTATACCCATGGAAATCGAGGTCTCGAGCTCGACGCACCATACCGTCGATTTAGATAGTATTCGTGTCAAGCGTAAGACGTTGCAAAATCTACTCGACGATTGCCAGAGAGCTCTCGAGCTGCTTAATCTATCCGACGCCTCTCCCGGCGGCGTTAAAACTTCAACCGGTGGTTCCGGAGAGGATAACAGCGACCGCGTTGGCTCACCGGAGAGTGTAGAAGAGGCGTTTCCTTCTTCCGATTCAAGAGATCCCGAAGCCGATAAAGTATGCTTCTGAGCTTTTACTATCTCTGAGCTTGTGACTCGATCCATGATTGTTTTGGTCTATGTTATTGTGCAGTTGTATGATCTCATCAAATCAAGAGTTGAATGTCATGACTTTCGTGAAAAGATTGAGTTAGCTCAAGTTTCACTTCTCCAAGATGTTGCTGGTAAAAGAATTTTATTATTAATATTTATAAGTCTTGCTTATTGTTTGTAGAGATAATTTTTTTTTTTTAAGTTGTTGAAATTGCAGAAGATGGTAGCTCTTGGGACGTAGTTAGTGAAGATGATGTATTGGGTTTGGGTCAAACGGAAGATGATTATGTTGTTGTTAGGGAAGAAGATATAGCTGATGGTATTGCATGTTTCATGGCTACTTATTTATCTTCCCTTAAGCAGACTAAGGTACGCGTATTAAAGTCTATGATCGTTTCATGACTCATCAACTTAATGCTCAGTGGTGTTCTTTGTGTAGGATATATCACCTGATCAGCTTCAGAAAGGTAAATAAAGTCTTTAACTTCCATGTGTGCTCTCCCTCTTCACCTGAACTAAAGAGAGTAACTTAGGATTTGTTATAGAGAATTGTAGATACCTTGCTAAGATGCTAGTGAGTGGGTTTTATTAGATACTAAGAGAGTTTTTGCTTATGAACTGTTATGTAGCACTTAGCACGATGTTTTCAGTGAAGAAGAGAAAGGGGAAGCTTCGTAAAGCATGGGAAGGAAGTAAAGTTATTTACAATGTTGCATCCTGGAGCGCAACTGCTATAGGGTACATCACACTCTCTTTAAACACATTCATTCATTAGTTTGTTTGTCTGTATGAATGCTTCTAAGTAACTCTTACCAATCTAATATGTCCATTAATTCTCTTTTTTTTTTTGGCCACAGGATCTATCAAAACCCTGTGATCCTGAGTATTGCATCCAAAGCCTTCTGGGTGTCTTGCAAGGCCATTTCAAAGCTTGTCTGAATTGAAAGACACATTCTCACTCACATGGTGCTCATACAGCCTCAACTCAGCAATGTTTTATAGTCAAATTTAATTTATATCTGTACATAATGCCATTCGTTTGATCCTTCTTCTCTGTGATGTTATTCTCATCGTGCAATGTTAAAAAGATTAGTTTGATCTCAAATTCGATGTTCTTGTTTCTAAAGTCTTAGCGTGATGAACTTTCAATTGAAGGTGATATTAAACTATAGTCCTCATGTTCATTAATCATCACCAGTGAACCATTCTAATGAACCAGCTTCACACATAGTTTGGTGTTGTTTGGGTCCAACGTAGGGACTTGTTTCTTCTTTAGCCTTGTTTATCAGCTTTACCAGAGATTAGTAACATGTATTCTTCACTTGTATTTAGTTGACTTTAGTAAAGAGAGTTTTGTATTTCACTTCATCGTGTGTTGTTAACTCTTACCACAACTCGTATGTCTTGTAATATATGAACACATTAGTACTAAAGGAAAACGTGGTAACCTAACCACCGTATTTTATTTTACACGCAAAGCTATTTGAAGGTTTCGACATTTTACTCCACCATGCAAAATACTTGCAGCTTCAAGCAGAAGAGCAAATGAGATCTGATCTTTCTTCGAGCATTTTTTAGTAGTAAAAAGACTTGGACTTATTAACTGCAGTGTCCTTGCAAAGAATAGAGCGAACCTCCACAATGGATCTCGGAGGCTCCAGGTCTTGCTCTCTTAAGGAATTGCCTAGCAGCTGCTGCATCTGTGCTGCAAATGTATCGTCTAATATCTGCGGCACCAATAATATACACGATGAGGTTAAGTCTAAGAGTCATTACAATCAAAAGTAACTGTAGTTTCTATAGGGGTCTTACAGAGACAGCAACTCTAGAACCCTTGTACCAAGCTCTGTTCTCTTTCCTGTTCTCCAAAAAGCTTAAAACAATCTGGCATGCACAGAAAAGAAGAATCAGCTCTCCAACACCTTAAAACAAACAAAAGCATGTGAGACTATTGGAACAAAGTTACCTGTCCCATACGATCCCAGTATCCTCGAGACAATGCGATGAAGACATGCGTCTCACACACCGAATGGAGATGGTTCACTGTGTTGGTGAGCTGCTCTTTCAGGTTTTGCATTTTGCTTCTGATGTCCGATTCTCCTACACTTTCTTTAGAGTCCTGAAGAATCTTCTTCAACATTGTCGCCTTTTGTAGCTTGCTCTACAAAAAAATCAAAATAAACGATTACAGCACATGCATTTAGTGATGGAATTAGGATCTCAAAACATGTTGATTCCAACAAGAGAGTACAAAACATGAACTCACATTTTCTACGAGTTTTTCGACCACAGCCTGAAGATAATTTCGAAACTTGGCTCTGAGCATCACTGTCACCTCCGAAAGACGATCGCCAGGAGCTGCGTTCCCAACATCAGGAATGCATGAAGACCATGCTTTAAACTGAGCCTCTATTTTAGGCCGTATAACATCAAGCATTCTCTTCATAGAGTTTAGTAGAATGCCCAGCTGCACCAGCAGATAAAGAAACTTCTCAGCAAAACAAATCTTTCTCTGATAAAATTTAAAGAAAAAAGTATAGGAACTTTATGCTCACCTCATCAGGGACTGTATATGCAATCACATGTCTTTTGGTCAGCTTCTGGACATACTTGAAGCTTAACTTTTTTGGAGCCAAGTTTTCTTTGAGAGGTGATAAGACATCAGCATACTGCTTCTCCAAAGCTTCCACAATTGCTTTTTCAACATCAGCAATAGCCTAAAGAAACACAGCTTATGTCATTCTATTCACTCCTATTTCTTAAGATCAAAAAGTTAATTGCTAATCCGGTAATCCCTGATCATGAAAACACCTAAAATCCAAATTCGCACCATAGATATACCGAATACACAAGAAAATATTTTCACGGTTGCGAATCAAAAGGCATCAAGGAACAGCTAAACTTACACTCTCCAGAACAAAGATATATTCCGGCCATCTAGAAATGATAACTTGGTATTCTTGAATGGTCTTGTTTAGCCTGGTGTACATTTCATCAACAAATGGGGTTGTAGAATGCTGTGTCCTGACTCCAGACCATTTTACCTGATAGAATGACATGTTTCGTAACAAAACATACAAGTTAGTTTCTCAATAAAACGTCATAAGCTGAAAAGAACGGAAGACGAGTATTCAACTTATTATATACGAATCCAGAGCAACACACATCCAGCTATCACACGAATCACAATTCACACAGTAAATATATCTCTATTTGTGTCTTTTTTTAGTTAAACTATATATTTGTAACTAAAAAATACTATCTCAGCTTTTTGTAACTTATTCATCTTCGCGAAAATACTTTTGCATCTATATATACCTTATCAAGTTTGCATGATTCAAGTAATGAAAGACGTCTATCTTGAATCCAAATCATAATATATAGGTGGAACAACTCTTTTGCATCAACACCGCCTTGGATAGGACTGTAAATTGAAACATGATACCAGTCAATAACAATTGACAAAAAAAAAGACAAATCAAATAGTTTAAACAACCTACCTAATGTTCCAGCTAGAAAGATCACGTTGAAAGTCTGCCGTTGCAATCACAAGCTCTGCAACTGTTGGTGAGGGACCAGAGGGCGGACATGCAACAAGGAATGCTCGAAGTCTGTTGCTGAGATCAGTGCTATATATGGATGCTGATAGGTTTGGAAGGTCAAGAAAACTGCATAAAACAATATAGCAAACATTGGTCAATCAACACCTGCACGAAGATGCTTCAAAGCCCTTAGGCGTAATACACATTTAAGCATGTCATTCACATAGATTTTATACTATAATGGTACAATAGTGGCTCAAATATGACAAATAACACATGAAGGCAATAGTATGAATCAAGCCAATTCGGTATAACCACATACTCCAAGAGAAGCTAAGGGGAGGAAAACAAGCTTCTAGTTAAGATATTCACAAGTCTGTCAATTGAGCGATGAATATATTGCCAGTTTAGCACTACTTCGAAAATGAAGAGCTTGTGACCAAGTAGCAAGCAACAGTATTTACTACAGTTGACTAGGGTTGGTCAGCAAAGAGTATGTTGGTTGTAAAATCTACCTGAAGTCAGATATTGTGGAAAGCAATAGCGTTCAATTATCTTTTGTACCAAATATTTAGAAACAGTTGAATAGAAGACTAACTGAACATGATTTGTTTTCACTTGCATACTAACCTGGGAAGTATATCTTGATTTTGGATCTCAATATCAGTAAAAATCTCATTCTTTACATTCTTGCAGACCATAGTCATCTTCTGGTACGCAGCAGACATTGCAGAAGGATCCCATATACTGGGATCACTGTTGTTTGTAACAAACTCATCTGTCTCACCCATATGCCTTTTAGATCTCTTCTTTGCTGCTGCCTATAAAAAGCATTGATGCCAAAAAATGAGAAAAAACTAACCAAGAGTAAGGAAAGCAATTAAGAGGTTTTCTGCTATACCTGGAAGTAATGACAAAGATTAATCTGATCCTCAGGAGACAAGATATCATGCAGAAGCATGTATAATTTAACAGCAGGAGTGAGTGCTGGTGCTGGAACTCCTGTTGCAGAACTGACTACATCATTCATTCCAGAGAATGAGGACTCGTCAAGAGATTTGTAGTTCTCGAAGACCAGCTTCAGAATCTGCTCAATTTGGTCCTTGATTTCATTTAGGATCCGATTCTGATGAAAGCAAAAAAAAAAAAAAATTCATGAGAAGTTCAGAAGCAGAAAGCGCATGTGTTGACAAGATTATTATGCTTCTACAAGAATAAAAAAAAATCAACAGCAAACAGGAATAATTTGAGTGATATGACGCATTGTTTGATGCTTAGAATTGCTACGTGAGCAACTACGGGAAGTCTAACTCTGTCATTCACCATTGCATGCACACCTATGAATACAATGGTGAATAACACATTAATATTGCTACTTGGTGCTCTGTGTCAGGTATTATGATCAAGGTATATAAGCTATCTTTGGACTCGAATCCTACTCATGGCTTAACTTGAGACAAGATTCACACAAAAACAGAAAACGGCAAAGAAAAAAAAAATAGACTGCAGATCTACCTCTTGATGACTCAGGGCGCTCTTGCCATTTCCTTTCATGATGACAGGTGTTAGCAAGTCATGCACCAATTGGAGACAGTCTGAAGTCGGTGTAGCGACATCCATCACATAGGACAAGTATCTTAAAGCAACAAAACAAGTAAGATGGATGTCCCTCAAATGACGAGATAGAAAAATAGAAAGTGAGTACGGTATACCTGAGCTTGGTGTAGACATCTGAGATCCCGTAGTAGGAGGCAAATTCTTCCAAAAGCCATTTCCATGAACCATATAACAACAAGTTTCTTTGCTGAAACCTTTGCATTTTCAAGGCCACTTCCAGGACTAGGTCATATGCGACTGTTTCCGCAACAGAACCACACTAAAGAAAGAATAAAAAAATTAATACACCAAAACTTCTGAGCACTATACAATAACTTTTATATCTGTGTTCAGAGGCATAATCTGCAGAGGATACACATACTTCAAATAGAGGATGGATTTTCAATTAATTAACAAGAGAGGAGCATGAGCTCTTAGACAACCATAACACTCCCATCTTTTAATAAAATTGCTAATGAAAAGTCTAAAATCAACAACTCTTATAAAATAATATTTACTGGATAAATCATCTAGTTACTATCAACAAGAGAAGAGTTTGTTGTTGTTACTATCAACAAGGTAAAAGTTGCTCAATGAAATGGAATACTGGAGTGTCTCTCGGTCTACTACAAAGAGTTGCCAATCCACTAACAAGAAGCAATTAAAAAGAGAGAGCATCAAAGATACCAAAATGTAGGTAGCTAACACACCTTCAAATGGCTGTTATCATCAAAACTTGCTGAATAGTTAATATAGAGCTGAAGTTTTCCCACAAGTTGATGTTCTGGCTCACGAAAAACAGACCACCAGCGAAGTTTCTCTGCCTGTATTCATTCTTCATTAGAAGCATTTTTACGTACTAACATTAAAAAAAAGTAGGTAAAAATTGATCACCGAATCTTCAGAAAAATTAGCTAGCTGGACAAGCACACGACCAAATTCCTTCCCGTTTGAATCAAGTATTTCAACAATCAGATCATCTCCATGACTATCAGGAAAGCTGTTGAAATTCCATGTACTTTGTCAGACATCACAGATATGGAAAGCTACCCAAAGTGGATTTGAGAGAGGGGAAAGAGGAATCAAGAACATAAGTACATACAAAACATGGTCTTCACCGGATCCGGGTTGCATCATAATGGCCCCATCTTCAGTTAAGCTTTTCAATCTTAACCTACATGAGTATGTTTCTGAATGACAGAACCAAACGGATTAATCAATATTTATAAAAGTTCTCACAAAAAAAAAAACAGAAAGCAGTGAACTGGGGCAGCATGGTAGTACAATATTTGCCTAACTTCGCCCAAACATACTAATATATATATATACGTACATTTAAAGATGACATATGCTAAGTAAAGTCCAAATTGGCAAGTAGTTAGTTTTCACATACCTTGAACAACATCATAAGACGTCGAACTATTGCGAAGACTTGTGACACCACCTTTCAGGAGACCAGAAACTTGCTTTAAGTACTGTGTACTAGCATGTACATATCCTAGGCTTTGACGTGAAAGAGAAGAGCCATTTGCTGGAACACGAACATGGATCTTCCTTAGAGCCCGCCATCCTGAAGATAAGCGTGTTGATAAATTGGAAAAGTGAATCCGGATTTTCTCATACTTTATCAGCGATGGCTTCAAAGATGATATACTACAACCGGTTGGAGCATCCAAAACGGGTTTTACACGTCGTACTGCAAAAGCAGACAAGTTTATTACGACTATTGAGATTATAGGAGGGCAGCCAAAGAAGCAGGTGGAACATGGAATCCAAGTTCACCTTGCACCATCATTTTGCCTATGGTTTTCTTGGGTTTTGGTGCAACTCCCTCGTTCGGAGCTTGTGAAGATCGCTTCGCAAGCATTTCCTCCTCCGATTGCAAAAGGAGTTGCTGCAACCTGTTATTCAGTAATTACTTGTGAGGCATATGGGTGAAAAAAAAAATCCTCACACTTCAATTTGTATTAAGAAATATAAATTATCTACTCAGCTATAATATTGTGAGATTTAAGGAATACATATGAAGACTAAGCAAGGATCTATACAATATATCTACACAGAAATAATAAACTCACCCAAATGCTTCTCGCAGAAGAGCACACTCATTTTCCAAAAACATGGGAGCCTCCATGCAGCCCTTTGCCCACGCATTAAGGCAAAGGCGTACACATGCATCATAGGAAACCACAGCATGCCATGGCCCACGAGCACTGTAGGATACACAAAAAAAAATGCGGCAGTGTTTAAGATAATCCAACTTGTTTACTGAACTGATTGAAGATAACACTGGGGTTTTCTATGTTTCTATATTATCTTTCTCAAGTAGTAAACAAGCTACTCATATCCGAATTACCTTGCATGAAAAGTTGGCAACCGAGCTGGATGTTGATCAGATGGCCCAAATGACTCAGAAGCAGCACTAGTTCTATAGGAACATAAGCAAAACGTTACAATGATTTAGCAAAAATTCAGACTTCATTTTATATAAAGAGCGAAATAAACGAGATTACCTAGTAAAATGGCCAGTCTTTTTACTTTCTACACAATCTTCTGTTATGGTTTCTGAAACTTGGACGCCTGAAGTTGCTGGTTTAATTTCTTCAGATTCCTCTGCTGCCCCGGAAAATGGAGGTGCACTGGGAATATCGCTTACTTCTTCAGAAGAAAACTTGTCATCAAGCTCCTGCAATATGAACAACATTATGAGAAGATCAATAAAGAAACAAATCACATCCTTGATGTTCCACCATTACACAAGTAAAATTAAACCAAGACAAATTAACTCTTCTCTGATGTATGGATGTACCATACATCTACTATAAACCAAAACATCTAAATAGATGAGAGAGCGAGCTAGTTGCTCAGTATCTATAGCCACTCTCTTTTTGCATATCTATCATCTTATTAGTCATCATAACTATACGAACAAAGAAAACCCAATCATCATACGACACCGTATTGGATCCAATCAATAATGCTCTAGGATCGGAGATTTTAAACACAAATGCTCGGAGATTCAACCTTCTCAACGGCAGCTCCACCGTCCTTATTAGGTAAGTGAGTTTCAACCCTAGATACACCGCCGTTAATCCTCCTATCCGCCGCCGGTGGAGGAGGAGAAAACTGCGAGCTAGAAGCTGAATCCGTCGATTCATCTTCCTCCTCCGTATCAGTATCAAATCTGGGCTCCGTCTGTTCCCGTGCAGCCACGAGAGTGTCTCTGGAGGAGCTCACCTCGGAGTAAGTATAATAAGAAGAGTTTCTCCCGTAGCTACGACCCACGCCACTAGAGACTCTACTGTTCTCAGGAGACGAATCGAGGGAAACGTCGTCGGAGTTTAAACTCATATCGTCTTCGGAAACAGTGGCGTCAGTGTCAGCTGCTAGGGTTCTGGTGACTGGTACAAGAGCTGAGGCCGATGCGTTGGGAGCTGGTGATTTCAATCGTTCGCTGGAGATCATGGTGTAGTCTTTCTCACTTGAAGTTGCTAAAAATTGAGCTAATGAAGTACGAGATTCGTAAGGAGTTTGCAGATCGATGCTAGGTTTTGCAGCGGAGGAGATGAAGAAAGCTTAATCAGGAAGCTTTCAGGGGGAGGAGCTAGAGAGAGACGATCCAAATCTGTGAATTTCAAATTGATTTTTGTATTTTTTTTTAATTTTTGGAAATCTTTTTGTTACTTTTAAATATTCAACAAAAAAATAGGGAATTCAAATTTGGGAAAGGGGTAGAGAAGAAAGGCAAACCAGTTGGTAAGACAGTCGAAACGGTGTCGTTGTGGCTCATGAGCTTGTTGTTGATGGTAGAGAGTGCATAACGGGTAGTGGTGACGTGGGAAAGCGATTTATTAAGAAATATCTAATACAAAGTGTAACGTTATAACTTTGTTGTTTGTTAATATGTTTTAGCTACAAAACAGGTGGTGGTGGGGATAAATGGAGACATGTATCTTGTTTTCTTACGGCAGATCAACCATTTTTTTGTCAACATATTCCATTCAAATTTTAAAAATTATGAAACTATTCACTTGCTTGAGTTGTAATACTAATATACTGTAATGGGGAAGGTTTATTGAGCATCCGTGACCATACTTATCTACCTCACATCACATGTGAAGTTGCTTATGCTTTTTCATTTCTTTACAGAGATGCAACAAAAGAACATCTAACCTCATTGGTTAATGTGAATCCTCCAATGTTTTGATTACCAAAAAACACTTTCCACTCTCTCAAAGAAACTTTATTTCAAACAAGTGAACAACTGTTTCTTGCTCTTTATTGCAATCTTTTTTTATTCCTTTTTCAAAACCATAGTCATGGCAGAAATAAATTAAAAGAAAACAGAGAATGTGACTCAACTGAGTTTTGAGAATGTGTTATGCGTACATGTCATCCACATTGCACTCGCCGAGGAACACTTTAACACTCCTTGGCGATCCGCAGCTTCCCTCAGCTATTAGAACTCTGTCGTTTGCAGACATGTGTGCTATGATCTTGTATATCATCTCAATCTGCAACATTCAAATATAAAACCTCTTTGATATGTCTATCCGAAAAGTTACTAATGAATAAAAAAAAAACTAAGGATGTGGAATGTACTTCCTCAGGAGCATGGCACCGTTCAGCTATTTCGTCCAGTGTCAATGGCTCTACTGGATCTTTACAACTGCAGGCAGAGAGAAAGAACGATTTGTGTATAAGTGGTGACAAATATTTGAAAAGAGTAGCAGCAGGCATGGTCTGATTCTTACCTGGCTTCATTAAGAACTGACAATACACGCTTTTGCAGAGTCAGAACTTCTGCTGCTGCCTTTTTACCGGCTTCCACGCCTGATATTGTTGTCAGATTCAGTAAACAACTTTCAGTTTTGCAATTGCAGAACATAAGTTTTAAAATTTGGTCAGAATATCTCTACCGGGTTGGTGGTAAGCATTAATGTTCACAAGTGAGGCATATAAACCAACCGCTCTTTCATAAAGAGCTATAAGAGCCCCAACAGATCTTGGTGTCACTTCCTCGATGGTGACACTAATGGACTCTCTGCCATTTGCATATAGAGCAGACCTAGTTCCCTGCACAAACTCAAAACAGTTCCATCAGTGGTCCAAGTACAGTGAGTAAAGAGTGAATACTATGAAACAAGATTCTTGGACCAGACCTGTAGCATTCCAAAGAGGTAGTCTCCACAAGTGACACCTGGCTCAAGATCCCAATCATGACCTGGGGGTCTATCACGTAGCACTTCTATAAAGGTTGCAAAGAAATTGTGGACACCTTCTCTCAGCTGTTGAATGTAGCTAATGAAATGCAACAAATTAATTACTGTTCTATAAGAGCTCCCTTATAGGGAATATATATACGATTAAAGGAAACTCACGCGTGCTGATCTGTGCTCCCTTTGTTTCCGTAGACAGTTAACCCTTGATTAACCTGCAAATTCAAATCACCGCTTCTTGGGATCACACTTGTAATAACAGTACACAAGTAATTAAGTAACCAAGATGTTCTGACTTTTACAAGTGGGCACTAGTTTCAATACCAATTTAGACTTCTTAGGGATTTTAAATGCTCATGAACTTTCACTCAGGGCACTGCGGTGAAAACGGAAGAAAGAGTATGCTTACTGTGTTACCGTCAAGATCAAACTCCTTTCCTAGTGATTCCATGACCAGCTGCTGCAGATACCGGCTAAATAGTAATAAGCTATCCTTGTAAGGAAGGATAACCATATCCTGTAGAAGAAAAGGGAAATGAGTAAAAAAACTCAATCTCCTTGCTAGCCAGCCTTAGACGTTCTTGAAAAAGTTGATGAAACATACCTTGGAACCAACGCCATTAGAAGCCCAGTACCAACACATTGCTAAGAGCGCAGCAGGGTTATTCTTGAGCTGAAACAAATTTACAGGCGAGTCACTGATAGATTATCTAAATTGTGAATAAATTCATCTTCAATGAAGGAGTTCATACACAACCTACAACAACTAAGACTTACCGAAGTTGTCCTAGTAGCCTCATCCATTATAGCAGCACCAGAAAGCATCTCTCTAATATCAATCCCCTATACGCTGAGAGTGCATTAACATACATAAAAGCAACGAATATGATCGTACTAAGTTTAAGATTTTGTACCAATCATTACCTGTAGTGCAGCTGGAAGCAGACCAACTGCAGACATTACTGATGTTCTTCCACCCACCCAGTCGTACATAGGAAACCTAGCTAACCAACCTTCAATTCTCGCCGTGTTATCTAACAACGAGTTTTCTTGTGTTATTGCAACACCCTGCATAAGCATACAGGGAGAAGGTGCTGCTGAGGAACTACAGTTGGGCAGAAGTTGAAACTAAATCATATGCAAATACATCTGAAGGTGTCTAATGATCCATGGGAAGCCAGTCTTCTATAACCAGACAAGATCCACTAGTCTCTGTACAAACAAAAAAAAACGGAAAGAAAAACATGAGATCAAAACCTGTTTTGCGAAGTTCAGACCAGCGTCACGGAATGCTTTCTGTACTTCCAATAGTCCATTTCTAGTTTCAGGAGTACCTCCACTCTAGGGAAAAGTCATGCTCGGCAATATCAGGACCAAGTAGTGTTATAAAAACACTCTGTACACACAACTGGATAAAGTACACACACCTTTGAGATGACAATTACTAAAGTTGAGGCAAGCTCTGGCCCAAGTTGTGCGATCTGATGATCTATTCCCGCAGGGTCGGTGTTGTCGATGAATCTTATCTACCAACAGTCAAAATAATGAACAGTCATAACGAGTAAGCGAAAGAAAAATGAAGCTTTCAATACAGTTTACAACAAGGTAGACTCTTTTGAATCAGACAAAGCAAAGACATGAAGCCAAGAAAAAGACAAAAGGGACAAGTCAAGAATCTTAACACAAGGAAAGGTTACATTGACTACAGTTAGAACAGTGTGAGATACCTTCAACGGAGGATTATCAGGAGCCAAGGCCTCTGCGACAAACTGAGGTCCAAGAGCAGAGCCTCCAATGCCAACAGAAAGTATCTGAGTAAAACGACCCGCAGGAGAAGATGGTGGCTTTATCTGTCAAGCAAACAAGTTTCAAACAATGAGCTAAGTAAAAGACTTTGCATTGCAATAAAAATCAGAAATGTGATAACTTGAAGCCATGATCAAACTACAAAACAAGATGTGATCGAGTAATAAACCTTGCCAGAGACTATGTCATCAGCGAAACTGCAGATCGAATCAAGCGTGTTCTCGATCAATGTCTTTAGACCCGGCCTAGGAGCGAGACTAGAGTTCCTAAGCCAGTAATGACCAACCATCCTTCCTTCATCTGGATTCGCTATCGACCCTTTTTCAAGATCCTCCATAGCTTTAAACGCACCTTGGAATCTGTGCTCCATATCAACCACGAACTCATCGGTGAACCCGACGCGACTTACATCGAGATACAGTCCAATGTCCTTCTGCTGGTAAAGCCAGTCAAGGTACCGGTTCCAGAGCGCATCTGGGTCTTTGATAAGCTCCTTCTTGGCGGAGACATCCGCGTGAGAAATGTCGGAGCGAGAAGCGAAGAGAGTAAACGGTTTGGAGGTGTGTGGGAAAGAGAAGGAGTCTCCTCCTCTGGTCGTAGGTGCGGTTAGTGGTTTAACGGAAAGGGTTTTGGATGGTTTGAGAGAAGGAGAAGAAGAGTAGAGGCTTGAGAGAGAGGTCATCTCGGAGACAGCGATGTTTACGAGGGAAGAGAAGAACAGAACAGAGAGAGAGAGTATATATTTGGTTTATTCAGGGTATCTTTTTATGTGTGTGTGGGTTTCCGGTTTTGATATTTATTAGGAGGAACCAAACCGATGAAGAGAGATGAGTCTGAGAATGAGTTTTGTCCTTGGGTGGTAGCCAACGGTTCTGATTAGATTACGATTCACGAGCTAGTACGACTATACCAATGTTTCAATATCTTATATCTCTAACCTTTGGCATCATATTCTATTTAGCAAATGGCCCAGCGTTTTGGAATATTTGTATTCTGTAAGTAATTAACTAACGCTTGAGTTCCACACTAAAAAAATGTGGAAGTGGTAGACCAAATAATTTGTCACCAGGAGGTTTTATTGTATTCATTATTTTTCAGAATATTAAATATTAGTTCGGCTTAATTTGGATATTAGTTGGTTTTGAGTTGTTTTTATCAGGTTTTAATATCTTATTGTTAAATTAGAATTTAAATCTATATTTTCTTGCATGTGTTCGGTTTAATTTGTTGAGGTATTTAATTTTTTGGTGATAAGCAAGAGACAATTAATATTTATTGAGTTTTATGTTATATGTTTTTTCATGTGTTCGGTTTAAATATCTTTGTTATTGATCGTTAATTAATATCAAGGCTAAATGTATGTTCAAGATAACAAATGAAAAATATATTTCATAAAATTAATTTGTTTTAAAATATACTTCTTATTACTAAAAGTTCTATTATCATATAAAGAAAAACATATTATATTCATAAAAATAAGGAAATTTGCACCCAATAACCATTAAAAAAATAGTTCACCAAATAATCATTAGAAAATAATTGTTAGAATACAACATATACATTATATATTAATTATCATTATGTTCCTATATTTATGATTGCCTAGAATTATTTTTATTTTTTTCTTTTTGTCACTTCCCCTTCTATTTTTCGTAGCTATTAATTTGGTCTAATACAGTTATTTAGTTTTATATTTTATATAATAAAAGCATAAATTTTTTTTCTACATATAATATGTTTTGAAAATTAAAAAACAGACATATATTTCAATAAATTGAATTTATATTACATAAACTAAGTTTTAAATCTATATTATGTTACACATTTATATAGTATAGTTTTATTTCTTATTCATAAGTTATACTAATTTTCTTGTTTTCTATACTATTCAAGAAATATAGAATATAATCATAACTTTACTCTCTCTCTCTCTATGTGATTCGTAACATCAACCTCCATACTCATCAAACCATTGATTAAAATCTCAGTTTCTTCTTATATGAATTAGATTGGCCTCCTTTTTATATAATGAAAAATATTTTTATGTTGCATCAGATAAGTTTGATCTTGCTCTACAAACACATATGCCTACATGGCAACAACAACATTCACTACTTTGACCTCGCTCCACAAACGCTATAACACATATGTAGGGTCATCGTCTTAGTGTTTGTCATATTAAACCAAGAACGAGTTCATCCACTTTGTTCTCTCCACATCCTTCAATGCTATTTCAAGATTGTAGCTGAGAGTTATAATTATGTTCTCGTTGATGATACCATCATGTTTTGTCATGCCTTACTTTCCATTGTTACTGTTCGATACATTATAAGTGAAGAACAATACTAAAGTGAAGCCTTGTGAGTTATCCCCATGTTCTCCTTTATCATACCATCATGTTTTTTCATGCATTACATTCCATTTTTATTGTCTGAGGCACACATCCAGTTACTTGTTCCTTGACATTATCATATCGACTTTATATGCACTAAGGGAAGAACAATATTAAAGTGAAGTCTTGTGAAGTATATTCCAGACAAACACGATTTCTTGTGTATAAAACTAGATGTACTGAAAAATACTAAGAACAATATGATTTCACAATTGTACCAAAAAAATTGTATTTAATACCAAATCGCTCTCCCTGCAACACATTAGCACATAAAATTTTAAATCGCCCTCGTGATGACACGTCGACTTTGTCTTAAAATTATAGTGTGAACGCATTTATTGCAATGTTTACCTTTAATATATTAATATTATTTAAATAATTATATTAAATATAAATATGCTAATTTATTATTTAACTTTTGTTGCTGTTGGTAGTTAACTAGTCATAGGTATCCCGTAAATGTAACAATTTTTAACTGATGTACCAAACGTCCAAATCTTTAAATAACGCTTAAAATTGCAATCAATCGTATCTGCAAATGCCCACAGCCGCAACCGTAATCGTAACCACTGCGGTTATACCAGTCATGCCCTAAGTGATGAGACAAGATTGATCAAGAAAAAGAGGTCATGACACACAAGAAATTTGTAAAAAGACTCGTAAATGAGTCTCCAATAGTTACATATATTTTCACTCTAAAGAATATTATAATCATATTCTTTCTCTACTTATTTATTAATTTATTGTAAAACTTAAAATTTTAATATATTAAAGCTTTATCTTTTTATTTTATTTTACAACCTGAGACAATACAACCACAATAATATTAAAAAATAATAGCACTTGGAAATGCTAAGTAAGAATCTTGCATTTAAAATGACAATAAAAAATAAAATGTTAATTCAGCTAAATATTTTAGTTACAAGATTATTATTTTGAATCTTTTGTTTTTTATTGATTTAAAGTTCCAACTAGTTTAATAATTAATATTCTCAATTTCATAATATTTAAATGTACAAAATTAAGATCATTTGTAAAGAAAAAATGAATTTTAAAATAGAATAAATGGATAGTGTATTTTGAGTAAGATTGTTCGCTTTATATTTGATGTAATATTATAATAATTTTTGCTCTATATTTAGCGTTTATAAAAATAATAGAGTACTATTAGAGATAATTTCAGATACTACCAACTAGCACCTTATTTTAATTTTGGAATATGTTTAAGTTTACTATGTTTTGAACCGTTTCATTTTTTAAGTGAATGATTAGCGTAGTACTAGTTTAGCTGCCACTGAAAAACTTTGTTCCTAAAATATCAAAAAATATTTTAAATTATAAAAATACTTAATCCACTTCAAAATATTATTTTATTTTAAAAGGTTTTTAGTATTCAAAAATGTAGAATAATTCGATATTTCTATGTCAAATTTTATTTCGCCGAAAAATATTCAACAAACTATATTTATAATATTTTAATGATTAGTTGAATTACTTTAATTTATATTTTTAATTATTTTTTTGGAAAATATTTTTTTGATCTTTGTGTTTTAAATATAACATCATATGTTATGCAGTGTATGGAATAATAAAACAACATTAGATTATTCCCAAAACTTTGTTTTGGGTGTTGACAACGATCATCAACTGACAAATTGGAATACCAACGACAATTAAGTTGAACACGTTGCTCAACTGGAAAGTATTATGACTATTATGTCACTAGTTCAAACTATAATAACAATGGTTAATGTATCAGAGATCTCTAGTTCGAGTGATGTTTAGAATAAAACTAATATTACATATTGTTGTATGGGATCCGGAGAGATTAGGGGTTTTGACTCTAAACTTTAAAAAATCAAAGTTAAAAATAAGAAAAATAACAGAAGAATATTGGTCTCCAATACACTAATACCATATTAAGAATATACCAAACATAAAATTTATATACAAGTCTAAATGAGCTGTACAAGTATAAAGCTGACCTCTACATCTAATACTAGTTTTTCAAATTGCCTTGATTACGTATTAAAACAATATTAGATTCGGAAATAAAGAATGTACTTAGTATTTCAAGATTTGTTATTTTAGACTCCAACTGGATTGTTATTTTTGAAATAGAATGATAGGAATGACCTATTTCATTAATTTTAAAATTATTTTACTATTTAATTTATATAGAACAAAATAATCATCTCTCAATTCTACAACTATTACAAAACAATTACAAAGAAAAATATATTATAAATATTTCTTTACAATTTTGATTTGGAATAAAAAAGGAATGAATATATACCATTTTAAACCAATTATGTTTCATCTTATCCCATCCCATCCCTATTATCCATGAATTATTATCCATAGTTACCATTTACAGCCGTAGTACAGTGTCGCACCACGAGGAATGGACCTGACACGAAAATGCGCAGGAAAAAACGAGGGAGCGGCATACTAATTGTGGTTTAAAGAAGTTATAAACATGCTGACGTCATCCATATAAGCAAAAGAAGAAGAAGAAAAAAAAAGTAAAGGAAAACGAAAAGAGACAAACCTAAAAAAAAAAAAAAAAGCTATCGTTCATCGGAAGAAGCAGAGCAGAAGAACGCTCCCTCGCTATAGCCTTTTACTATTCTGTAATCGAAATCCTTTTTTGCGGAGCGATCTCTGTTACTGTTTAGGTTCTGGAAATCGCCGGAGGTTTGGGCTAACTTTTCAAATGAGATAAGAGAAGTGGTTACGCTTATCCTCTAATTCGTCTTCTGAGTAGCTAGGATTCTTCTTCTTCTTCTTCTTCTCTCGATGACACAACGGGTCTACCAAGCCTGGAAAGGAAGCAATGTAAGGCCTTTATCATATAACGATTCGACCCTTAACGTTTATTAGTGTTTTTCTCTAATGGGTATTCTCCAAAATCGATTCTTTTTGCTCTGAAAATGCTTGTGTTCTAGTTGATTTTTGCCAAGTTTTGTTACATGAAAAGAACGGGTTACTATGTAGCAGATAGTCTTAGTTACTCAACTCACTTTAAACCAATGATGCAAAGTCTAATCTTTTTGAGTATTTTCTCCCTACATTGGAGAATTAGTGATTGGTTTGGAACTGCAAATATGATCTTGATTTGTCCGTTTTTGCAGAAGTTCATTCTTGGTGGGAGATTGATATTTGGTCCAGATGCTAGATCAGTGCCTGCTACCGTCCTACTTATCCTTGTTCCAGTTGTTTTATTCTGTGTTTTTGTAGCTAGGCATCTTCGCCATGAGTTCTCTCCTCACAATGCTGGATATGCTACCTTGGTGGCTCCGATTCTCTTCACTATCTATGTAAGTTTTCTAATGGTGCCCATCTGATACCCACATATCATTTGATGTCTTGTTTTACATTACTTTTTCTTGTTTGCTTGCTGTTCAATCGACCTATCATCACCACTTAACCACACAAAAAGCCTCAGATTTTTGATTGATTTGTTGAAAAATGACTTGATTATACATTGCAGTCATGTAACATAAAGATGTTTTGTAACTCTGGCTTAGAAGTTTAAATCATGTCTTCTTATTCTTTCACTTGTTGTGTGGCAATTCAAAACTTTTTTTTGGCTTTGCTGAATCACGTAGTTGGTTTTGATAGGTATTGATCCTCCTATCTTTCACATCTGCAAGAGATCCTGGTATTGTTCCGCGAAATTCGCATCCACCAGAGGAAGATCTACGCTATGAGACAACAGTGTCTGCAGATGGAAGACAGACACCTAGTGTTCAAATTCCTAGGACGAAAGAAGTCGTCGTTAATGGCATCACCGTTAGAGTGAAATACTGCGATACCTGCATGCTTTACAGGCCTCCTCGTTGCTCTCATTGTTCCATTTGCAACAACTGTGTCGAGCGCTTTGATCATCATTGTCCATGGGTGGGCCAATGCATTGGACTGGTAAGCTCATTTAAAACCATATTGAGTTTGAAAACGATGATCTTCATATTTTTTATCACCAGAAGGTTTTGTGAGGTTTGTTTTCTGCCATGCTGTCTTGTTACGTGAGTAGACTCTGACTTTGAAAAATCTATCCTTTGGCAGAGAAACTATAGGTATTTCTTTATGTTTGTTTCATCGGCAACACTTCTCTGCATCTATGTGTTCGCCATGTCGGCTGTATACATCAAGACTATAATGGATCATCAACGCGGAACCGTATGGATGGCAATGAGAGAATCACCTTGGGCGGTTGCACTGATGATATATTGCTTTATTGCCCTGTGGTTTGTTGGAGGGCTCACAGGGTTTCACTCGTACCTCATTAGTACAAACCAGGTCAGTTTCACTTGCAATCATTGGTTCCATCTTCTGGTATTAGTCCACACTGTTATGATTAGCAAACTGTGAGTCAACTGATAGCAATGCTGTGCACGTTTTGCAGACAACCTATGAGAATTTCCGGTACAGACCAAACAGCAGAACCGTGGCCTATAACCGTGGGTGTGCTAACAATTTCATAGAGGTGTTTTGCACGAAGGTTAAACCCTCGAGGAACAACTTTAGAGCCTTCGTCGAAGAAGAACCTCCAAGAGTTGTTACTCTACCCACCACCACCAAGGAATCAGCCGAAGTAGAGGATGAAGTTGGGAGCCGGCGACAGAAAGTGGAAGACGATCTAGACATTGGGGACGATCTTATGAACTTATCACAGAGGTGTAATACAGCAGAGGCCAGCTACGACCAACCTCATCAGACTTTGGACATTGACCAAGCGGCTCTTGGGGTTGCTGAGAGAGCAGCAACGATAAGGACAGAAACAAGGCATGGGAGCTGGGGAAGAAGAAGTGGGAGCTGGGATATAGCAGCAGATGTAGCTAATTCTAAAGTCCGGGAGAGCCAAAGCTAACGCAACTGCAAAGGGAGGAAGATGATTGATTGTTTTTGTTTTTAATTGTTCCAAACAATTGGGTGGTCTCTTTTAGGACAGACGTGGGAAGATCTGATTTGGTTTTGAGGGATTTGCCAATCAGTTCATGTAATCTTTGAGTATATTATTCCCTTTACCATCTTCCTTTCGTTTCCTTAAATGTCTATTGTGTTGTTTTGTTGATATTGTGTGGAGTTTTTAACTTTTTATTATCAAATTTGATTTGATGATATCTAGTGTAACTCTCTATTAGGTCCAGGCCTTCTGCATGATACCATAATCGATTTGAAAAGTCCAAAGCTAAAAATAGTAAAATACCCTATTGGAATTTTTATTAAATAAGTCTCAAAAGTCGAACTTGTTGAATATATCCGAAATTGGAAATATTATCCGAAGTCATTCGAACATATATATACTTTACCCCAAACTTACATCTTTCATCTCCATTCATTGTAGTCGAACTCTTAAATAAAGCTAATCCAAAAAGTATCACAAATTAATTAAACAAACTGGACACCACAAAAACTTACTCTCTTCAACTTCTTCCCCATCAAAGATGAAAAAAAAATCACATGTGGTTCATCTTTGAACCTTTTTTTTTTCTGTTTATGTTTGTGTTAAGCGATTCAGCACTTGATGCCTCTGATGATTGCTTCTAAGTTCTAACTACTGATTATGTCTTTTTGGTTTCACAAGATAAGTGCCTGGATGTTTTTGGGTTTATTACATAATCTAAAATTACAAATTACAAATTTTCTGGTTGATTCTTTTTTTGCAAGAACTATGTAACTTTGTTTAAGTTTGACATTTGGTATGAACATGTTTTCGATACTAAATACCACTTCAATTTAGTTTAAAGAATTTGTAAGTTTCAAATAATTGTTCGTTTTTTTAGATATATCCAAATTACCAAAACTAGAACTACTAATACACAATTCGAACCCGAATTCCGGACGCTCAACCCTACTCTCTGCCTTAGAGCAACTCTATTGAAAGTTATCTTAAAAAAGAGAAAAACAATAGTATAAGTGGATATCTTAAGTGTTGAGAACCCATATTTGAGAACCTCTCGACAAGGTTGCTCTTAAAACTGTCATGTTGTGTTTATCTGAACCAAAATCCGGTTATATCAGTTTCTCTTATATACGCTATGAAAAATGCAGTTTTATATCCTTGGATGTATGATTGATTTTTTAAGTCTTGGTTGCATATTGTGTTAACAACAAAAGATACAAATACAGAACTGTGTATAAAGTATAAACTAAATAAAATGACCTTTTCGTTTCTATTCTATGTATAGTATAATTTATGTCAAACAAAACTTCAGTGAAATGTGTTAATATTTAGCTAAACATATTGGATCAGATCAGTACTTTTTTATGATCCTCGAACCTCAACACTTGTCCTTGACATAGCTCAATTTTCTAAACAAAGAAGAGGATCATGGACTTTTTTTTCGCTGACTAAGTTTGTACAAACTATTATCGTAGCTTCTCCAAATTTAGCAAATATAAGCAAACTTTTAGTAAAAACCTTACGTATTTTACATCAGTTCTAAATATAGTAATCTCTAAAAATATCAAACGTCCCCTGACCACGCCCTAGTTCTACTTGTATATATACCCACCCTCAACCTAAAAGCAAATCAACATATTTAAAACTGAATAACAACCGGGAAAAAGGAGAAAAATAAAAACAAAACTTCCGACGCAAAAGAAAAAAATGGCAACGTTCTCTGCTTTGTCCACCTTCGCCGCGGCGGCTATTACATTGCAACTACTCCTAGTCCCAGCTTCAGCCTCTCCTCACATGAAATACATTGATGCTATCTGTGATCGCTCCCACGACCTAGATTACTGCGTTAAAACATTGACTACCAACCCCCCTACGGCTGCTCCCATTGGCCTGGTACTCAATCTTTAAACCAATGTCTCTTTGTTTGTGTTTTTTTACATATGTAAAAACGAATACCATATTTACTAGTCCACATGGCTGATGCGGTCAAGTGGTAGGCGAAACCTGAGAATGTGTTAAAACACTTTTTATTAAGGTTCTAAAAATCGGTGCGGCAACTCGGTCCTCTCTGAAACGATTTTCTTAAAATCCGATTTATACCGATTTATACAATTCTAGTCTATTGAAATTATTCAGAATCTGTTAAAATCGATCTAAATTAGTCTAAATATGTTAATTTAAACAATAATGTTAGTATATATTCACAAATTTATCTAATCATATCTAATTTTGATAATTTATAATAATAATTTTATATTTCTATTTAAAAACTAAAATATTTCATATCAATGTCACATATATATAAAATAAGTCAATAATTCGTTAACGCCTAGGCCTCGCCTGGGCCCCGAATAATCCGCCTAATCGCTAGTCCTCTATAAAGCGCCTAGTTACCGCCTAGCGATTTCTTGAACATTGCTTTTTATGAGGTTTTGAGTTTCATTTGAAACAAAATCATTAGTATGTTTCTATCAATTCAAATGTCAACTGCATATGCTTATCCTAAATGAGAATGATCATTATTATAGTAATAAAATCTCTTTGTTATTTCTTGAAAAGAACCCACTGGCCGAGGCCGTGATGGCGCTCACCATAGCCCACGCCGAGAAGACAGCAGCTTTCGTGGATGAGACGGCTAAGAAAGAAGCAACTCTTCAGACATCGTTTGCCGAGTACCACAAGGCCTACTTAGCCGTGGTGGCTGATCTCAAGAGTGCAAACTTGAAGCTCAAGCAATCCCCGGACACTGCTCACTACGACGTTAGGGCTTCGACCGACCAGATGAAGCGTGTGGAGGGATTACTTGCGAAAAACAATGACAAGGCTTCAACCGCTCTCAAGGAAATGACCGTGCAGATGGGGAAGCTTCTTGATCTTGCAGCTAGTGCCGCCGATGCTGTGGACGATGATGACGAGAACATCCACCGTCGCGTCTAATTTTAAACCGGTCGAGTTTCGTTTTTTTGTGTTCACAAATACAAAATGAAAAATATTATAAATAAATGAATATAAATATATGTACACACACGAACTGTGTTGTGATAAAACTAGTAATTAAGTTTTTGAAATATTTGCAGACTAATGTTTGTCTTTGGCATATATAAAAAGTTTGCTGTATGATCTTTATATAAAACTAAATACAAATCTGATTTGTATTAATTGTTGCAAGCCTTAAAAAATTTAAATACGAAAATAAGGGTTATTGTGATTTTGGATTTCTTAAAGATAGTTTAATCATTTATATTAAAAGAGAATCATTACAACATTTTAGATATGACATGTGGCATTATTATAATGATTCTTAGAATCACTAGAGAATTAAGTTATCCATCAAAACATATATTATACTCTTAATTAAACTAATTATAAATTAATTATTAATATACAAAATGATATATTTTTATTTCTTTAAATAAAAACTACAGAATTACTTAATATGTTTAAATATATATATATATTGCAATAAATGATTTAAATGATACAGATTTGGTAATATTTTTTATAGTCTTCATTATTTTTGTTTAACTTGTTATTACTAAAATAAATTAAACAATCATATTCACCATATAATTCATTTTTAGATTTTTCTATTGTTATATTTTGATTTTTCAAAACAATTTTAAATTACTAAATTTTTTAAAAGTCTCATATTTAAAATTTGTGATCAATAGTTTATTTTTTGTATAGCAAAACACAAATGATCATAAAACTATATGAACACAAAATTCATTTAATAGATATTTATATTAAAAGTATACATATTTTAAGATTTTGTAAATTAAATTATATAATAAAATTCTCATTTAATAGATATTCATATTAAAAGTATATATATATATATAATATTGTCTAAATTAAATTATATACCATATAAAAATAAATGTTTTAGTTTTTGAATTTGCATTGAAAAAATATTGAGAACTTAATATTTTAATTTTAAAATTTCATTTCAATTTTTAACTATATATGGTTATAAAATATGAAAATTATTAAAAGTCCACACTCAAATTTTCTGTTTAGCAGTTTAAAATTTTTGTTATTAAAATTACAAATGATTGTAAAATTATATGAGTACATATTCTTATTTGATAAATAATAATACTGAAAAGTATACTATATTAATATCATTTAAATTCAACTATATGCCATAGAAAATAGATAAATATGATTGTTTTGATTTTTTTGATTTTTTTTATCATAACACGAGTGATTATTTTGATTTATGTGTTTGTGTCAATTTAATTATATATGTAATAATTACTTACATCTCAACTATCTAATATATATTTATTATTCTATAATATGTTGAAATGTAAAATAAATAATAGTGTATGCAAAAAGTTTTGTATACCGAATATTAGTTCAAGGTGCGGATTTTAACCTAGTGTAAATATAAAAGAAAATCCATATTAATTAAGGGAAATATCCGATTGTTTAGGGTTTTTGTTTCTTAATTTCTCGAACCGCATAGTCTGTATTCTACTTACAAGATCTACAGATATCATGCAATTCTGCGAGATTTTATGTAGACTTTAAGGTTCGACCGCAAAATCAAGCTTTCAATTGCATGGTTGACCCCACGATCGTAGAGTTTGAGTTCTATTTATAAGTCAAAATTGTGAGTGTAGAGAAACTCCTAAATCTCAGAACAAACGAACCTTTTTATCCTTTTTGGGAGGTTTTTGAGTATCTATTTTGCTTGTTAGCAGACTTAGATTCAGGATTTTTTGTATCATTTGGACATTACTCAGTAATGAGATTCACATATTTGAAAAAAAAAGTATGACTCGCAATTTATTAGTCATGTTTGTCTATGTTTTCTTATTCATAAATAAAAAATGCAAAACGCGTTTTAGAAGATATAGTATGGTTTTAAGAACATTCAAAGTCCCATGTCTACTACATCTAAACATTGAAATAATGCTCTCAGTTCACTACCATACCTTGGTGAATTTTCACGTTGGCGCAGATTTATCTAAAATACTTCACTGTTTTATATTTTAGCACCATTTTAAAAATCATTTACAAGATCCAATGAAGGAATGCGATTCGTATTATCAAACATTGTTACATGCCTACATACACTTGAGTTTAAACGGCTAAATCAAAAGAATCGCGTAGCTAGCTTGTGTATATAAAAATAGACGAAATTCTTTGTTTTCAAGATTCTTAATTTTATAATGAGATAATGACCAAATAGAACTAAAAAATTTTTTGTTTCCAAAATATCATTCAAAGAGAAAAATGATTAAAATAATTTTTATTAAAAAATGTAAATATATATTTATATCCTTGGGTTAACTAATCTAAAGTTAGGGTTTAGAGTTATGAGATGAAAATTTGGAGATAAACTTAAAATTAAAAAAAAATAGGAAAAAAAAATAAAATTTTCAAAATAAAAAAGTCTATTTTGATTTTTTTTTCTTAAGGTATATTTTTGCCCTTTTATAATTTAATTAGATAGCAATAAAACTATATACCCAATACATTTAATATGAAAATCTGAAATATAAACTATTTACTAAAAACAAAATAATAGTATTTGATCATAGAGTAAATTTGTGGTTTTTGAATAAAGTGCTCATCTAGTTATTTCTATTAAAAAAATCCTTGAACTTTTTTTAATTAAATCTCTAAATATTATGGAGAAAAGGAACCCCAAGGCCAAGATTAATTTGATATGTTGGTATCAAACCGTTACATCGATTAAAATGAGGACTATAAATGGGGTTGTGTCGCGATGTGAAAGAGACAAAAGAGTGAGGGAGGTTTCGAAGCAAAGCTCAACAGAAAAAGAAAGTGAACATAAAAGGAAAAAGAGAGAAGACGAGTTAATGTGATCAGCGGTGAGTTTTGGTAAGATAGCGATGAGAAGGTGACAAATGTGAATTCATGCCCCTCTCTCTCTCTCGTCATTTTCTGCATTAATATGGATTCCATCATGTCCATCCAAAATCATTGGTTTAGTTTTTAGCATATTCCTTTTGGGATTTATTTTCGAACTATATAGCTGAATTATGTATTTGTTTTAGTTACAGGAATAAAAGTACTAGATTTCCTTTTTTTCTTTTAATTTAGTTACAACTTACAGGAATAAAAGTACTAGAATCTAATAAAGTATCATGAAAATATATTAAACAATTTTATATTTTTAACTAGTTTCATTTTTAGGGTCACTTGATTAGGTTGATGAGAACCTTACTTATGTTCACAAAATTATACAGTATATAGTTTCTTTTATATAGCTAAAAAAAAATCCGGAATAACATGATTCATATAATCTCTCTAATCAAAATTAGGAAGATATAAAAAGAATTAACTGTCCTTAACTCCAAAGAATATTAAAAAGGGTTGCTTAAAATGTAGCCACTTCTAGCTTGAATCTTGTAATTGACATGGGAACATAGCAATACAGATTGAACTTGTGCATATGTGCGGACATTCATATAGTACTAACACAATCTCTGTTGCTATTTTTTTTTCTAAAATTGAGAAATTTTATAGTAAAAGTGTAATTTACTCAAATGTTTTTGTCCTAAAATAGCAATTTCTAATTATCGAGTAAAATGGAGAATTACTGTTTCTTTTCTTATTTATAGAGAAAAATAGTAATCTCTATGTAGAAGAAAAATTACAGGTACGTTGAAGTAATTTCAACTTTAAATGCTATTATAGAGGTAAAAAAATAATGAGTTTGAAGATGCTCTAATAGAGTATATTCATATAGTACTGATAAAGTGAAAAGAGCTTATATATTGACAGATTACCAAAGTTGGTCTGGTTTAAACAGACATTGATTATGGATACTCAAACAGCTTATGAGTCTAAGACAATAGAGGGTGAAATTACTTGGTCTACAACCAAGCAACCTAGGCTAGGAACACCTTACTTTGATTATGGATCATTTGGTATACTATTGTGGCATCATAAGTAACTTCTATCAATCTAACCATTCGAACCAAAGTTGAATATATCACAATGCATCCTAAACAGTCCCAAAGTAGAAGATTAATTAATTAACTAAAAGAAGAAATCATGTCCGGAAGTACAAGTACTTACAAAAGAGTCATACCAACAACAACAAAAAAAAAGAAGAAGCAATGATGATGATCTCTTGTGCTTTAAATCATATAATAAAATTTAGGGTTTCTTACCAAGAGAGTTCTTGTTGTTATGCATCCAAATCTTAAGCACTTGTCTCCTAACACCAGTTTCCGCACAGAACTGCTCAACCGCCGCGTCATCATGCTTCTGAATCCGCCACCCCAGCCTCTCCGCGAAGCCTAACATCTTCTCCTTCTGCTCCGCCGTGAACTTGGTTCTAAACCTCTTAGCCCTTGTTCCCCCACTGCTGCTCGGATTCGACGTATCCTCCTCGTCCCCGGAGGCCACAGGAGGCCTGTAAGGCTGCCCTGCCGCCGCCTGAGATGTTAGATGAAGGTATCCCGGCGGTGGCAGCTGAGGAGGACGGTTGTAGTACGTTGGAACCCTGTGGGCCCTTCCGCTCGTGATCTCGGTTTCCTTCCGGTGGAAGTTGCGGTGGCAGCCACAAGCAGCACACTTGAGAGCGTCGAGTGAACCATCTTCACCGGAAGGCATGAACTCGCAGCAGCCGTCCACGGCGTGGCCGCCGATGTTAACGGCATGATTCTTTAAGCACTCTCTGTACCTTATCTTCCCTCCAAGGCTTTTTCTACTTCCTCCACCGCCACCTCCTCCGCTTGAGGTTGCTCCCTCGCCGCTCAGAGAGTCGTAACCTCCGGCGGGGTTAACACCCGACATCTCCATTTCTTCTTCTTGCTCCTCAAAGTTCATTTTTCTTCTTCTTCTTCTCTCTCTCTTTCCCCTCTTTATTTTTTTAATCCTTCAACGTCACCAGAGACATCTGTACAGTTAAATTCTAACTTAAAATCCGGAGACCAATAATTCATTAGAGTTGAGAGTACAAATAATGAAAATACATATATACTTATATACAAAACGTATACCTATATATAAATATAATCTAATCTAAGTGAAAGGATGAAAATATGAAGATAAGAGAGAGAGAGAGAGAGAGAGAGAGAGAGAGAGAGAGAGAGAGAGAGAGGGAGAGAGAGAGAGAGATGATGAGAGTGTGGTCAACAATTTTCGCAAGCCTGCCGCTTGGTAAAAATGAGCCTCAACCTTTCAAGTTTTATTTTATTTTAGCATATTTGTTATGTATATATATAGCTTCATCAAAATATAAAAATAATAAAACAAAGTATTTCCAGGGTTTGATGAAAATACAGTTTATATGATAAATTATCAAAAGTTTGTTTTGTTTGTATAGATTTAACTATATAAGTGGTGGGGTTTGATATTGATTAGTGATTAAAAGGGCGCTTAGGGTTTTGTTCACGGTACGTGTGACTATGGACTTTAATGCTAAAAAGGATCAATGTATAGAACTGTGGTCTAAGCAAAAGTGTCTTTGGGAAGTTGCCGATCACAGCAAAATGGCAAGACCATAAGAAGTAGAGATAACGTGTCAAGATGATAGATCCGGCTTTAATTTTGGTTTTTGTTTGTGTTCACTATAAAAGAAAACATAAAACAATAACTAATTATTCATTCAGACGAACTATCTTCACTGAATTGGTTTTCATATTATTATTTATAGTATAATTACCTTATGTTCCTATTTCTACATATATAGTTACTGACCTAATGTTAAATTATGTTTGTGCAGCCGTTTTCAAGTTTAAATTAAAATTATCGAACCTGGCTATAACTTACTCCCAAATGCATCTACCAATTAGAATTTTTTTTTTTTCAAGAAAGTGTATCAATTTAATTTGTTCCTATCAGAAATGGCCATGTTTATGTCCATAAAAAAAGTTTATGCCCATGTGTACATCATATTCGTCAGGTATTCTTAAACTAGTGTCGAGTAACATGTGCACTCTATATATAGTTTTGGATAGCTCCAGATCATGTTTTATCAAGTTTGGTAGAAAGATCACTACTATGAATACTTTGTTGATATACAAAATTGTTGGACATTCATATCCTCTAAAGGAATATCCTAAAATAGACCTAAAAAAATTTTGTTTTCAAAAAGGCCTTCAAAAAGAAAAAAATGTAAATATACATTTATATCACTTAAGTTAATTAATCTAGATTTAAATTTTAGAGTTATGGAGTGATTTTTGGAGATAAAATTTAAAATAAATAAAAAGTAAAAAAAATCTATTTGATTATTTTTTCTTAAGTATATTTTTGTGACGAAAACTTTAAAATGTTTATTTTATAGATTTTCCCTAACATTTAACTGTTCGTTATGTGATTAATTGACTAATTAAAGATGAACGGGCTTGGAAACAAATACAATGGCTCTAAAATTGAAGAATAAGTGAAATTAAAACTCAACCTCATGTTCGGATCAATTTGGTATCAAAAAACAATAATTAGAATTTTCTCAAAACAAGGACTCAATTGTTAAACAAGGAAGAAGACAAGAAAGAGTTATTATGGAGAGGATCAAGTTGATAAAGAAGGGGAAGATCTGATTGTGGAAAAAGACAAATTACGCAACGGCCGGGTTTTGACGACGGAATAGTTCCAACAAAAAAAAAAGAAGTGATGTGGCATAGTCAGGAGAAAGTTGATGATGATGATGAATTCTGCAGAAACATCACGTGAATCTTTGTGTGGTTCCGTCTCCACTTCCCCATCTCTTCTCCTCATCCATATATATTCTCTATAATATTTATTTGTCTGTTTCTAGAAGTTTTATTTTAACACATTCATTTGTTACTTACCTTTATGTGAATTTTTCCATTTTGAACATGTTAAAAGTCCATAACCTTAGTAGCAAGCAGCTCACATGTTTATTTTTCATGTTCCCATGGCAGTGGTCAAGTGGTAGTAGAGACTTAGGAATATGCTAACACTCTCTTACCAGTCTCATTTGAAACAAAATCATGGCACCAATAAGAAACATTCCAAGCTTGGATTACACTGTGGTGAAAAAAATCCACATTGAAGAAATAAGTACATTCATACTAAAATTGACCTGATCAACCGATATGATATATCAAAAAAAAAATTATATCTATTGTAGTTAAATTAAAGGAGAATTTCATTTATACCATAAATTTGATATTACTTTACAAATTTATCTTTAATGAATGACTAATTTTAAAAATACCTTAACTTTTTGATGAAACTAGACTTAGTTAATTTTTCTAAATATTTATAAAAAAAATAGAAACTCAACATCACCCCTTTAACACTAAACCCTAAACAATAATCATTAAAGTGTAAATCCAAATATTAATATATTTTTGATAGTGTGTATTTTTGTAGAATGATTATGTTATTTTGACAATTTCTCTTAAATTAAGTTAGCTTGTATCACCACTGCTTAAAACGTAGCTATAACAATGGTAGAGTTGATATTTTTTACTATCATCTTGATCAAGAATACTATACATCCTTGCAAGATTGGACATAATTAGCATTTCCATGATGATTTTTCTTTATTGACTTAATACAATTTTTTTCAAATGAGCAAGAAGCTTGATGACTCGTGCTTGATCGACCTTAATCTGCTTAGTTTATCAATTAGTACATTTCAAGGTATTGCAATTATAAGGCTTGTCTGCGGTTATACATAATTAATTTTTATACATACTACAGGGAAATATAATATGTAATATTGAAAAAAAAACAAAAACTGGGTCATGCTAGTTTTCAAACTTAGACATTCGAGTACTACATTAATGTTTGATGAACGTTAGTTGAACAATGATGCTACGACACAAACACTCGGTTGTGAATGAATCCACGTTCATTAAGGTGGTTGAAATCTCAAACGTGGCATTATTTATATTTGCAAAAATATGGAGAAAACACTTGTCACAATGCTAGATACATATATTGTCATCACATGCACGTGTGTACTTACAAAGTTGAATTGAAGGAAGATGAAATCCTGTGAATGAATATATTAAAGTTAGAATCTGTATCTAACAAGCTTATCCTCACATAGCTCGGATCATCTCCAAAATTCTTGCCGCTTTTCGTTATAATATTTTTCTTTTCTCTCAGAAACTTTTCACAATCCACAATACATTCTTCACACTTTAACCATGCAAAAGCTGCACAAAATAGAGTAAAACAGCATCAGTTAAAGAAAAAAAAAGGGTTTGATACTCGGATCAGGTAGTGTAGTGATCCTTCAGAGAGAAGTCTATATTGTAGCACTAAATGTGTTTCTACTGGAATTGACCAGCAGATAGAATATAAACAAACTAGTTTTGATATTAATCATTTATTATGTTTTGTTTTAACGTACGTACCTGGTTGTGACTCAAAGACCTTGCCAAAGAAATTGCAACGTTGAGAGGCAAAAACAGGAAGGGTGAAACCTTTACTAGTCTTCGCTGCTTGTTTCAATAGCTTCCACCTCTCAGACATGGCATCATAACTGTGCTCAAAGAAGGATTTAGCCGTTACATTACCACTTCTTTCACAACTGTCTGACACTACCTTCAGAACCTTGGCTACTTGAAGCTGCGAGATCTTTGAAACCCCAAGCGTGTTGAGTTCTATGTACTCTGTCATTTTCTTGGCCGTCTCTCTGTCTTTCACCAAACCCCATCTGCGAAAATGTAAAGTTTAAGAGACGTTTACTTTTGTATGGTTTGTTCCCACTATAAATAAGCAAATGGACACAAGAACATACCCAATGCGCATCCCTGCATGGCCAGTGCTCTTTGAAGCAGTGAAGAGCATTATATCGTGATCAGCTATCGATGTTATAGGCGTATACTGCGGCCAGTAGTACGCCAAATCATGGATCAGTATACCTTCACTACGGTTCACCACTGGTTCTCTCAAGAACCCATCAGGGTTGTTTGGTGATGTAACAATTTCAATGTATGGACCTTCTTCCTTGTATGTCTTTGCATCTCCTCCCCATCTATATAAACCCGACCTAAGACAATCTGTAATCAACGGGTATGACTGCAACCAAACCACGTTAGAGTGATTTGTAAGCTTTAAGGAAATCAATAAACCTAGCTAATATGACTCACATGATAACAAGGCGAAGCTGAGACGACATTAATGGGACCAGAGTCATCATGTGGGGAGAGAGCATAGAGAGCAGCCTGATACAACTGTGTTGACCCAGTGCCGACAACAATATAACGGTCTTGTGTTACAGCGTTCCCAACAACTTTATGCACCCTCACAATCTCTTTGGCAAGCTCTGGTTCAAGAAACCAACAAAGATCGTTGTTGTTATCTGACAAATAGCTGAGAGATTGCCATCCACGTATCACCATTGTTGTCATGTCACCCATTTGTTTCCAGTATCTCTCATAAACCATTGGATCACCACTGCGTATAACATGTACATTAATTAGGTTTATAATACGACAAGAATATTTGATGAGTCAATATATAAGAGCTGGTGGGTCCTTTTCTTTTGTTAATGGAGAGCATAAAACAACAAGTTCCTGTTTCTGAAACAGCAAAGAACATGCTCAAGCAGATCACTAAAAGTAGTCCTTTAGATTCTCTTAAAAGACATTATATATTTTTCTATGCATGTATGCAAAATCATGTCCACCACAAAGAGGGCCCTCTTTACCATTTTTTTCTATTTTGCCTAGCATTCAAAAGAGTTTTCTAATTACTAATTTTTTCCATTGTTTCAACCTATTGGGCATCACTAACTAAATTAATTGCGAGCATCCAAAAAGGAACATCACTCACTATCTTCCTTCCCCTCACAACATTCCACATACCAAATCCATATAAATAAATAAATAAGCACTCTCTTCTTTACTTTCATTAACAAATAAGAATGGCCCATGTTCAGTTTACATTGACGACTAATATATATAAAAAAATCCCAATAAAGAAGTTAAATGGACCACCCAATTCAATCAACATGCAACTATATTTTTCTGCATACTCTTCAGGATTGGTTTGGCGAGTCATAAGAAAGTAAATAACAGAAACAAATACTCAAACTAGCGGCGTACGTTAAGGAACAGAAACCATACACAGAACTAGGACATAAGAGCATGATTATCCGGGGTTCTTAGGAGGGTTTCTTGCACTGTTCGCGTCAGTGGGGTCCATGAACAGTGCAAGAACCGCTTCTAAAAACTACTAAATAAGAACCGGTTTTAGAGAGTTTCTTACACTGTTTGCAGGCCCCACTGACACGTGACGGCCCGCAATTGGTTCGTTTTTTAATTTTCTTTTTCTTTTTTTTTTAAACAGCAAAAAAGCAAAAAAAAAAAATTTAAGAACCCCCATTAAGGGTTCTAGGGATAATGATGGCCTAAGGTCATCTTTATCCCAAGTTTCTTAATGGGGTTCTTGCACTGTTTGCGGGCTCCACTGACATGTGGGACCCGTGAACAGTGTAAGAATCGCTTCTTAAAACTCCTAAATAAGAACTGTTTTTAGAGGGTTTCTTATACTGTTCACGGGCTCCACTGACACGTGGCGATCCGTAATTGGTCCGTTTTTATTTTTTATTTTTTTATTTTTTTTAATTAGAAAAAAACGAAAAATGAAAAAAAAAATAAAAAAAAACAAGAACCCCAAATGGGGTTCCTGGGTTAATGATGGCCTAATCCACGGTAACTTGCAATATATATAGATTTGTTAGAGAAAATAGGCAGAGTCAATGAAGATGGTCATCACAATATTTAAGGCATCTTTATCCCAAGTTTTTTAAAGGGTTCTTGCACTATTCGCGGACCCCACTGATATGTGGGACCCGTGAACAGTACAAGAACGCTTATTAAAACTTTTAAATAAAAATCGTTTTTGGAGGATTTCTTACACTGTTTACGGGTCCCACTGACACATGGCGGCACGTAATTAGTTCGTTTTTTTTTAGCAAAAAAAAAAAAAAATAGGAACCTTAAATGGGGTTTTTGGTTAATGATGGTCTTAGAGTGGCAAGGTTGCCCTCTTTTGAAGTTTTGCATTTAAAAATTGAATGGTGACTATGTCATTTAAGTTTGGAGCTTCTTCACTTGGATGCTTAACAAGATAATTAATCCCAGATTCGTCTCTATAATAGCTAGGGATCCTTTCAAAGCAATTAAGTAGTACTATGGGATAAGGGAGAAATTAATTTGTCTGAAGATTCTATATGATACGCCATTAATACAGATTTATTAATCTGGTAATACCAAGAAAGAATAAACAAGCAATTATATATATATACAGTAATTAGAATATAAGAATTGTTTCTTTTTAAAAATTGCAATCAAGAACACTTGAGAGAAAGTCTCAGTATTATGGATGCATAGAGGAACATGTTTATCTTTATGAAACAATTTTTTTTTAAAACATCTATTTTAGTACCATAGAAGATAAAAACTGTTTTTTTCCCATAAATAGAACTGATTCTTTTTAAAATTTGCAATAAAGAACACTTGAGAGGAGTGTTGAGATATATACTATTTGGAAGTCCCAGTATCTGTATGCATAAAGGAACATGTTTACTCAAGAGACTAGACTATGGTGTATTCTATATTTTCTGTTATGATCATTTCCTCTATGATCTTCTTATAGAAACCAAGAAACAAAAGCAGTAAAAACTTACAATTCGAGATTGATAATTCTGTCATCGTCTTCTCCAGTCTCGTTATAGTTGCAAGATGCTGAAGACAAAGAAGAAGATCCTGAGGCTGTGGTAGATACCACAGGCCACATGCTATCATACACCGTTCTATCCAAGGAGGTGGAAACCACAGGCCATATACTAACATACGAGGAGTTTCCACCGTCAGTACCCTTCAAGATCCTTAGAATCAAGCTGAAGTTCACCGCCAACGAGAGGACCAACATGTTCCTCCATGACAGAATCCTCGGTCCAACCTTTCCCATTTTCTCTCCAAACTAAAACCAAAAATTATTAACGAAGAAGAGAACCAAGAAACAGAGTGGGTTTTGTAGCTATAAAGAATACCTCTTTTTATATATTTTAAATTAAGGAAAGACGCAAAAAAGAGAAGGAACCAAACATAAGTGGGTTTTGTAAGCTGTCCAGCGAAGACTGAACCCTTTTTTTTTAGCTGGAGATATGAATGTTTAAGAGGTTAAAAAAAACAACCCTTGAAGAATCTCAAGAGATAAAGTTGCTGCAAGCTTTCTTCGCAAGGTAATGGCAAAAAAAGCTTTATATTTTGACAGACATATTCTAAAACCGAAAGACTATCTGCCAAAACATAAATGACAACACATAAAAGCATCTGTCAAAAATTGCAAAAACATAGAAAATGTCGTAGAACAAACCTAATTTTTTTTTCTCACTGCGAAGAAGCTTTTAGTCGAGCTGAAGAAGAAGAAGGTGTTTTAGCTCTGTTTTGATTGTAGACCTTGGAAACGACAGTACATGAATCGAGTGAGAGACAATGAACTGAGTCAGGATCTCTGTTTACTACAAGACTAGTGAATGGTGTTATGTAATACTAATTTCTAGGTTTACGTCACTTCTCAATTTCCACATGTAATTAGATTAGATGCGTTCATGCACCGACTTAAAATATCATCTTCATTTTCAGTCTTCAATATATAACATATTTTTGGTTAAATATTAATTCTTCTGCATAGAAACATTGTATTTTTAAATTTGAAATCAGTGAATTATTTGGCAAAAACGTATTCAGCTAAACTATAGTTTTTTTGGGTGGTTTATTTATTGTTGTGAGAAATAAAGTAGCTTTCTTATTATTATTTTTTAAAAGGAACCTTCTACCAGAGACAAACCAATGTCACGTTACTAGAAAGAAGGCAAAATTAAAGGTGGGCATTTTGGTTTAAATTTGGATTTGGTTTGATTTGTTTGGTTTTAACCGAAATCAATCAAAACTAACTTAGTTTGTTTCGTACGTGTTCGATATGGTACAGTGTAATTTTTGTTCGGTTCAATCTAATTTTGATTTTGTTTGTATTTATTTAATTTTTTTTCTGTTCCGTTTACGGAAATATTATTTATAAAATATAAAATATTCAATTTTTTTTATATCTAAACGTAAAGCGAACATCACAATAAAAATATAAATTTTATATAATTATTTTTAAATCTAATTTAATACCATAAGTAATTTTTAAGTATTAATGTTAGTGTACGAGATTCATTTTTAATTTTTTTTTGTTAATTGTATTTTTCTGTTATTAATCTTAATGTAATTAGAATATATAATTAATTAAACACTTTGGTTTTTGGTTCGGTTTAAAATTCAACCAAACCAAATCTTTTGGGTTGACATATATTTTGATCAGTGGCGGATCCAGACAAATTATTTAATGGAGGCACATAATTAATAAAATACTAAATTAATATAAGAAAAGTAAAAACATTAATATATATACTGTAATTTGTTAATAATAAGTATGAATAACTATAGACTAAAAACAAAAAAATTACATATATTTTTATAAATTTTATTAATCATAATACATTTAAAATTTTCTATATGTAAACAACGATATGTCAATACTTAGATATACAACTCTTCTATTCTAAAATATTAAACTAAAATAAATAATTGTTTATTATTATATTTTAACTAAAATTATTTATTTATTAACAATTATGAATGTCTATTATTAACACAATGAAATGTGCTTCAAAACAAAATTAACCTAAATATGAAAATATAATTGAAAGAACTATAAAAAAAAAGGAAAGATATGCTAACAAGGAGAAAAGAGAATAATATCAAGAATAAAATAAAATGTAAGAAACTGCTAATATAATTTAGCTACAGAAAAATACAGTAACAAGTAAACGTGTCAAATAACACATTTATTATACATAAAAAAATACAAAGTGGGGGTTTCGAACTCAAAGTGTAGAAATCAAAGGGGAGAATCTTAACCAATTGTTCTACCAAAGTTAAATGATAACTTTAATAACTAAGCAAAATATACTCCCTCCGTTTTTTTATAATTGACGTTTTAGGGAAAAATTTTTGTTCCAAATTATTTGACGTTTTCAGTTTTCTATGTAAAATTTATTAGTAATTAATGTTAGATTACCAATGATATTATAGTTTCTATTTTATTATTGGTTGAATTTTGGTTAGGTAAATAATTAATGATGTTTTTGTTTAGAAAATAATAAAAAATTAAATGTTTTTTAATCTATGTGTATAATGATAGGACGTCAATATATAAAAAAATGGAGGGAGCAGTAGGGGCACGTGCCCCCGTAGTTTACAGTGTACATCCGCCCGTGATTTTAGGTGGGTTTGAGTTAGGCTGGTTTGGTTCGGTTCTCACCCCTAATCTGCAAAATAATAAAATCTGGAGGAAACAGTGCAGCCCAGAACTACTTCGACGCTTTCTCTTCGTCGTCTTTGAACCAATCCGAGCTTCATATCCATCACTCGAATTCGTTTCTCGACACATCCTTTTGGTTTCCTCCTTCAATCTCCCTTCTTCGATTGCATCGATCACCCACTTTAGCATCCGATCTGCCCCCCTTCCCCCTTCTCACCATATCTAGGGTTTCCGAGGTTGGTATTCTATTGTCTCCCTTTGGTCAGCTATTCTTTCATCGTTTGAAGAGTGACGAGTTTATAGAATCGTTATCATCGATCGACTCGTGAAGTAATTGGTTCCTTTCGTAGAGATTCTGATTGACATTGATAGATGTTTAGTAGGTTCTTTGATTTATTTAGGAACACGTTATCGTGTTTCTCTAGCAATTTGATTGCCGAACATTGTCTGTTTCTGGCAATTGATTGGGTTTTTGTAATGAGATTTTTTCTTTTCTTTTTCCTTTTTTGCGTTCTTGTATAAATTGGGTACTAGTACCTTCTAATTTACACTTACTGGTAAAGTTAATTTCTTTATCATATCAATTGTTTTTTTTTAGAGTTGGCATGATTTGATTCTTGGGATTTGAGTTTGAATTTTCATTTTGTGAGCCTAATCGTGCACTTTCCTTACAGGTTTCATAAGGGGGTGTTTCGATCCTGTAGCTTCTTAGTTATGACCTCTAGCACGACAGGAGATCGAAGGTTTTTTTGCTTTTTTCTTTATAGCTTGTCTTTACCATAAGCTTTTCTATGTTTTTTGGGTAGAAACATGGTCTTTTTTTTTAGAATCTTGTGATGCCTGCATGGTTTCACCTTTGATGTGGTGTTTTATTAATATGAACTACTTCTTTACGGTTTGATGTGTATTCCAACTACTGTTAAAATAAAATCTCTATACGTGCCTGGGGGTGTAGAAGGGAACTCTGTGTTTGGCTTTCTTTCTTTTAGAGATCTTGTCTTCTCCTCTCATGTCATTGCTTTGATAGCAAATTACATTTTGTGGATAAATTAGCAGATGGGGTACTACAAGAAGAAGTGGCATGGCTATATTGGGAAAGGTTGCTGTTCCAAAACCGATTAACTTACCAAGCCAAAGGTATTTGATGAGCGCATGATCATATTTGTCTTATTTTGTACTCTGGTTCCTGAACACTTCTCTTCTGAATTCAAGGTTAGAGAATCAAGGCCTCGACCCAAATGTGGAAATCGTTCCAAAGTAAGTGCACCTGTTTCAGATGCTATTTCTCATTCTTATTCCACGTCAGTTTTTAGATAGTTTAATTTTCTTCTGCTCCTTTATCGTAGGGGAACCCTTAGTTGGGGCAGTAAATCGTCTCTGAATGCGTGGGGGACTTCATCATTGTCACCACGAACTGAAACTGGTCCTGGTTCTCGCCCTTCTACTGGTGGAAGTGTCACTCGACCTTCCACTGCTGATAGTGACAAAGCGCATGATTCTTCTTCTATTGCATGGGATTCAAACTCCCGGCCTTCATCAGCATCCGGGGTGTTTCCATCTAATCAGGCTTCAGTTGCGCTACAACGTCCACATAGTGCAGACACAAGACCTGGAAGCTCTCAGTTATCCCGATTTGCTGAACCCGTGTCAGAGACTTCTGCAACATGGGGTCAACATGTATGGTTCTTCCCCTCTAAAATAGTGTATATTATTTATCTGAATCTGCCAAGCGTTAGCATTATCCTTTTTTGTATCCTTACATCTGTTGAGCGCCATGTTACCATTCTCTTACTTCACTGGTGAATGTGATTAGCTGCATCAAACCACAGTAAGTTAGTATGTTGTGGGACAGTGAATTGTGATAAATTTTCTGGATTAGTGATCGATATTCAACCTGAATAGAATTATAACTGCTGGATATATTATTCGTGTTAGCTGTAGAAACAAGATTAGAATGGCTAATTTGTCATTTTTGGGCACGTATTGGTTCTCTTAGAGAAATGGTTTGTTAGTGCGTAAAATGATCTGACAATTTAGTGGCGCATGTTCTCCAATAAGAAATTTGGAAGTCTGGCTGGGCAAATGGAATTTAATGGAAGGGGTTTCATGATTATTTGACAAACTGCATGTCTTCCATTTTTTTGGGTAGAATAGCTGTCTCCACTTTATCTAACTTCGAATTATATACACTGAAAGTTATATTCGCTCTTCAAGATTAGTCACTGTTTTGTACAGGGAGCTGCTCCAACGAAAAAGGATGGGTTTTCTTTGACTTCTGGAGATTTTCCTTCCCTTGGTGCTGAAAAAGAAAGTACTGAGAAGAGCTCTATGCCTCAAGGTATCATCTATAAACACTAAAATAAATATAATCAGCAGTCTCTCTGTAAGGGAGACAAAATAAATGTTTCAATTTGTACCGAAATCTATAAACTCGCCGTCCTTGCCTTCTTGAGAGTGACTTTAGCTAGTACTCATAAATTCGATCCTGTTGAAAAGTATTTCTACACCCGTATTCAGTAAAGTCAAAACTTTCAGGGACTAGCTTCTATGGCTCGCTGTTGGTTGAACACTTTACGATCTTAGATAGCCTCCTAATATGTGCTCCTTGAGGGTTTTAGGGTTACCTAGATATGATGTGATATGATTTTATGAAGTGGATACCTAGAAATTGCTCTTAGAAATTATGATTTTGCAGATGCCGCTCGTCCTGCATCTTCTTCGGGAAGATCTGTGGAAGAACGAGGTGTGGATTGTTCAAACCTCTTTCTATATTAATAACAGATGTTGGCATTTCATTCGAAAGTTACTTATGTTTATTAGGGCCGTGTTACCCTCAGAGGCTTTCATGTGAATTCGTCTTACTCCTTTATTCCCCTTCGTCTCTTTAGTGGATGTTCTCTTGGGCACTATTTTTACTATATCATGTTTCCTATATTCAGAAGCTAATGCACGGATTGGAGATGACAATGCCTGGAGAAGAGATAATAAACCATACAATGAAGATGCACCTAGACATTGTAGAGAGGAAGGGCAATTGGACTCCCGTTGTTCACAATCTTATCCTAATGCTAATTTTCCTCATCAGTATGATTGTTGGCGTGGTCCTCCAGTAAATAATCATCAAGGTGGTGGCTGGTACAGAGGGAACCACCCATATGGTACCCCAATGGGTCCTGGGGGTTTTCCTATAGATCCTTTTCCATTTTATCCTCCGCAAGTCCCGCCTATTCCTGGCCACGAGGCTGGTCCTAGGGGTAATCACCCTGCTAATGGAATGCTTAGGCCTCCGATGCTTGACTCTTATGTCCACCCAAGAATGCAGACTAGGCCTGGGTTTTATCTTGGTCCAGTGCCACATGAAGGCTACTATGGTCCTCCCATGGGGTACGGGAGTCCCAACAATAGAGACCTGCCTTTTGCAGGTAGGCCTTCGGGTCCTCATGCTTATAGCCAGCACTCTGGTCAAAGTGGATATGATACGTCTGGAAGCTCAGTGGCTTTGGAACAGAATGAGCCATCACATCCTCAAGAAAGACAAAGGCAATACAAGGTTCTTTTAAGGCCCCAAGATGGTAGGTTTGGGGAAGATGAAGCAAATCGGGAAGGATTTCTAGGAAATAGGCTCCCGAATGCAGAGGATGTAGCTCAACAGATGCAAACTTCAAAAAACAACAGGAGAGAAAATAGCAATGAGGCAAGTGACGAGGTACAACCACTTAAGGCAGAAAATACTGCCCCTGAAGATCCTAGTTTGATTCAGAAAATAGAGGGCTTAAATTCAAAAACTAGGAGTAATGATGGTTGGCAAAATGCTTCATCGGTCGTCAATAGAGATCAGCAGGAAAGCAAAACACGTACAGTCAATTCTGGGAACTCTATAAATAATGTTTCAGCAAGAATGCCTCGAACTGGTCATGCAAGTGATAGTAAGAACTCATTGCACTATAAACGTGGTGATCCTGCCACCAACAAAAACGCTGAGCTGACAGCTATTGATGGAACTTCTATATCCAGGTCAGTTATAATTTGTCAATAGCGTTTTGGTCAGATATGCTAATCCTTTATGTTGGGAAATTTTTGATGTTAGTTCCTCCAGGAGATCTACTCAACAGGCTCAAGGCAGAACAGATCATCAGACCAATCAAAGAGTGAACTGTGAAGGCAATGATGGTTGGCGGAAGACAACTGTTATGTCAGGCTCCTCCCCTGCAACTTTAGATTCAAACTCAGAACGCTTTGCTGAGGTAAATGTAGGTGACTCTTTTGATACCGGTTCCATTGGGAAGCCTGTGTCTGGAATATCTGTAGACCCAAACGACAACCAGGTATAAACTAGTTCATGTGATTGTCATTCTTGTACTTCTTTTTGATGTTTGTTGTCATCCTTTTTTGGTTTTACTGAGTGTTTGTCATGTTCTTTTAAAGCGTACTACGATGAGAGAGTTAGCCAGGCAGCGTGCTCAACAGAGGCAGAAAGAGGAGGAAGAAAGAGCAAGAGATCAGCGGGCTAAGGCTCTTGCAAAACTGGAAGAGTTGAATAGACGTTCCCAAGTAGCTGAGGAGGGTTCAGCCAAGAACTTGGAAGCTGCATCTAATGCTTCCATCCCGGATATGCCAGAAGCTCCTCGGTCTCTTTCACCTGCACGTATGGCTGCAATGTCTACAGAATCTACTGAAGAATCAGGAAACCCCTCAATGCAAAATGCGATGACTTCAAAAGAAGATGCAGATTATGTAGACTCTAATCAGCAGGATAATCTTCCACGTCACCGTGATGGCGCTGCCTCAAAACAGAAGCGTTTGGGTTATAAGCAGAAGCAGCATATCGTATTTGAGAAAAAAATGGCAGGGAATTCTTTCTCTGAAGCTACTACAGAGGTGTTCGATATTGTTCCATCTCCTAAGGTGTCAAACCAAGGTGTCATAAGTCATAACTCAGACGTGCCGGCAACGTCAAGCGTTTCAACTGAGCCAGCTTTCACGAAAAGAAAAAATAACAGGAACGGTAAGAAAAAGCACAAGGTTGAGGAGGCAAAATTAATGAACACGACAAAAACTGCCGTTGGAAAAGAAACTAAATCGGGAGATGAGTCAATTGAGATTGGTAGGGTCAGGGCAGCAGAAATAGAGTTCGGGTCTTTGTCAAGCCTGGATATTAAAGTGTCTGGTAATTCTTCTGACCAAATCAGTTCCTCCACGAATGATGAGTCCCAAAGCAGAGCAAAGACCAACTCGAAATCTCAACATTTGCGCAAGACTCCAAGAAACTCAGTGGTAAATAAGCCTGCAGATAAATTTCCTGGTAACAGTACAGTTATTTGGGCTCCGGTACATCCACAGCAGAAACCTGATATCTCCACAGGTGTAGGGAATCAGAGTACTGTTGATGAGTTTAGCACCTCTTCGAAGAGTCTGCATCAAGGGCAGACTAGTTCTAGAAGCAAAAGAGTGGAGCTGGAGAGATATGTAGCAAAGCCCATAGTAAAGGAAGCAACTGAGCAAATGGTCAGTAAAAATCCAATAACCGCTGCCCCAGAAACGGCAGAGAATGCTTTGCAGAAAGAAAATTGTGGAGGTGAAGGTACAGGAATTCTCCAACCTCCTGATTCAACTGCAGGGAAATCTGAGTCTCCTTTAAAATCAAGACATGGGAATGGTAGGCAGGGCAAGCATGGTAAAGATCATGGATCTTGGCACCAGCGAGGTTCTGCAGCATCTACTAAAGCTTTGGAGGAAGGACAATTTGGAACTTCAAACCAGCCCATCCGAGGCTGGTATAGGACTCCCGAAACGCATCACTCTTCTGCTGCTGAAGAAATGGAAGCAAATGCTCCTCGGACCATCGCTGTTGGAAACAATCAGGGAATGAGCATTCACGGTAAGCAGCATGCTTCCAGAAGTAACTATGGTGACTCTAAAAAAGCAAATACGAGAGATTCCAGTAAAGCTCATATGCAGCAGTCTGGCCATGGGTTAGGTCAAGAAGATCTGCACGTTGTGTCGAAAGAAATTCGTGGCCCTGGGGATCATGTGTCGCACACAGCCGGTGCCCCTAATGTTAATAGGGAAGGCAAGTCTGGTGGTCGTGAATATTCGAGGGACAAAACTTATGCATCTCAGAAAAGGGATGCTGCTGGATACGAACATCGGGGGTCTACTCCAGAACAGAAAATGACATCAGCTGATACACCAGCTCAGTCTCAAAACCGATCTGCCAGTAAGGAGGTCCAGGGTGAGCATAATCCCAATAGTATGTTCCAAAGGAACACAGGCCAGAATCGACGGTTTGGAAGAGGCCAGGAGTCACATGGAGGTTGGGGTTCGTCGATGCAAGAGAATATGCAACATTACCATCAGAGGCCACTTTCAAACAGAGAGAGACAGAAGCCAAATCTGCATTACGAATACAAGCCTGTTGGGTCACATGCTTATGACGGAGACCAATTGAAAGACAGTTATCAGACAGAAGGTCCAAGATACAGGGAGAAGGGACAGGGCCAGCAAAGGCATGGTGGACAAAAGTCGTACCAACAGCAAAGGGGTAGTAGTGCTGGGAGAAACGCAGGTCATGGATTATCAGATGAGAGAAACTAAAGATTGGCCTCTTTGTGATTAGGTAGTTAAGGAGCTGCGTTGCATTTTGAGATATGGCCATTGAGGAAGCTATTTATTAGGCAGGGTGCTTGCGGAAGGAGTAGCATCTGAGGACGTATCTTGCAGATAACAAAGTCTTTGCTCTGAAGCTTTTTTTTTTTAAATGTGTTTCAGTAACTTATTTGAATATGCATGTCAACTTTAGTCTGTTGTGTTACATTTGGTGGCAGGGTCTGTTGCTTGTGTTTCCTTTGTTCTCAGAGTGTGGGAAGTACCATCTATTTTAACATGAACTTCTACTTTGATTCAATTTTTCTTCTTCTTGGAAACTGAAGCACAGCAGCTATGTATCATAAAATCGGCCATCACCTCTTACACTGATTCGTTCAATACACAATGTTCAAAACAAATGGCTTCTTCTAGACCTGGCATTACTTTAATAGAAACACTAGAATTCGATCCGCGCAACCGCGCAGATTTTGTTTTCATTTTTATATACGTAGATATATGTTTTACATTATTAGTAACATTAGTCATATATTTAAATTATATAACTATTACAAACAAAATCATGTTATATTATACATGTTAACATATATATAAAAATCATATTTTAAAATTATTTTATATTTAAATTATATTAAATTTGGGTTTCAAAGTTAGATTACCATTTAGCAAAATTTTAATGTTTATTTAGATAATATATATATATATATGTTAATATCAGATATTTCAATCCATTTCTTATTATATATTTATTGTATTGAATTTGCATATGATTATTAAATAAAATAATATATACGTAAAATTTATATTTTAAATTATTTTATATTTAATTAATCTTAAATTCTGATTAGGATTGCAAAGTTAGATTACCGTTTAGCAAATTTTTATATTTATTTAGATAATATATTATTGTATATATGCCAAAATTTTACTCATCTATCATATATGTGTAATTTAATTTTCATATATTTCAAATTTAAAAACAAAATAAAAAATTATGTAAAACAGTCTTGTTATATTATAATTTATTAAATTGAATTTTGCTACAAAATAAAAATTTAGAAAAATTTATAGTAATAATAGTATAAGCCACATAAATATTATTATAAGTTTAAATAATATATAACACAAAATTATATTAATTTATTGATAATTTTATTATATAAACTATAAGTTAAGTATAAAAAGAAAATCCGCATGACCAATAATATTATAATAAATTCAAACATTATTATAAAATTAGATAATGTATAACACCAAATTATAATAAGTTATTGATAAGATTTATTATATAAACCATATCTTTGTAGTATAACTATAACGTTAGTCATATATTTAAATGTTTATATAACTATTAAAAACACAACACTTTTATAGTTTACATTTTATATTTTATTTTATTTGATTTGAATTTGATTACTAAATAAATATATATATATATATATGAAAAATCATATTTAAAAATTATTTTATATTAATATCTATTACATTTTGATCTAGATTTTAAAGTTAGATTACCGTTTAGCAAAATTTTATGTTTATTTAGATGATATATTATTGTATATGTATATAAGTATAGAATTTTTCTTTTTCATTTTATAAAAGTACAAGATTTTTATTTTTTTCATTTTATGAAATATAATTGAATGTATATTAATCTATAATTATATTTTATATAATTCGAAATTAATTAAATAGTTACATAATTTTTAATGTTGAGATCTTACTAAAATCTTTTTCAAAAGATTTATTGTAATTTTTAATATATATTTACATTTAAAATAAAAAGATATCAAAAGATATTATGATTAAAGTAGTTACAAATATTTTATCATTAATTTTAATGAAATACATTTTATTAAAGTTTTCTAATGATGGTCCAAATAAAAAAATCACACATGAAATGAGTCATGATTTCTATTTTAATAGAATATATATTTTATAATAGCTTTTGAATTTTTTTTTCACATAAATAGTTTCTAAAAAAATGATCAAAATAAATTTTATTAAGAGTATATCTATAGAATTAACTAATGTGGATATAGGGTTTATAATTATGAGATGAATTTGAGGTGAGTTTAAAATAAAATAAAAATATTAAAATTTAAAATGAAAAAGACTATTTAAGTTATTTTCTAAGGTTATTTTAGTGCTATTATTTAAAAGAATTATCTTACTTTAGATCGTTATTAAAAATATTTTATGTACTGTTTTGTGATTAGTAACTATAAAAATGATACTTATTTTGTATGAAAAAGAACAGCATTTTAGAAAATCATTAAAATCATAAAAATATAGTCGGGGAGGTCTATTAACTAGTATCACATTGTGAAACCATTAAATAGAAAGCCATTAATGTTTTTGTTAATGTCACATTTATTTTTGTAGATAAAATTTTGTTGGTGGGCTGTTTACTTAGCGGTGTTGGTTTAGCTTAATGGAAAAGCCGAATAACCAAGAAAAGTCAATATCTTGTAGGATAAGTCAAAAACCATTAAAGCATAAATACGTCCGATATATAAATAAAAACGCGACCGTCTATATTTCTGGGTAGTTCACAATATAAGCGGATTACGGGTACGCTTCTCTCTTCTATTATCGACCATAAGCTCTCTCTCGAGATACTCAATCTTCGATTAGGGTTTCTTAAGCTTTCCGTGAACGATGGATTCTTCTACTTCACTCGTCGTCAAGGTTTTGAATCCTTTTCCTTTTTTTTTGATTTGTGATTCCTCGCATGTCTAGGTTTACCTGCTCTTATTGTTGCTTGTAATTGTTCCTTTCGTTCTGAATTTTTCCTATGGATCGATGAGTAAATTGATACTTAGATTCGGATTATCTTCTAGAAGCACAAACCCTAAGAAATATTAAAAAAAAAAATGAAATTAGTAATTATGGTGCTTGATCGTGATCCCTAAGCTTGCTTTGTTCTTTCATGTTTGTTTGATTCATTCAAGTGAGAGCTTTGTGTTCATCGCAGGTGAGTTATGGAGGTGTGTTAAGGCGCTTCAGGGTGCCTTTCAAAGCTAATGGACAGCTTGATCTTGACATGGCTTCTCTTAAGGGAAAGATTGCTGCTCTCTTTAATCTCCCTCTTGATGCTAAGTTCTCTCTGACTTACTCTGATGAAGATGGGGATGTGGTGGCCCTTGTTGATGACAATGACCTCTTCGATGTCACCAATCAGCGTCTTAAGTTCTTGAAGATTAATGTGCAGTCGAGCACTGCTATGCCGACTAACTCTGTTGCTCCAGAGAGTAGTGGGAGTTCACCAGCTTCGGGTTTGCCTGATGGCCAGAACCCGGTTTCTAAGATCCAGAAGGGTATCAATGATGTTATGATGGCTGTGCCTAACCCCATGCGTGATACCATATCCAAGGTGTATATTGACCTTACTTCTAAAGCGGCATCTTCTAGCCCTGTTGTTGGTGAGCTGTTTGATTGCATCAACAAGCTAGGGAAGCTCTCATGTCCTCAGAAAGGTAGTCCTTTCCCTCCTGTTACTAAGGGTGGCTCTTCTGGTCCTTCTTTGAGCAGGGAGGTTCCTTCCGCTGGTGAAAAGAAGGATATCTCTAAGAAGACCCAAGCCGGAAAGAAACCTGCGAATTCGAATGACCCTGTTGCGGATTCAACCTCTGGTGGACTGGGTGCTAGTTTTAACGAGTGTCCCTTCAGTGGCAGTACCGTGATTGATTCCAGTCCAAATCCAACGAACCTCAACAAGCATGCCCGTCGTGTATGTCACTCCAAAAAGACCAACAATAGTGACTATTGGGCCTCACTAGGTGTCTTTCATAAGGGCATCCGTTGTGATGGATGTGGAGTTCTTCCAATTACTGGGCCTAGATTCAAGTCTAAAGTGTAAGGAGATCTTTTACTTGCAAGTGTTGGAACTGCAGACATCTTAGAATCTATTTTGCTTACTTGTTTCTCTGGTGAATATTTTGCAGCAAAGAAGACTATGATCTTTGCACCATCTGCTTTTCGGTGATGGGTAATGAAGGGGATTACACAAGAATGGATAAGCCCGTCTCAGCTCAACATCTACATCCCTTTAGAGGACTACCTACCCCAGTATTGCTCTTTTTCTGTGTTTAAGTTTCCTTCTTTTCTTCTATCCCACTCTTTATATAGAAATCTTACCTTTCTCTCTTTCATATAGTTTTCAAATCCTTGGTTGGGACACGTGCCGAGACCACACCATGGAGGTTTACATTTCAGGTGTACTCGGCCTAAACTAGACAGTCGCTTTGTCCTTGATGTCAATGTACTTGATGGATCAGTTGTTGCTCCATCTGCTCCATTCACCAAGATCTGGAAAATGAGAAACAATGGTTCGCTGGTGTGGCCGCATGGCACGCAGATCGTTTGGATCGGTGGGGACAGATTCAGCAGCTCATTGTCTGTTGATTTACAGGTTAGAAACTGTATTCCTAGTTTTGCCATTTCTTTTGCTTGCTTGATACCTTGAAGTTCCACTTTCAGGTCAATTAAGTTGTTTGTAGTTACTCTTAGTGGCTTGGGTTAGCTTCTTCTCTACAGAAAGTGGCAATAGTTTCTTCATATATATTACACTAATTGTTTTTTGGTGTCAATATCATTGCAGATTCCAGCGGAGGGTGTACCTATCAACAGTGAGCTTGACGTGAAAGTTGATTTTGTTGCACCAGAGTTACCTGGTCGATACATTTCTTATTGGAGGATGGCTTCCTCGAATGGTGCTAAGTTTGGGCAACGTGTTTGGGTGTTGATACATGTACTGACTAGATCTTTGCTGCCATTTTCCTGGAATTTTGTTTTTTCTCTATCGTCTGACACCTATTTTTGTGCTGGTTGGGTGATCAGGTTGATGCATCCTTGAAGGGCTCTGTTGTGAACGAGTTTCATGGACTTAACTTGAATGCCTATCCTGATGAAAATTTTGCAAGAGAATTTTCAGGGATCAATGTGAATCATGTTCCAGCTCAGCCTGGCAGCAGCCCCAGTGTTTACCCTGTGACAGTGAAAGATGCTGATCTCGAAAGACAAGCTACTGGATCACAAATCCCAGAAAAAGATGACCTGCTGGTTGGTGAAGTTGAGCCTAGTGTTCCTAGCATTCTTACTCCGTCTTCATCTTCGTCATCATTCAACATAATCGACTTCCCAAAGGCGCCTACTGTTAATGGCATGGATGTGGGTTCTTCATCTACAAAGAACATCCCAGTTCCTCTTCAGGAGGATATTGAGAAGAACGACGTTGAGATAACCATGCTCAAGGAGCTCGAGGAGATGGGTTTCAAAGAGATTGATCTGAACAAGGAGATACTGAGGGACAACGAGTACAACTTGGAGGAATCTGTTGACGCTCTCTGTGGAGTTAGCGAGTGGGATCCAATCCTAGAGGAGCTTCAGGAAATGGTAAGTGTGAATTTAAGATTCGAAAACCAGATTGAGAGGGATGTTGACAATGTGAGAATTTTTTGCAGGGCTTCTCTGATGATGTGACGAACAAGAGGCTGCTGAAGAAGAACAATGGAAGCATTAAAGGCGTGGTGATGGATCTCCTCACTGGGGAGAAGGAGAAGGAGAAGGAAGCGTAGTGTGGCGTTTGATTATGGGAGAACTTTTATCTATCTATCAGGTTATGTTTTATAAATAATAAAGACCTGATATGACTATGTAGTGTGGGCTTCGTACTTGGTGTGTTTCCTTTGATTCTTTCTGTCGTGTTGGATGGATGATGATGTTACTATTATCTTAAATAAGTATTGAGACTTTATGCTGTCTTTCTTCTTATTTAGATATATTTAGAATGCAACCAAGTCTTTTTTATCGATTTCATCACTTGAGACCCTCTCCATGTCCAGTTTTGCTTTTGAATCATACATGCGATTTGTATTCTTCCTGAACGTAGTGGTGATTCATTCACCTGCAAGCCTATATCTTTAATAAAAAAAACTGTTGGCAACCAAATGAACAAAAGACACTCGTATTGAATTCACTTTTTCTTTCTACGTTTACAAGTTTGAATACGTATGGATCATGAGTTTGTTTAAAATCTCTTCGAAGAACGACTAAACAAACTCCTAAGGCTATTTCTGCTGTCCCTATTCTTCTTCTTGATGGCCTTATCCGCAGAGAAAGTATGTTCTTCCAACGTGAGCGCTCGTTCCAGTTTCTTAGAGACGGAAAGAATCTCGTACGGATCCCACAAGGACTGTCCATACTCCCAATCCAAAAACGAGGGATGATGATGATGATGCTTACTTGTAGCGGACAAGGCCTCTATTTTGAAACGTGAAGGCTTACCTTTGACAAAAGCATGCTTTCTTCGAGCCTCGAACTCTAAAACGGTGCTTTTAGAAGAGGTTTGGGAGTGGCTGAGCCAAGCCTGTGCTGCTGCTTTCATCAGCTCTACTCTCTTCTTCTTCTTCTCTTCTTCTTCGTTTTCATCTTTAGCCTCTCGTTTCTTCCTCATCTGTTTTCTTCTCCATTTGGGAGGGGACTTTTGGGGGACTCCAAGCTATTATTATTATTATTATGGACCCAATATTATGTCAGGTTAATGTCAGCCTTATGTTTCTTGTCCGAATTTACTAACTTCTGTCTGTCTCATCCTTTTATATTTATTTCTTTATTGTTTTTTCTTTTCAATACCTTGTTTTTTTCCTAGCCTTTAGATTTTTCAGATTACTTTTGATAAACATTCTACTACATTATCTTATGTATTTTTAAAAAAAATCGATAAATAATATCATTAAACTCTCGATTGTTATATTTGTTTATGACCTCGCATGAAAGTGGGTCATTCAGGCTGTTCAGACTTTTCTCTCTTTGCTGTCTCTATCATTGCACACAAGAAATTACTTGGATCATGACTGTGTGGATCTGCTAGTGCTGCGTGTGCTAAAAACGGAAGCTTCCTCAGTGATCTCCCACTTAAACCCTGCATCAAGAAAGTTAGATCCAAGTTCATAAGATTCCCAGCTTTATTGTCACTTCTCTACAATCAGTACAAAAGTATTCACAAAGTCTCACCTCACACGATTTTGCAGCTTCTATCAGTTGTTTACAGAACCAGGGAACTGTATCTGTATCATGAAGCTCATTTGCATTCACCTTTTCTTTCAAACTTGAAAAGCTTGGAATAGAGAGTCCATCACAGCCCTACACCAAGGATTTTGTAAGATACAACTGCTCCTCCTTCAGTTGATTTAACAGAAAAAGCATGGGCGAGCTTGTATTGTACCTGGAAACTTGATATGATCCCTTTGCTTATTAATTCTTCAACACAAGACCTCAATATTTCGTAACGAACATGAAGAGTTGGAGGGCCAACATAAGCTTTTATGTCAGCTCGATCCACGAAAGCAACATCTGCAACAGAGAATATTCATGTGTGAAATTTCATAAAAACTGAATGGGGAACACACAGTTTCAGAGACAAAGAAATGAGAATGTAAAACATTAAGATTAGTAGCCAAAAAAAAAAAAGATTAGTAGCCAGGCGAAGTCATACTTCTATTGCGAACTCAATGGTGATTATCATGCAGAGGAATATGGATATATTGTGGAAAAAAAGAAGTCATTAGGCTAAGAACATGATAAAACAAAGTACCAGCTTACCAATAGCAGTAGTTATGTTTGACGTTGTAAGGATTATCACATTCGGCGCTGATTTCAGTTTGTCCATTTGTGTAAGTAGTGCATTCACAACCTGTTACAAACACAGTGAGATTTGGTCTTCGAGGATTAAGAATTGATTCCTTCGCAAATTCTAGGTGTATATGAAGTGCAAAAGCTAGTTGGGCTACCCGGATAGAATCTGAAGGTTCTGAACCAGACAATGCAGCTTTTCGTGCAGCAGCAAGACTTTCAACTTCATCTGCAGGCAGAACAATCTCAGGCCTAACAGGAGAAACAAGCCTACAATATTAAAAACTATGACAAAATGATAACTCACCGATCAAAACAAATACTAGATTGTTATCTTCCTCGACCATCTCTTGGATCTTTTGGAAAAGCTTGGCAACCTATATTGTGAATTAGTTAACATATAGCGAGAATAATAGAATTCCAATAAAATTTGTCTACTCGACTTGAAATAATTCCCAAGTCAGTCTACTATGACATTACAGAATCCACTGGATATGGTCAGTAGATAAAGTAGATTGAGTATTAAAATTCACGTCAGTCAATTAGTAGAGTAGATTAGGAAAATTTCATTGGAAGAGCAGTAGGCAGTTGTAAGTGGTTACTTAATTAAGTTGAGTTGAATCAACTACAAGGTAGCCACAAATCTGGTTGAAGTCCAGCAACCCAAGACTACAAAGCCATCTTGTTGAACCAACGTACTGTCTAAAATGCATGCTAAAGGGAAAACTAAGACAAGAGTTAAAGAAAGAACAATTATGTATCATACCAGCTTGCCACTTTCAGAAAACCATTTGCTAAATAGAGAGTGAGCATTGACTTCAATCAATTGGCAATGTGGATATCTGATAAAGGAAGCATAAATCAAAGTCAAAATAGAAAGATAAACAGTCATTATAGATTCTTCTGACAGAGAATCATTTAGTCTAGAAGAGTACCTGGAGTTGCACCGAATTGAAAGCTTTTGAGCCAAGGCTTTGCAAAGAGATGTTTTGCCAGTCCCTGGTGGTCCGTGCAGAAGAACAATCCTGGAGAAATTTTCACCGAATCACAAATACAGTGTTAAACGGGGCACATAAAGATAAAAAATCAGATATAAACACTAAAGAACAAACAGAACGGCATAAAAGAAATTGAGCTTGCGAAGCAACTCAGCTAGTATAGAACAAAAGCAGATATAACATGTACTGAAAAACCATACCAATGTCACTCACCTGTTCCATGAAACGAGATTTGGATTTACACTTTTCTGCGTGAACAGCAAAGCACTTGCGGCATAACGCAGTAACCGTTGTTTAAGTCCAGATTCATATATCAAGCTACACAAAACAAAACAAAACAAAACAAAAAGATCCAGACCACTTAATTAAAAAAAATTCAGAGCCATTACTAATTTATAACCAAAGTCAAAACCATACTCGGAGACACACCTTTCCCATAAGCCGTCAAACTCCTTTGCAGGTAAAATCCATTCATTAAAGCTAGACGGTTGTCCATCAGGACCCAGTTCCTCACATGGTCCTTCCTCAGTTAACTGGATGTAAATTATAAAAAAAAAGTCATGTAGGCAGCACGAGGCAAACAAAAGTTATTAAACTTAATGAGATTTGCATATACCTGAAAGGCGTGAACAACAGGCTTAACTTGCCAGAACAAGAGAACATCATTATTCTTCACCCATTCCTCTATAGATACAGAGGGCAAAGACATCAGTAACAACACTAGCATTTCTCAATTAGTGATTACAATTCATGATGACGATGTAGTACCTGTATCACAAATGCATATTCGCTGCACGTTTTCAACAAGGAACAAGTCGTGTGAAGGTATGAGAACAAGGCCATCTACATAGCTCATGCTCCTATTTTCCAGCATCCTAAAGCAATACACACACAAACTATCCTCATTTTCGAAAGAACTGTAAAGGCAAAACGAGCTAATGTATATGATTTACAAACCGTTCTACAGCTCTCTGGACGTCCTCAAGACGAGCGGTGCTTGATGGCTTTAAGCAAACCTCAACTAGAAACACAAGAGGAAAGTCATGGAAATCGAATCGAGCAGCTTAACCGGAAAGAGGAAAGGAGAATGGTGCGCACCAGATACGAGGAACTTGTTCTCGTGGAGGGGAGTAGGAGTAGGAGGAGGAGGAGGAGGAGGAGGATCTGTTGCGGCGACTGGCTCCGCGACGCTTAATTGCTCGGGGAGAATCGTTGGCTGGTGAGAGACATCCATGGAAGCGTCATGAGGAGGAGGATGAATCGGAACCTCCTCGAGCATAGGGTTTTGCTCGGCGATCTCCATGGGAGTGCTCATCGGAAGGTTTTTCAATTTTTCAGATTTGGGAATGGGCGGGACTCCCACTGTACTTTTTATTTCTTTTGTTTTGTTTTTACTGGACTCTTTTGGTTCGCTATGCACTCGAAATTTAGGGAAATTGTAAAAATTAACAGAATAATATGAAGAAAAAATTATGGTTGACAAGAAAAAAAACCATAGAATAGCACTAAAAACTTCTATCACAAAATAGGAAAATAATAATTAAAATAAATTTTATTAAAAATATAAATATATATATTTATATATTTGAAGTTAATTACTCGAGATTTAGAGTTTATGATTAATGGATGATGTTTTGGAGGTGAGATTTAAAATTAAAAATAATTAAAAACTAAGATTTTAAAACTAAAAAAAAAAGTTCCACATTGCGCAAGATCAGAAACTGCTCTCCAACTCCACACTGCCCTCACATTAGTCTTTCCACCGAGAAGAACTGATATAGATGATTCGTATTGCTGGAAAGTGAATGGTTCTGTCTGTAACAGATACTCCTCTGCTCAAACATGGGAAGTGATCAGATCTCGAGAAGCACCCAAAACTTGGGCCTCAACAGACTGGTTCAAAGGGGCAGTCCCCAAGCAAGCTTTCAATATGTGGTTGGCCACGCTAAACAGGCTCCCAACTAAGACCCGACTTGCTTCATGGGGTCTGAACATAAACACAAAATGCAGTTTATGTAATTCCTTTGCTGAAGCAAGGGACCATCTGTTCTTCACATGCGCGTTTTCGGAACACCTTTGGGCTGCAGTCTTCGCAAGACTATCTCCTCGACAACGACCTTTCATCTCATGGACTGAGCTGCTCTCTTGGTGCAGAGCCCAATCACCATCAGCTCCAACCACCCTCAGGAAGCTGGTTACCCATGTTCTTGTTTATCATGTATGGAGGCAGAGAAATAATGCTCTCCATAATAACACCCATCTCTCTCAGGTCGAAACATTTAAATTATTGGACAGAGATGTGAGGAATACCATCACTGCAAGGCGCAACAAACACATCTTCAACAATCTTATGGCGCTTTGGATTATATAGATCAATCTCACCAACTGCCTATCAACTACTACCTTTCTTGTTTTTTATTTTTAATTTTTGCCAAGAAAAATGTATGTAAAAGTTTTTTCTTTGTAAAAGACAAAAGGCTCATTCCAGTTAATGATATTCACAGTTTAGCAAAAAAAAAAGAAGTTATTTTGTTTTTTTTTAAAGTTATTTTGTAACAATTTAAAAACAAACTATTTGAGATAATTGTCAGAAAAATATGAAGAAAAAAAGAAATTTAAATCGTATGACATACATATTTAGTTATCATAGGACATTCATTTTCAGCTTGGTATTTGCTACCCTCCAATTATCTTAAATATGATATTATATGCTAGTTTTGTTTGCTAAATAATCAGATTTATATAATATCAAATACCAATGTTTAATAAAAAAAAAAAGATAATCCTTTCAGCTCATGTGAACCAAATCTTACGGTCTTGACTGGTTAAAGCACTTATGCCGCTCGATTACCGAATGGCCATCTTTCTTAACCAACGATCATTCATATAGTGCAACGCTTTCTTGTTCTAACTTGGCCTTCTTCTTCTCATTGACAAGGAAGACTAACAGAGAACCAACGGAGACTACACTGAAGCATATTGATGCTAAGTCTAGCTACGTGTGACGACCACTAGTTAATCCCCTCAACGCTAAAGAGATTGGTCGTGTTTTGATGAAGACCTCATCGTTGAATCTGAATCGTCAAGAAGAGGAGTATATGTTTTGGTGAAGACTTGATATTGTAGTTATTGGGTGATCATGAGCAGTGTTAGAGTAGTGCTTTTCAATTGTTGAAAGCCACCATAATTCGATTAATGCGAAAAGGCAATAGTTCTTTTGATGATAAAAGAGATGAAAAATCTGTTTTGAGCTCTCTTACATTTTAGGATTGTAATTTTTTCTATCTTTTCTTTCAAAACCAGATGAACTCCATGATAAAAATATGTGTTTGCTCTAATGTATGTATCTATAATAGATAATGCTATTTTATAGAGACATTTTTGAGATGCTTAATACTAACAGATCCAAAATACAATTAACCAAAACATTATCTATACCTCTTTTTGTTATCTGGAATGAATGTATTAAAGAAGCATAACTGGTAAGTATGTGTTAATCACCTGAGCACATGAGTACCACCTGTGTTCAGCTAGACACTACAAAAGATACGCATAACCAATTCCAGAACAGATTATATGATATTAGATTACTCATCCAATCAATTGAAACTAATGTATATTTTATTTTCACCTTATTCCCAAAGCATAAAAAACACAGGTCCATGCAGGCGTGTGAATGTGTGATATTACAATCATAATAACAAGAAAAAAAACGTAATCATCATGTAATAATAGAATAGTGTTTACAATATCTGCATAAAATTGATCATTCAGGAAGCTCCCTAGATCTCAAAATCATTGCTCTGCATCCGATCAGTACCAACAAGAGACAACTTGTTCTCATACACATCAATATATCCAAACGAATACGTACCCGGTGGGCACTCCAAGGCAGCTTCCAGACACCGATGATGAACCCCATGAGAGTCAACAAAGTATCCACCTTTATGATCATGCCCCGACAAACAAACCTTAACAACATCATACTTGTGTATAACACTCATCACTTCATCAAAATTCCACAACAATGCAGCCTTAGATGCCACACCAGGACTCATAGGCACATGACCACACACAATAACTTTCTGATTCAACTCCGTTGCATCCCGAAGCACACCATCAAGCCATTCCAGCTGTTTCTCCCCAACACCACCGTTATACTTAACAAACCTCCTCTCAACATCCACAAGCCCCTCGGGGCTGTTTTTTCTCTAAGTTCGGGTTCTTCTCTTCAAGTAACTTCAACGCAGCCACAGTCTTAGGATGATCCTCTGGCCGACCAACAGCGCTAATATCATACCCATCTAACACCACAACTCTATACTCAGGTGTAGGTGAAAAATCGTAATAAGCATTGTTATCATCATCACGACAAGGGATGTTGAGTAAAGGAAGCAACTCTTGACGTGGGAGATTGTAAAGGCAGTGATTGCCTATCATGTGATAGACAGGACCTTTGAATTTTTCGAATTCATTGACGACTTTCTTAGTGGCTGATAAAGATTGATCTTTTGGACAAAACCCATCAACGATGTCACCCATGTTGATAACGAACTTGAGGTTTCCATGTTGGTTCCAAGCTTGGACAGCTTTTTGTAGGACGAGGATGCTGTTTCTGTAGTATCGAGGAGTGCCTAAGAAGGAGCGTCCGTCTGGAATGTCTGCGTACTGAACATCAGCGATAACACCAAAGGAGAAGAGAGGTTGTGTGGTTACAGAACCCATCATGAACTCCTCTAAACATCAAAAAAGAAGAAAGTTATGCAAACACACACAAACAAAATTCGTTAGAAAAGGGTATAACAGAGTTTCTTGTTATTCATATTAACAAATACTCTAGGAGGAATGTTTTATGTGGTGCTAACGATTTAATAACTATCTTTTGCAGCTCCAGAATGTTTCATTTATGCTATTTTAATATATTTTCAACAGTTGGTAGAATGTAATCACAAAAAACAAACGCTGGAGAACACTGCAAACGAAATTATTTTCGGAATAAGAATCATTAATACATCTAATTGTGGTGTAAGATAAAACCGTGGACGGAGTCAATGCTCGATCTCGCGCAAGATTGTGTGTACGAAAAATATAAACAAACAACATTATGGGAGAGAGGAAGGACTTACAACAGTATAAGCTTTGGCGAGATTTGGTGAGTCGGAATCAGAGAGAGAGGGGATTTGCGGAAGGTATTCTGTTTCTTATTTGCAAATCGTGTAGTTTTTTTCTCTCTGCCGATGAAAAATAACTACATGATGTCTCGTCTCGCTGATTAAAGGAGTTTCTTAACGTAATGCAACTGCCAGAACTTTAATAAAATTAAACAAAAAATAGGTTGAGTATAATTTATTTATTCATTTAATTGAATTTTTCTGTAGCAATATCCAAATATGTTACTTTTCTTCACCCATTCATTGTATGGCTCTAACTTTAAAGTTAGATTACCTTGAACTTGGAGGATGAACGAACAGAGACTTTATGAAACAAAGATGATAGACAAAAAAAGAGTGATTCAACGCACTTGTTTAATTAATAAAATATCAGAATTCGTAGAAGGTTTGTCTTGTAACACACACCATGTGGTAAAAGGTTTTACTAGTTGTTACTACTACAAACATTACATCTCTCACTATATACAACACTCGTCGTCAAGTTCAAAAGGTCACGTCATCTTCTCCTTGTGAAAAAAGGATGCCTCAGTGCTTCACGAGCGGTTAGTCTTTCCGCCGGATCAAACCTAAGCAGCCCTTGCACCATGTTTATCAACTCTCCCGCCGAATGGTCCACATGTTGCATTATTAGATTCTGCAACAACCACACACATAAACATTGTCAACAACACCAAATTGAGCATAAGTAACACTTCATTAAATCAAACACTTGACAAACCTGAAGCCTAGGAAGCTTCAATACTGCTTTCAGGCTGTCTCTTGAGGTTGCCCCATCGGGCCAATCTAAACGACCTCTTCTCACATATTTCTCTGCGTGTCGGCTTTTATCACACCAAAAAGACAAACTATAGTTAAACACCCGACCATATGATATTGATATATATGGCTGCGGATATGATCACTTCAGAGCATTTTTTTTTATTTTTGACTCACTCCACTTTCTTCAGCATTTGTTGAGGAAACGGCCCAAGAACACGCTCCATCATCGCTAGATGCTCCAAGTTTTCATGTGTTTGGAACAATGCTTCTCCCTACAAATTTCAAAAATCTTTCAATTAAGAAAAAAAAGAAAAGAAATACAGACCCAAACGTTCATTAAAAATCAAATACTTCTGACACATACCGTGCACAGTTCCACTATGATACATCCAATGCTCCAAACATCACAAGGATAACTCCAGCCAAGTCCTACACAAAAACCAAGTGTCTCCATCAGTTTGTAGTTATCAGAAGCTTAAATGACTTGTTTTGCAACAAGAGCTACTCACCTAAAATGACTTCTGGTGCCCTGTAATGTCTAGTCGACACAATGTAGTTCTGTTCCTGTCGCTCATAAGTTGTGCTACCAAAATCAATAACCTTTATAGCACTTGATTTAGGCACTCGTTTATAGGAAACATCCCTCTGTAATCGAGAACCCTACAACAGAACACAGCCAAATTCCTTTAGCACATTACTAGTTGCACACAATAAGGCCATACATACAGATCCATTAGAGATATACCTTGTACTCGGGAATTTTCACATAGTCTGAGGAGACTAACAGAATGTTTTCTGGTTTCAGGTCCGTATGAATCATGCGCAAGTCATGCATAACTGTAAAATTAAACAAACCCAAAAGAAAAAAGGCATTGAATTTAGAAAACTGAGAGAATAATCTCAACAACTGTATAATAACCATCGCAACGACAAGCAAATCAAAGATGAAAATGCAAGAGCAAGTAGATTGAAAAGACTGCAAAGACTACACACATGCTACACATTCCAAGAGTTGCCAGCCAATCTCACGGACAAGATCAATGGGAAAGGAGCGATAATTGTTTTTCCGAAGAAAATCGTATAAACTTGATCCAAGCTTCTCAAATACCTGTTTCATCCATTTAAATCCATCCACAAAAATTTAACCCCAAACATTTCCCAAGCTGGGGAAAATCATAGGCATCTCAAAATTGACTAAAATACTTACGATACATATATGGTTACGATAGTCAAACCAGTTCCGAATTTGTACACAACTGCAAAGAATAAAATAATTTAACCTTTGCAAAACAAAAAATCTTGGGAAACTATGTCTCACCCAATCAGATTTGTAATGCAAGATTGCATGATAAAAAGTCAAAAAAATACTCACCGATTGCCACCTTTGTCATGTTTACCAAGCTGTTGCAGCATTTCAATTTCAATCATAGCCGCCTCACGGTATTTCTTCACTCCACGAACAATTTTCACTGCCACCATTTCCTTTTTCTCCCTATCCCAACATTCTAACACTTGACCAAAGGTACCTACAAGGAGGAAATTTGAATAAGATACGAGCACAACACTGGAAGCCGTGAAAAACATTAGTAAAGCAAACACATATTCATACCTTCCCCCATCTTGCTATATATTTTATCTGCAAAGCAAAAAGAGCATAGAGAAATCAGAACAATGGAATCAAGAACCAAACACACAAGTCCTAGAAAAAAAAATTCAATTATGCCATTTAAACAGCACGACACCTAAAGCTTGTTCAAAGCCACTGAAAGAGGTAACTTTAAGATTATCAAAACAGTTTTTTTTTTTGGTAAAAGAAAAGTGGGATTACAGCGTGGAGTTAAGTCATCTCCAAGTTCAAACATGTAATGTCCATCCTTGTCATCTTCACGCCACGGAGGAGAATCATTACGAGCCACAGTCTTAACAGAAAGAGAAGAGCTACTAATCTCGGAAGGAGCTCCAAAGCTTGATATATTTCCAATCTCTTGCCCACAAAACATTCCTACCTGAGCCTACACATATTCATGTACCATAACATACACATGAATACCTCCCACTATCCTTCTACTGCCTACACGTTGTGTTATATTCTAATCTCAACACCTTAACACAAACATCTAAATCCATTCAATCGATCATATATCATGGCCAAATCTGATTGATAGATCTGATTGAAACCGATCAAACAACACATAAGTACATAAGAATTGGTGTTTTCAAGAGCTTAATTGGTAAAAATATATTTAAAAAATCGCAGATCCGGAAGAATCAACACATATGTATATAGATCGAAAATAAAATTGAAGAAAAAAATCGAAAATCTGAAGGAATCATACAAAAAAACCATTAGGTTACGATTCATGGATTAGGCGATGAAGAGATCTATACCTTAGGCGCTGGAGGTAACACGTCCCAGCCGAGACGCGCTCTCTTTCTAGGACGGCGATCCATGTGAGTATGAGGAAACTCATGAACACGCTCCATCTCCATAATCACAGATTCGAACGGATCGAGCGAAGATAAAACAGAGAGGATCTAATACGGGAAGATTTTTTTCAGAGCCAAACGGCGATGGAGATAAGCTTTTCTGGGTAAACAGAATCGCAGCCTAACCCTAGTTTTAAACCAGAGGGCGAAAGAGAAGCAGTCGGGAACAATCTCGACCGTCCACGTGTAAGAACGTAGTCTATCCAGGGCTGGATTTAACTAGAGTTGGGTTGGCGCAATAATTGATGGGGGAATATGCTAAATGAAAAACAACAAGAAGTGTTTTAGGTTTGATTTAAAACGACAGGCAGTTTAGATGGATTAAGATCTTTTGATTCTCCCGTATTTTCCTGAGCCGAATATTCCAAAAACTGAGTTTAAACCGGAGTTTATAAACGAATTAAACCGGATTTTTAAAGACATTAAGACAGCATATGCCAGGATTTTCCCCATCTCAAGTTCAACTACTCTACCTCAAAAAATACAATCTTCAACATAAATTTACAGTTTTTTTTTTCATTTTATGAAGAGAAACAGTACAACGACTTTGGAGATTTGGTTACAGAGTAATCCTAGTGGCCTCTTAGCTCCTGTATATAATGACCAAGTTGCTGAGCACCAAGGAACAAGGCATCTGCAGCCAGAATAACTCCAAACTACAAAACATGACATGAGACCACCACTCTTACTAATTGACAAAAAAGCAACAAGAGAGATTTTGGATTCAAAAAACTCACCAGACGAGCAGTATATACTAAACGGTACCCCCAACCTTCTTTTGCAGCTTGAGCTCTTTGTTGGTCTGTCCAACTGCAACCAAAAAGAATCTATAAGCATAATACCAGATGCTGCTACAAGAAAACACATAATCTGTGACTAGTTTTCTTTTTCTCTGCATTATCTTTGAGACCTTTACTTTTTCAAGCAATGAGAAAGTCTTGAGTAACTAACAGAAGAGAGACTACCCAAGGAACTCTGAAAAACCCCCAATTCCAGCAAGCTTCAATGGCTGAGAACCTTCTGTGACTAGATCCTGCTTCATGATCAATTAATTAGACATACATGTAGACTTGCAAAGACAAAAAGTACAAAACATAAAAGCTGAAAACAATTGTAATATAACCTCTTCTTCAGCTGACTCCAAACCACCTCGCACCCAGAAAATATTCTGATACCCAGCATTATATAGTAGCTCGCAAGCAGCTAAGGATCTGACAATAAATAATGGTTGAATGAAGTATTACATTTGAGGATCATCCAACTATAAGATGAACCTGGTGTTCACAGTTGTAATATCAAAATACTAATTTTCATTTCACAATAAGAATTTGAAAACACTCTCCACTAAAATCTGATTGACTACTGCTTGGGATCACTTGTCACCAAGAATATTGATACTCTTAAGACTATAGAAATATCCTTTTAATGTTATAAACTAATACTAGCTACTACTATGATACTAGTTAATGTATCATATTACCTCAATCCTTTTTGGCAAGCAACAATCAGCTCCGTTTCTTTTGGGAATTTCTCCTCAACCTTTGACAAGAAGAGCCTGCAAAGGAAGCAGACAACTAAGAAAGAGATAAGTATGAGAAAAGGCATACAAGAATGTCAGCTTACTATTGCAGACATACTTATTGAAAGATAACGTAGGTGCACCACTCCACCATCCACCTGTAGAAGTGGAAACAGGGTGAAGTCAGTTTTTAGAACCGAGAGCAATATAAATAAACTAAGATATAGTGTCTCTCCTAGATTGGATTAAAAGATGAATATAAATAACAGGATAATACTTAGTTGATCCAATATAACTAGAGTCAATAGATCATAATCATAATGGTGAAGAAGAAGAAGTACCCATAGCAAAACTGGTGACCTTTTTGGAAAGAGTTCCAGCGTCAAGGTTGTCTTCATTGTCAAAGATAGGAACCCAGTCTGAGCCTTTAACCCATGCCTTTTGAGAAACAATAGAACAAGAGGAGAGTCACCTCAGTGAAACAAAATGGTCCAAGAGTGTTATGATATCTAGCTAACATTGCTCAAAAAGAGGCATCAAAAGGAGGAATAGTGACAAATGTCCACGGCCCTCAAACTAAACTTATTACCATTCCATGCTAAGGTTAATAGATGTAATCATTTCTATGCAATTAGATGACCATTTAACGGTGAAGGTCGAGACAATCTTCATCTATGGATAAGTTCCAAAACACGAGAAAGTACCTTGTTTCGCTCGCTAGAGGGGCGGACATCGAGCAGAGGTTTGTTTGAAAGCTGAATAGCATAGCCTGCTTCTCTTGGTGTAAGAAGCTTCACCTTTCCTTCCCTTAACTATGCAAAAAAAAAAAAAAAAAAAAACGAATTCGTTTCATTTATGCTCAAATGTTCCACTTTTAAGATATAACTCGCCAAACATATTTGCATAAGAGGATCTTACCAAACCATCCCAACGTTTTTTAGCAGCAGCCATGTCTCTCATTTGCTTCAGATCAGTATCTTCATCAACGGCTTGCATCTTAACAACACCTACTCTCTAACATTCGAACCAACAATGAGCAAAAACATAAAGAGAGTCAAATTTTCACTTTCGGATTCCCATCAACCAAATCAAAATGGTGAAACGTAAAAACTGAAACATTAGAAACATAAACACACATAAAGAGATAGAGAATCGACATCTTACAGAGCGACGAACAGTGGAAACCGATGTGCCTCCAATGGTGAAATTAACTGAAGATGACACTGAAGAGGTCATCCTCGAGCTCTGTTTTCTGTAAAGATTAGAACCAGAAGCTAATAGAGGATTTAGAATGGGAAGGGATAGAGACTCCATGAGTTAGCGGCTATGAGCTTTCTCAGCGAGCAGAGCAGAACAAAACAGAGAAAGGATGAAACTTTGATTATCCAGGAAATATGAACTTCGAGTAGTAAAAGTCTAAAAGGATAAATCTTTGAAGCAAATAGATAAATCCAGTTTCGGGCTATTGGACCGATGATTAGTTTTGGCTTCGACTCGGTTCTCAAACCAAAAGCTATGTCTGAGACACAACCGCAAGTACTGTACTTGTTTTGTTTAAAGTCTGGATAATTTAGCTATTGTAGATTTGGGGAAGCCTAGGACGAGTGAACCAATATGTATGGGCCAAGAAAAGCCCATCCACGTAATGATCCTTCCTACAAAAACAACTTCCACATTTACTATTCCAAAGCTGGAAGGAGATAACAACAACAAGAAGACATCAAAAAGGTTTGTTTTGTAGGAACAGTCAGAGAAGTTAGCGATTTGGTTAAAAGCTATTATCTGTTTGATTCCTTTAGTCTGGACATAAAAACAAAAAAAAACTACAATACAAACACATGCGAATAAATTAAAACGAAAACTCAAATGCAAATCCCCATTTTTTTCACTCGTTAATTCGGTTTCTGTCCAACCAATCCACGCTCTTACGTGCTCTCTCCATCGGCTGAGACTTATCTCTGTATATGTCCACACTTCTCCTCGACCTCTCCATTTCCTCAAATGGAATCTTCAGCTTCTCAGGTCTCTCTATGTGGCTCAGCTTGTATCCTTGAAACTTCAGCCTGTCTATGCTTTTCCTCGGTTTTTCTCTTCCGTCCTTGCTCTTCTTTGGTGCATCTACACTATGCCGAGGCGGTTGTTCGCACCCTTCCATGCTTCTTCTTGAGAAAGAACTGTTCCTTTTCGATGCTGATTTCTCCACAGCGCACACAAACTTCTTGAGGTGGCCAATGTACTCTGGAAAGAGTTCGAGATCGCAATGGTTCCCGCCTTTGAGCCATAACGGTTCATATTTCTCTTGGCAGAGTTCCCAGAGCTGCTTCCCATGCGAAAAGTCAACCACATCATCCGCTGTTCCCTGCAAATACAGAAGCTTATACACCATACAACTTATACTAAAGATGATTCTGCAAGACAAACTTGCTCAGCCTAGAACTTGGAATCCATTTTTCTAATCAGGGAAACTTACATGGATCACGAGGACAGGACACCTCACCAGCGAGATTTTGTCAATGTTCTGAAGAAGAAGATGATCAAACAAAATGGTGTCAAAGTAAGAAACATTATGTAAAGAAACCAAAAGGGTATGATGCTTACCTTGTATATGTCAAACCAATAAGTTCGCTTAACGGAATACATCACTCTAAGTCCAGAGAGAATTGGACTATGAAGGATGGAAGCTCTTAGCCTAGGCAAACGTGCAGCTAGGTCGACGGTTGGACCACTACCAACAGATTGACCATATAGGATAATGTTCTCCTGCTTTGCTCCATAGTTCTCTTCCAGACATTTGTAAGCAGCCTCAATATCAGCATAAGTATTTTGCTCGCTGGGCTGCAACAAAATCGAGACTTAAGTTCACAGTGTAGATAGACCAGTAACATTTGAGTGACAGAACTAAAGAGAGGCTTAGGATCTGTGGTCACTCACCTTCCCTGATGATTGGCCATACCCTGAATAGTCATACCTGTAAACACCACAACATATTTAGAGGAGTTTTCCCATGTTAATAAGTGAAGTAAATCCCACTCTACTTCGGTTCATTTTGAGATTAGACACAAGAAGGGATACACTAATCTATGGTCAACTGAATAAGCCAAATAAAGTTGTTCCATCAAAGAGCTACTACATATTGCCTTCAGGACCAGATACAAACAACAGATCTGGAATGTCTAGAGATAGAAATGTTTGCCCAAGACCACTTGATGTTAACAACACAACCAAAACATCAAACTCAAACCCTACCTCAAAACCACTTTTTGACACATTGATAAAAGGACTATTGTAGATCTGGATTAAGAACAAACCATAAAGACAAAATCTTCCATTAAAAGAAAAAAAAATAGGACTTCTCCAGTAAATTCCTAGACTTTATAGAGTCTGCAAGCTTAAACTCTCAGAAGATTATCAGCTTCTACACACTAAAATCCACTTAACTCAACCAAAACCTTAAGCAGAATCCAGCAATGAGAGCACAAAACTCTAAACTTTGCATCTGGAAGCTTCAAATCTACTTACACAAATCCAAAAACAGAGCAAGTAAGAAAAAAAATCAAAACTTTCTCAGAAAGATCTGTGCTTGGAATACAAAACAGGGGAAGAAAGAACTAACCCCATCAAGTTGACTCGTAGGTGAATACTAAGCTCGATGAAGAGCTCATACATCTGCCCAATATCAGCAGCATTCCCGTGTGAATACAGAAGAGTCGTAGCGGCCATAGGGTACCTGATGTACATGGCCACGATCTCTGTGCCTCGCCGCGTGGGGAGACGCAGAACGTCGACGTTTTCTCGATGGGGAAAAGGGTCCATGAGAAGAAGCTCCGTTGCTTCGTCTCTAATGATCTTGTACGACGGTGGATTCGGCGGAAAGAAGGCGAGTTTCGCCGCCATTGATGATGTCACACCTCCCATATCTACAAGTAAAGTCCTTTCTCTCTCTGTAAAGTGTATAATAATAAGTGAAGAAGTAGCTGGAGTTTCAGAGAAGAAGACGAAGATGGTGATGATTGCTATGAAACATTCCTTCTCTTTCTTTTAGAGAGAGAGAGTGAGACGGGGGAGATGACCGGTGACCGATTTGATCCTTAATATTCTTGTTTTCAACGTAAAATTTTGTTAATTTTAATCTTATTTTTAAAAAATAATAATACAAAACTTTGTTATCGTTAACGAAAATGGGGATCTTGTCTGTATTGAGACTCTAAGGCATGTTTATTGCAGGTCTCTTAATATGGGGTTCTTAACTTTTTTAAGAGACGTTTCTTAACTTTTAACTAAGAAAACTTAAGAACCGTCTCTTAAATAAGAGACCTAAGAGACGTCTCTTAACGGGAAAATTAAAAAAAAAATTAAAAAAAAATAAAAAACGTGAAATTATAAGTTAAGAACCCCTTAAGAGACCGTGGATAAACATGGCCTAACCCTTATCCGAGAATTTCTTTTTTTTTAAAAAAAAATATATATTTTTCAAAATAGTATAAAATTAACTAACAAATTAAAATTACATCTTTCTAAATATACTCCTTCTGTTCCAACAAAAAACAGAAGCAATATTCACAAATAATAAAAATGTAATAAATTTTTACAATTAAAAAATTTACTATACATTTTAAATATTTCAATTAATATTTTTAAAATCTATAGAATTTATAAATATTAAGTATTAAAATACTTAAAATTATAGAAAATTTATCATTTTGAAACAAAAGAACAAAACTAGAAAATCCTTATTTAGGGAAAGGAGGGAAAATATAATTTTAGCTAATAGAGAGTTTTGTTTCCGAAGCTAACATATGGATATTATATGACTTTCAATTTACATTTTTATATCATTGAGCTATACTAGTGCCTAGCCTTATAAGTAACTCATATGAGAGCATGTGTGATTCACATGGATAACATCATAGAGTCCATTACAAGTAAAAAAAAAGATTCTAAAGTAACAAGTTTTGTGTAGCTAGATTTGTTTTCTGCAATATGGTTTAAGATTGTGTTTTTAATAAGAAAGAAAAGAACTTTTTGGGGCTACTACTCAATTTTTAAGATACATGTAATGTAATGAAATTACAGGTTGTAGAGTTAGAGGGTACACGTGGATGGTTGGTTGCCCTTGAAAGAATTTACTGGCAGCATCATGGGCTAGGCTAGGAGGATGGGGACCAATTATGTAATCCCTCGCCCAATTCTTTGTCAACTATAAGTCGACTCTTATGTAGCTTTCTAATATTAAAAACGATCAATGTCGATGAAGATCTCATAGGCAAGTTGGTTTACACCACTTTGTTTGCTATATATGACATTTATTAAGATTCGACCATCCTTTCTTACATGGTTTAGTGCTCTATAAAGAGTGAAAAAAAATTAGCATTTTCAAGAAATTCAAGATGTTTGGTACATATTGTTCGGACCAGTTCCTTAGGTTATACTTTCTATCTCTATGTCTCATTTTAAGTGATATTTTAGTTTTTTACACATAGATTAAAAAAATAATTAATTTTGCATATTTTCTATATAAAAACAAAATTACATATACATCTAACCATATTTCAATCAATAAAAAAATAAATTACAGTCTAAAGTTAATATATTTTGTATCAAAAATGATATTCATTTTGTAACAAAAAAAAAACTTTTCTAACGACACCTAATATGAAACGAAGGGAGTAAGATTCTATGTGAAAACATGATCGTCATGTTCCTGTCATCCTGACTTTCTACCTAGGACACTACCTTCTCTCCTAATGTTGCATAGGTTCAGTAAGTAGAACTACATGGTCTCAAAGGTGCGATCAGCGTTTTTCTTATAGTTAGTTTCATTATGAGTATACAATTCAAAGTTGGGTTCATTATCTCTTGATTTTCAGAAGATTCGTAAGCTGATAAAAATAACGATTCAATAGTATTGTTGGTATTATAAAAACGTTGGGTGATGGATCCAAAATTAATTAATAGAGTAAGGCAAAGAGACAAGCGTGAAAACTAATGGAGATGACTGGTCGAGAAACTAAGGGCTAAGGTTGGGATAAGAGCTGAGGTTGGAAGAAAGTTCCAAGACAAGATCTGGCCGAGAAATGAATCATCGATGTCGCTCTATTCTCATACACTTTGTTCTCTCTCTCTCTCTCTCTCTTTAATTGTCTTTTGTTTTGCGTCTATGTTTTGTTATGATGTTAGGCTGTTACACATGCATGAATACATGGACCATTCATTCTCTTGTGTCCCGACAAATGTTGCATTTCCATATTCTGACAAAAGCGACTTAACGAGCACGATTGAGACTTTTTTTGTTTATCGAAAAGGGAAAAGCATATGAGGAAGGGAAGGATGAAACTTTGGTCTCACAATGTAGTACAGTACTAACTTAGTTTAGTTATCTTATAGCGACTTAATGTTTTAGCTTACTTTAGATATTTCACATTCTCTAATTAAGATCACAGCTCATTTTATAATAGTATGAGCTCTAGGGTTGGCTTTACTGGTGAAGACATACTAGCTAGAGACCATCTAGTTAGTTTACTATGCACTATTGTTTCCTTCACTAGTTACTTATGCCAAGATTGTTCTTGTGTTCCTGTATAGAAACTAGCTAGTAGAGTGCGTGTTTGTTGGTTGTTATCGTTTCAGCGTAATTAAAATTTATTACCCATTTGAGTTTATTATGTGTTATCTTACAATGACTTAGAAAGAATGTCACAGTTGTGTGTAATTCCTGTAAACGTTGAAGCATATGCATTTTATTATTTAAAAATGACAGGGATGAAAATTAAGAGGTTCCATACTTAGTGCATCACAAAAGTCACAAGCCATCACAGCTACCTTTCAGAAAATTGTTTTTCTTTTCTTTTGATACATACATCGTTGTATATACAACTATTTTACTTCAGTCTCTCTTTCAAAAACTTTTCTTTTTAGTAGCTTATAAATAAGTAGCAAAATAGAGAAAACAACAAATAATGAGCATTTAACAAATCTCATGGACACCAAGAGTTTAAATTCAGAGAAAATCTCTGTACACCAGCTCATTCACACCAATGAGTTTATGATTGGACCCTTAAGGTACAAACTACAACTTTAAAAAGACACCAATCACTTTCGTTTAAACTAGACACATCATTAAGCTAAAATAATTGGTTAGTGATTGAAGATGTTATATCGATTTGGCTTATGAGTAATGGCCATACCATTGAGCACCAATATCAATGCTTTGAATGACTCCAGAGAGGAGAGAATGATAACATGGAAGTTGTACAACAGAATTGTCATTACCTCAAACCACATAGAAAGAGAGATGAACGCAAAGGAAAATACAGAGAGGAGAGAATGATTAAGGTTTGTAGATTTCTGATCAGTGATGTTTAAAACCGGTTACGAGTTCCAAATAGAGCGGCAAGAAAGCAACCATGTCCATGTACAAAGCACAAGCTAATAATGTGAAGTATGGCACATGATAAGCTCCCATTGTGTTGTGCACATGGTTCCTACTATGCCGTTCTGTTTGGCATCTGTCCCCCGATGTGTACATGGTTCTAGTTGTATGATAAAGGAGAAGCATATGAGGTCCCCGATGTACTAACTTAGTTTAGCTATCTCATAACAGTCTTTAATGTCCTAGCTTAGTTTAGATATCTTACATTTTTTTAATTTTAAGTCTCAGCTCATTTTATAGAGTCTGAGCTCAAGGGTAAGCTTATCTAGTTATCCTCTCAGATCAGTTTTAAGATACTACCATGACATAGACATGCATATATGTGATAAGGGCTCTCCAATAAGGAGAACTCGTCACTTATTGCACAAGAACATTGCATCTTCACCTTTGATTACCATATTGCTTAACCATCACATATAAATTACTTTAGAAGAAACTTCGCATTCAGAATTTCAGACAAGAACAAAAATCGCCAAAAGAGTGTAAGAATCTCGTCTAAACAAAAAAAAAAAGAAGCAAAAAGATATAAAGAGTGAGGGTACAGAGAGATCTGAGTGTTAGAATCGCCTTGGACGCTCCTCTGCTACATTCACTCTGATAGCTCTACCCTCCATGTTCTGCAAATACAAACACAAAGAAAGAGAGATCACCACAAAATTCATGTAACATAATTATATGAGGAAGAGGAGGAAGGTACCTGTCCATCAAGAGCAGCGATAGCGTCGTTGAGTTCAGTCTCGTTAGACATTGTGACAAACCCAAATCCACGTGAACGACCTGTCTCACGGTCATAAACCACACGAGCTTCCACAACTTTGCCATGCTCACTGAAAACTTGTTCTAGACGACCATTGTCTACATCCCATGGTAGGTTTCCCACGTAGACTCTAAATGCAGGCTCATATACCCGAGGTTGGCGTTCTGGACGTGATCCTCTTGGAGCTGCCTTGTTTACTGTTAAAAGCCGTCCATTCAGATCCTGACAGAAGGAACCAACCAACACAAATGCTGCTCAGTAATGCTCTAATAACACACACAAACATTTCCATGCAGATGCAACAATGGGGATAGGTAGTACACAACTAAGATCAAATGTCAAAGCGTCCATATTTGATTGACAAAATAAAAGGTAGAGAAAATGTGACAACCAACAACATACAAACTTTTCAGACAACATAACAAATCTGCTTTCTTCTAGAATAAAGATGAAAACTTTAGTTGGATTAAGAGCAAATAACGCCAATTATGGGCCACCACAACACATGCTACTACTTGAGAAATGGCTTGTTTAAATATGAACTTACATAACGGTTGAACTTCTCAACAGCTGTTTCAGCTTCTTCCACTGTACTCATAGTCACAAATCCAAATCCGCGACTCTGATCGGTCTCCCTATTGTAGATAACCTACAACCAGAATAATCCAAAACGTTATCTCTCTTGGAGTAATAACACCAACTACACATATATACTCAAAACCAAAAGCATGGAACATGTAATGTCAACAGATACGAACTCAATCCACATAACTCTGACCACTACAACAATACCCTCGAGCCAGATATGCTCCAAACACTTAAAAAGTTAAAAGGCTAAGCACTTTACTTTCTCTCATCCAATTTGACTCAGATGTGATGTAAATTGCAATGCACACAACACACATGACCTTAAAGCAATGCATAATGAACAAAAACGCATCAGCTGAGGCTTATCTGATCACTTACCCAATTCTCTCGAACCAGATAGACTTCAAACACTTAAAAGCCAATAACTTTACTTTCTCTCATCCATTTCGACTCACATTTGATAAGAATTGCAATGCACAGAACACTACACAAGACCTTAAACCAATGCATAATTTAACACGAACACATCAACGGGAGCTTATCAAACAAGCACAAGAAGGAAAAGGGATCAAGAAAAATCACAACTTTTATTCACCTCAGCGATTTCAACAGTACCAGCTTGCTCAAAGAGCATAGCCAAGGCTTGGCTATCAACGTCGTAAGCCAAGTTTCCGACGAATAGCTTCGCTTCTTCAGGTGGCTCCGGGAAATCACCACCTCCTTCGCTCACATCTCCTTCTTCTTCTTCTTCCGCTTCAGGCTCGTTCTCCTCGACGGCGACAGAAGCGCTCACATCTCCGCTTCCTTCCTCGTCTTGCTGAGCCCAATCCGAAGTCTGTGCGACTGAGGAAACAAAGGAAGGTTTTTTAAGGTGGGTTTTGGAGTTGAGAGAGAGGGAGAAGCTTGGGCTGGAGAAGGAGAAGGGGAGGTTAGTTCGTCCGGTGAGGAGAGAAAAGTTGGAGAAGCAGCGAGTTTTGGAGGAGAGTGGGTGATGGGAGAGAAGAGTGGAAAAGGAAGAATCCGCCATGGCTAAAGGCTTCAAGCTTGAGGTTAGTATTGAAGAAGCCATTATCGTGATGGATAGGGAGAAAGAGGAAGGAAGGGTGAGCTAGATAGGGATAAGGAAGGGCCGAGTGAGCAAGAGACAAATTGTTTTCATACCAAAGTTAAATTTAAAAGAATAATATGAACAAAAGTTATAAGGAAAAATAGCATTTTAAATAGGGCAAGTGGCTCGAATATAATTTTTTGAAGTTTTTATCATAAAAATAATTATTAAGAGAAATAATAAATAAAATAATTTTTTTTATTTTAAAATTTTTAATATTTTTAAAATTTTTAAACCTCACCAAAATCCTCGTAAAAGAGCATAAATATATATTTTATATTTTTTAATAAAATTTATTTTGATCGTTTTTTTCCAGATAATTTTTTTTTTAGATATATTTTGACCATTTTCTCTTTTAAATATTTATATTGACATTTATACACATTTTAAACATTAAACGTTTTTTTGCTAGCGTTTTAAATTTTAGACCAATAACTTTAAAATTTCAAATCTTCGACTAGATTTTTTCCCAAATAAACTGCTGATATGGGGCATTGATGTGGCAGAAATATTAATATAGAGAGATGATTGCATGATGTGAAAATTACTTTTTAATTCAATTAAATTATCATTTATAATATATTTTACAACTAAAATACTACACAATTTTTATAAATAAACATGAAGTATCATGCTATAAAATTATCTTTATAAATAAAACTCAACCTATATCGAAATCAAAACTGTAATAAACATGTAACTGGATTTGTATAATGAACACAAATTACAATATTATGTAATTTATTTTTGAAAACAAAACAACCAAAAATAGAAAAGTATAAATGATAAAAACATAAAATGATATTTTTGAAAAAAATAGTTTTATGTTATTTAAATAACTCTTATTGTACTGTATATTTATACTATATATTTATGTATTGTTACTAAAATAATTTCATGTATCGAGTCATTGCATTACATTATCAAGTTTTGTCATATGTTATATCATCCGTTTTTTACGGGAAATATAAATGAAGATTTGATATGCTAAAATTGTTCGATTGAAGTTTAGAAGTATTGTACAAAAGTCAAAAGTTTAAAGTGCGTGTAAGTGTCATTTTGAATGTTTAAAATAAGATCTTCCTAATGTTTTAAAGATATTCTGGGAAAAAACATATATCCATTAACAAATGATACTTATTTAGTGGTTCAATCTACGGCTTAAATATTGGTTTGCAATAATATGCAGTGAGTGAGCTACACCGTTGTTTGTATACATTATCTCCATCCATCAATAACCAGTTGGCAAAGTGATTGTTTTTTTAATTATTATAATAAAATTTTGGAAATCATAAGCATATTGTAATGATCAAAATTGCATAAGCGGATCTAGTTACTCTAACAATGTTAGATTTTATGTTGAGTAGCCTATATCGTCATTGTTACTCATGGTTCAAAAAAGAATTGAACTTGATACTTGCATTAGCCTTGTAGTTAGATCATTCAGCGATGATCATAGTTGAACATGGAAATGGAAAGGGATTCTAAGTACGCAACATCAGTAAGATTGTAATGCGTGCATATAGATGAACTCGCGTGAAGTCAAGACAATATATATCATGATTAAAAGTTTGCAAGCAAAGTTCAGAAGACATGAAATGTTTTTAACTAGTCATGTTTCTTAGGTTAGGAAACAAGTTCTCAGAATAATGCAATTTGATGTTCATCAAAGTTGTAAAAGAGTACAAACTTCTCAGACCAGAACCATGTGTTAAGAAGATTTAAATAACTATCGATCATGCGAAAGCCATAAGATATTTCAGTGTGATATATAATTATTCGACAAATACTTAAAATATATAGTTGTTTTCCAATGAATTTCATATGCCCAAAGGCCAAAGACTAATTCATTACCTTAGCAAGAACTTGTATTCCCATATAACAGATTCACTGCTCGAATGTTTCAATCTTTTCCTTCATAGTTGGTATACTTTTCTTCTTTCTTTGATTCTTCGTCTTTGCTTCTTTTTTTAAAAAAATTATTTACAGTGTCTGATGATTGACATCAACCGACTATTCTATAGGTTCTAGAGAAACATGTTAAATCTCTAGTGGCCAAGGGGAATCGAACTGCGGATACCGTATTGAGTTTTTTTCTCTCAAGTACCTCTAAAATCCTACTTGGTTAGAAAATTATTGTGGGTTAACTTTTTATAGTGATTGACCCCCCCTGAAAGATCCCGCATCCAGGAAAATCTCATTAGCACCGTAGAATCCGTGGGCCATCTGCGACATGGTTTTTTGGAGAAGTTTAGTACCACCCCACTGACATAGAGTTAAACTCACGATCTCTGGCAGTCATGTGTGAGAATCTCGTTGAAACCATAGACCGTCAGTGATATCTCTAATAGTGCTTCCTTTGTTTTGGAGGGTGGCCCTTGACATATGTACTATACTTTGAATAGAAATTTTCTTTTCCACAGTACAGCGTCACATTTTTTATCTCGATGTCAAACCAGTCTGAAGCTGGTTCCGTTTTCTCCTTTAGAATCGATCAAGTCGCACTCGGAGCTCTAATAAGTATTTGATTAATTTTAACCAAGGTTTGGAATTGGTAATCTCACTATGATCTCTCTACTTCAAAAGAATATATATAAAAAAGTAGAAGCCTCAAGTACACTAGATAGTGGGTTGTTAAATACCTGACAATTACAACGGAATTAACCGAGCCCACATGGACCGCACAAGCTCAACTGACACACATGGCCATTAAAACTTCCAAAACCTTCTTGCTCGATAGCAGACCTATTACCTAGCTATATCTTCATATGTGTTTGGATTTTGGAATATATAAAACAACAACAATGTGAACATTTCTAACTCGTTAGATGAATAATTTTATCAATTAATGACTTGGAGATTCGAACCTGCCACACAATAATCACACCAACTACAACATAATGTTTTGTTGCGACAAGTAACCACATAATCTTTTTTATTTCTTATTTTCTTTCCTGAATGACCTAATATGTTGCACATGTGACATGACATGGCCAAGGAAAAGGTGTATTATATTGGTTAGTTATACAAAAAAAAAACGAATAGTTAGTTATTTAGTTGTCATAAATTTCAAATTTTGAAAAATCTCCACAATCAGTGGACAGTAGTCAACACGAATATGAGACTAGCCCATCAAAAGTAGGGCTGCTGAGCCACATGACTGGTCACATGCATGAATTTTTTCCTAATTTTAAGGGTAATTTTATTTATTTATTTAACCACAATCGATGATGCATCGACCAGAGTGTCAAAGGTCGTGGCTTTGGTCAGACATTGGCAGACTCGAACAACTTTGACCCATAAAAGTTACCCATTTTAATTTACAGAACATTCCAAACTTCTGAATGTAATGAAAAGTGAAAACCACACCATGTGCAGTGTATATGTTTAACTAGCAATCTCCTCCATCATGAGTACGCACATTTAATTTATATCGTATTCATTTTGCCATGGGTCATTATAGTCAAAACATATCATAAGAAAAATAAAAAGCAGAAGACACAAACTATATTTATATTGATATCAAGATCAACACATCTGCTCTTGTTCCTACAAATTTGAACCTAATCAAAGATTCCTTAAAACAGAGAATCCTTACAAGGATCCTAAAAGAAAGCAAGCCAGAGGTTGTATTCTCCTTAATTTCACCTCCAAAAAGAAGAAAAAAAATCAAAAGAGAGTAAATTAAGGAGTTAAGAAAGTTATAACTTAACCTCCTTAATTGTGCTTTAATTGCCTTTACTATATAATTTTTTTTAATCAGCTAAAAATCATAGCCGGCCGACACTAAAGGCCACAACAATCAGCAACGTGAACCCTTACGGCAATTCAGTGCACCAGAACCCACCGTCAATGGTCCAACGAGAGAAGATGGTCGAGCCCCAAGACTAGAAGCCTTGGCATAGCTAGACGAGGATGCACCACCCGAAGGCGTAAAAAACGCACCGTTTAGCAACAAATCACCAGATGATCTCCAGTTCCAGCTCTTCCACTCACTCTCTGGCGCGTCCTCGTGCTTAGTCACTTCTTTGCTGAATCTAATATTCGGGGCCACAAATCTATTCCCTTGACTATTGATAGTAGGATTAGCACTTCCACCAATCGCATACATCTCCCAATGTGTGTAGTCATTGTTCACCACATGGAAGTAACCATGTCTACACCTATACACATGACACATCCAACATTGGTCCCAAAGTTAAGTCACAAATCATAATCACATTTATTACTAAAACAAAAACAAAAAATCAAGTATGTTTTTTTTTTATTTACCTTGGCATTCTCTGAACAAGGCCTTCACCAAAATGGTTAAAAGCAATAGTGATTTGCATATTCTTGTCACGAGTGTAAGTATCACTATGACCAAGCAACATGACCTTGTCATGATGCGTCATGTAATTGTTAGACAGAGTGATAGCCGTCGAGCCCATTATAGCATCAATAAGCCCGTCGTCACAGTTAGACAACGAACAATGGTCAACCCAAACATGACTCCCTCCGAAGATAGACACACCGTCACCGTCCGATATCGTTCTCCACCCGTAATGCCGTGGGGAGCTTCGCACCATAGCGTTCCCACCTGGCTTGCAGTCATGTATATGAATCCCATGGATGATAATGTTGGTCACGTACTGGATCGTGATGCAAGGCCCACCAGCTATGTGTACGGACGCGCCACGACCGTCTATGGTCTTGAAAGAGTTCATGATGAGCTCTTCTTTGAGATGAATGGTCATGTCTCGTTGGAAGATGATCCAGAGCGGCTCGTCTTGAACCACGGCGTGTCTTAACGTTCCGGGTTTGGGGGTCACTGGGTCGTCGTTTCCTGAGTCGGTCACCACGTAGATACGACCGTCACGGCCGCCGATGGCGTTCTTGCCGAACCCGATGGCACAGTCGGCGAGACGTTGACGGTTTGTCTCCCAGTGTGGGTCGCATCGCCAACAGTCGTCGATGGGGTTACCGGTGGTGCATGAGAGGTAACCTAGCTTCCTTCTTGCTGCAACCGACGCATTAATGCTCCTGCAACAGTGCACAAAGAGATCAGAGACTATTACAACAAAAAAAAAAAAAAAAAACAGAGACAAATTTTGTAAAGATTGTTTTTTTAATGGTCCCATTTGGCATAATAACAGTAAGCTGAGAAGTTGGGTCTGAAGTAAAATGTGGGTAAGAAGGAAGAAGAGGGAAGAGTAGTACTTGTGAACTTCTTGGACAACAGCTTCTGGGTCTGGAACTGGTGAAGAGAACATCAATGGAGCATAGAGGAGGAAGGAGACTATGGAGATAAAGAGCTTCTTTGTCACCATTTTTACTATCAGTACAGAGTAACTAACTCACTCTATCTCTCTCTTGGATTGATTGAGAGAAGAGGGAAAAGAATGTGGAAGGAAGAAGTTTTGAGTGGGAATAAGAGAGGAGATGAAACTTTGGGGGTTTATATAAAAGAGGGACCTCCACACTATTTGTTATTGGAATTTTCGGTTTAGGTCCCACTCTTTTATTTCTTCTTATAAAATACTCCCAAATATGACCCAATAGATTGCTTACACACGCTACAATTAAAATATTTTTTTTTTTTTTTTTTTTTGATTAACCTGGGGGTATCCCAAGCCCATGGAGAGGCCCAGACTAATCCCCAAGGGGAGGTGCAGCCCACGGATAGACCCTCTCTCCGGGTATTCAAATGGGCCCTAAAGCATAGGCCCATATCCGTGTAAGGTGACCAGGATAATTGTGACTTAGTTTCGCGCAGCAGGTGGATCGAACCTGAAACGTGTTGGCGTCCCAGTCCCGTCTCCTTACAATTAAAATATTTACTTAGCTAATTGTTGACATTAAACAAAAGCTACCATTCTAATTAGGTCGAAATGTTTATACTTTTCACATCACTTGCTCTGTTTAGCCGAATAAAAGCAGTATGAAGTTGGTTAAATGATAAGGATCTAAACTTAGTAACCATTCTAGATGATAACAAATATAGACAAAAAGATAACAAAAAAGGTATCAGTTTATAGCAGTTTCACTCAAAATGAATTTAACCAAAGTGTGAGATGTTATGTAAAGCATAAGTTCATAACCTAATATAACGATGCATATAAAAACAGAATATTAATTGCCTATACCATATATTGAGAAGTTCTTTTGCTTTCTCACGCTTTACTTTATTGCATTTCATTGACTTTACATCGTAGGTTTTAGATATACACGTCCGTAAAAGAATCAGTTGCATATATTGCAAAAACTAAAATGCATTTGAAAGTGTCCATATCAGAACCGTTGATCCTGAACAAAGGCTTTTATTATTCTTAGAACTAACTCTCCAACCATATACATATAGCAACATCTTAGGTAAAGATATCAACGAAAAGCGAGTACAAACCAACAGAACATGTCAAGTAATCCAGTATCGGAAAACATAAATGGCAAACAACAACAAGAAAGAACCATAAAATGAGATGATAACAAAAATAATAGTTATATTGTAACGTCCCGACCGCGCACAACTAATGGGCTATCTACATCCGCTCTTTCGGCCTGTGGACCTCATTCCGTTCCAACGGTCAGTCTAAAGCTCGAAATCATTGTTTACTGACATTACAATCACTACCCAACTTTTCTCCGTGTTTTGTCCTCACTCGCACGGTATCGCGAATCAATTTTCGATAGGTCACACATTCTTTCACTAATTTAACCCAATCACGCTTAACCTTTGAGTTTTCAAAAGATTTGGGACAAAAAAATGTAAGTTAACTTTGGGGACCTAGATAATCAAATCAATTTTATTAAACATTTTTCATATATCACAATTTGGAATGTTAAATATATTTACTAAGAAAACTGTCAAATTATTATGTCAAAGATAATAGTTTAAGTTTTATACAATTGTTTTTTGAAGATATGGTATTCAACTATTTCACTATTGACTATTTTTTGTTTAAATCTTAAAGTGGAAGAGATTGTTTTAGCTATTTTCTTCATGATTCCTGTTGGTGATAATGACGTGAAGAAAACAGTAACATTTTTGTTTGTTTCACTAGACTACGATCCACTTCTTAATGCACCAATTACGGCAGGGGAATTAGATACGAATATATGCGCTTAAAGTCCTCGGTTAATAGGGGTATTGGTAATGATAGGTTAATGTGAAAAGCATACGTGGGACATGTAATGCCTCGTGATTTGCAGGTTTTACGGGATTCTTTTCAATTGTTTAGGTTGGTTATTTTTGACAGTTTAAGCATGCTAGTCTTTGGGCAACGTGATCAAACGATACGGTTGCTTAACTAAAGAAGAGAAAATGAGTACTAT